>VZRL01003020.1:615229-690660 GCA_013397895.1 Origma solitaria
TATTATATATTATATTATATTATATTATATTATATTATATTATATTATATTATATTGCATTACATTATATTAATATTTATTCTATTATATTAGTTTTAATGATACATTTATTCTGTCCCAAAATAGTAACTTGGCAGCTTTCAAATTTATTTTTGATAAGGGATAAACATAAATAATTAAATTGTTTCTAGAGGAACTATGTGTCTCTGGGTGAATGCAAATTTACAGATTATTTGAAGATCAGACACTTCAGCATGGCATGTTCATTTAGGATCTCCTTTAAAAAATTATAATAGGCATTGCACATAGAAATGATAATCTGTGAATTTTGACTGAGAAAGGGTCTTAACCAGGCTATTAATCTTTTGATTGGATGTTTAAGACTAAGCTTTATCTTTTCATTACAACTAAGACTTTTGGTTTTAGAAATACTATTCTTTATATTTACTCTTGATATTGACTTCTCTAAAATTATCTAATTTGACTTGGCACAGTTATTGGAGAGTAAATTTACTTTAATTTTAAAAATTGTGTGACAATTTAAAAATATTACATGGGATTAAAACTGATGCTTAAGTTATGGATGCTTACCTGTAAGAAAGTGTCTTTTAAACTTCAGTGTGAGTAGCAGCTTACATGTCTTGCTGAATGGGTGACTAAATGATTTTGGACGGAAATTATCTTTAAAAGTGTCAAAAGTCAGAAGGTCTCAAAGAAATTAATATTTCTTTCACACTTCACATAGTTTTGTTTCCTTGTATGAGGAACCTACATTAGAACGTATTTTAAGCGCAATATTTAACAGTCTTATTAAGGCTGCTTTGTAGTGCCTGGAAGGATCATATTGATTTTAAGATTTTGATTAATATTACTATGGACAAGTTCCCAGCTGTAATTTAAGACTTTTCTTACTGCTGAATTATTATTATGTACCGTTTGTTTCCTTGTTTAGGGGAGCCAAGCCCTCCTTCAATTCATGGACAACCAGAAAGTGGCAAGAGTTTCAAACTTAGCATAACCAAACAAGATGATGGAGGTGCCCCCATACTGGAATATATTGTCAAATACAGAAGTGTAAGTAGTTCTGTTAATAAAAATAAGTCAATTCTGCTTGTTAGCATCTGCTTTTAATGCAGAGAAAATTGTTGATATTATTTGAAATTTAACAAAGCAGTTTGAATTCCAGAATGTAATTTAAAAAAATATATAGTGTGTTTTCTTTTGTGACTAGGTTGCAGATGCAGGTTATAAAAAAAAGAAAAAAAAAAGGCACTCTGCTGTTCCTTAAGGTATACTGAAAATTTATCCTATCAAGAAAACTTTATTCTTTTTTCTGCTGCATAGTAAAGCTGGGACATTCACGTTCAGCTTTTAAAAACACAGTAAGTTAGCAAACATTAAAGTTTCACACTTAAAGGTTGTTTGAACAGCAAATTTTTAATCTAAATACATCTGTATTGATAGAAAGCTATATTGCAGTGCTCCACATTAATTGTGAATGACATTAATTATCTGATCATATTTCATATTTTCTATCTGCCTGGATTCTGAATCACATCCTGCAAAAGCCAAAAAATTGACACATTGTGGGGACTTCCATGAGTTTCAGGGTCCGTATCAGTTCTTAGACAGCCATGGGGCAGAGTGTTTTGGCACTCCATCATCTACTCAGCTCTGTTTTGGCATTCTCTCATCAAGTCTGGCAAGTTTAGAAAACAGGCTTTTCTGCAACGTATAATTTATTTTAAAAAATTAAAATTGTGTGGGCTTTTTTATTATTATTAATAATTTAGCTAAAATAAATTTCCTAATGTACTATGGTTTGAAATTACTGGGTTGAAGAAGTAGTTGCAGAGCTGGCAAAAGGGATGAGTTTAATTCCAAACCGTGCATTTTTTAAAAATTTCGTTGTGTTCTTTTAGGAAGATTGTAGTATTTTAATCTGAGTAGACCCAGTAAAAACGACATTTTACCAGAGTCTAACAGAAGAGTTCATGTCCATTAAGAGTCTAGAAAATTGGGAATGTAATATTGGATATCTAGGCATGTTGAATGGAAGGTAGCTAGGACTTATTCACAGAAAGAAACAATTTTTGAGAAATTAACTGTAGAATCTGTTGGAAAGTTGCCGAAAAGGAAAAGACAGTTCCTTAACTTGTAATAGTTTTTCATCACATTTCCTGATGTTTGCTATAACCTTTCGATTATAGTCCTGGGATTATCCAAGTACTACACCTGGTATGCAAAATTATTCTCCTATGCTAAATATAACCAAAGAAAATTAGTAGCTCCAAATTAACTGAGAAATGTTTGATGGCACTCTTAAGAGTAGACTGAGGGAATGACCAGGAGTTATTCTGCTGTCACTGATCCCTAAATCTTCATTGGCCTTCTTAAATGACTTTCTGTCCAGTGAATACAGTTGACATAAAATAAGAGTAATTGCAAAAAGACAAGGGTAGTTAAATAGGCAATACAAGATAAAATTCAGTTTTGCAGGTTTGAACTTCCTAGTTCTATTACAATGCCTCTAAGTATTTTTCACTGAATACAAAACAAACTGTTTGGATCTAATACAGTCATGCAGCATATGGAATTTGATCTGTTTTTATGATTAAAAATAAGCTAAATTCTTTTGTATCTATCCCAAAAATTTTTGGAAATCTGATTTTCATCTCCTGTTTTGACTTAGGTACAATATTATAGTATAAAAGGTGACTTTTCATGTGTGTTGTTGGAGGGTAAATGTAGAGTTTAAGCAGTAACTGGAAACTTAATAGGTTACTGAAGAAGATAACTTTCACATGGACCTCAAATGCTTAACTCCTTAAGCTTCCAATTGAAAAAGCAATTTGACTAAATTAAAGGCCTTCCCACAACAAAAGGAGCAGAATAATCTTTTTGGTGTTTTAATCAGAAAGAATGCATGCTATTTAAAGTTCATAATTATCTGTTGACTGCTTCTCTTCTATCTTCCCCATTGGTCGTGTTTAATTAGCTTTCTTATAATTCTTGCCAGCCTCATTATTAGCACCTGGAGCAATGTATTTGCTTGCATGTTTGAAGAGCATATTTGATAACAGCCCATACATCAGTGGCTTTTTCTTCAAAAAGTCAATTCACCCATGTTTAAGTTTTATACAGATTTATTTATTTTTATTTCTTAAGTTTTATACAGATTTATTTCTTTTTAACTGGGGGAATTAGCCTTCAATTTATTAAAGCAATATTACAGCCTGGTTGAGGGCAATTGGTGAGTTTTTTTCTGGAAATCATGTATTTCCTTCTGTTGAATATTCCTTTCCTAGCATCAGTTACTTCATATTAAGGGTGGGAATTACTGACTGCAATCAGATAATAAGCAGCTTGACATTTTCTTCTGTATTCCAGAGAATTAGATACTGTGCAATTTTTATGGGTAGCAGCCTCATTTCTTTTCCATGCTGTTGCACTAAGTCAGGACAGCCTGACAAAGCTTCACTGATGGAGTCTGAGGCTCACAGCACACATTGCCTTCAAAGTTACCTTAGGAAAGAATAGGAAGGGAGAGAGGAAAACGGGAAAATTGTTCCCCAGTAACCAGCTGGTAAGAGCAGCGATGGGAATTCTCTAGGGAAGCATCCTGTCTGATGCCAGAGATTACCACCAGACCACACTTCTCGCAGGAACTGTTTAATTTTTTATTTTAATTTTTTGTGGGGGCCAACTCAAGCCCTTCTTCGGTTCTTCCTGCTTATGGCGCTTCCAAAGTTGGCTGTGGCACTCATGGTGACCTGCTGGTGTTTCACAACAGATGTGAAGCTTTATCCTTGTCAGTTACGGAAATGTGTACTGAATTTGTAAAAGGCTCTTATCTGCTGGGGTATTCACCAAGTACCAGAGCAATAAATTAAAACTGAGAGGGGAGATTTGAGGAGATAAGGAAGGCCAGGAGGAAGGAGCTGTTGGGATACCAGGGAGAGGCTGTCACAGCTGCTCAGGACAGGCAGGTGACCAAGCACAGACATGCAAGAGAAAGGCAGGCTGCAAAGGAGCCTTTGGAAAATGGACACTGCTTAAGCTTGCTTCATAATGCTTAAAAAGAAAGTTCTGAATAGGGGTCTTAGCATTTCTATATTTCCAGGTCACAGAATGCCATCAGTAAGCCAGAAAAAAGAGAGTGGTAGTGGGAGGAGGGTTGTTTTTGTTTTTCCCTGGCTGGACAAAGTGTACTAAATATTTGGAATTAGAACAGAATAATAAAAACAACTCTATTTTATGACTATAGACTTTTGGTAGAATCAAGAAAAATTTACTAAAGTGACCAGTTTTTACAGTCCTAAAAGTTGTTCCCCTGGTTTTGACCTGTGACAGGGTTATTGTTACTGCTCTGAATTTTGGCAGACAAGAGTTTGATAGTTTATGTGCTTCACTCTTGTTTGACTGTGTTGATGGAGGAGGTGTTAATTTAGTTCCTCTGTGGTGGGTTCTACTACAAACTTTACAAATGTAGAATATTTTAAAAGAGAGAATTTCTCATTTAGCCCCACTCTGAGATACCTACCAAGAAACAGGCAAATGCTTGTTCTTCTCTAGATTCCACTTTATCTGCCAAATCCTTGGACTTCCTGTGCATTTCAGCACCATGTACATTATCAGCTGTCTTGTACTTGATTCAGTATTTGCCCCTGAAGTTTATTACCCCTCTTAACCAGACCTAGAAATCCCCAATGTGGTGTAATTAGTTCTTGTGAAGTCACTGCTTTAAACTATTAGATTGTCTTCTGTGAGGATTTAATTTTTTTTTCTGCCAGCTTTCAAAACAGTGTAGTATTTCCTGTCCATTTTTTTTATCACAGGGACCACCATAATAAGAAGTCTGTTTGAGCTGAGCTTTCAGCTCAACAATTTAGAGAGGATGGAGAATAAGGGAAGAGTTGAAGGGGGTTAATCTCTTTTTCTCACCTTTATGAAATCCCAGAGAATGTGATTTTGGATACAATGTAGAATGACCATTAAAGAGAGAGATGTTATTTTCTAAATTAGTAAACTGGTGCCTAAACAGTGGATTGGCTTTACTTCCATTGTTGTCAGGTGTGCCCTCAGTTTTGAGAAGCAGCCAAGTCAAGGTAGACTGGAGCTTTGCACTGATTTATTCAGTTTTTAGTTGTTTTTGTGGCTTTGTTTGTTTGAGGGCTGTGGGTGGTTTTGGTTTTGTTTTTGTCAGGATATTTAGGTGGTTAGGCTACAGCTGTGTAATAAACCTAGCTCTTAGACTCTTCTTAAATAAATTTGCTTGATGCTTATATTATAAAAAAATATTAAGCCAAAATTGTATAAAGCAAATTTATACAAATTTAAGACATAATGTGTGAGGATTTGGTAGTTGATTTTGTTTTGTGTTAATATAAGGTTTAAGAGTAACGGATGGGGCAGTAAAATCCCCAGAACTGCCTGTCACTGCCTAGGTCATCAGTGCTTTTTGTAAAGAAGTGTTTCTGCATAATATGAAACAAAATAAGATGTAAATAAAGGAACAGGTTAATGTCTCATGTTGCAGATCTGATTGCAGTTTCTGTAAATATGCGTTATTTGCTTGACGGTGATGATTACTGAAGATATTTGTATTAACGCACCCCCAATATTAGACTACCATTTGTAATCTAGAAGTTTCATTCGTTTTGTTGTAGAACACTGTGTGTATGTAGAGCTTTCTATAAATTTTAAGAATTATTAATAACAGAACAACCTAATAAGATACAAAGTGATCTCTTGTGGTTCTCTCTTCTGCTCCTTAAGCTACCATTTAAAGGGTCTTACATTAAACAGGGAGATTTGTAGGAAGATTTACCTGGCAGGCCCTTTATTTGTGCTCTCATCCCTCTTTTTCCATTTCTACACTTACAGTAAATTAAATGTGGACACATTACTGAGCTCTGCTTAGGAAAAAGTACTTGAAAAATGCAATATAGCTTAAATAACACCTATTATAAAGGACATTTAAGTTATTTTCTTTTTTTGTTTGTTTTGTTTGCTTGCTTGCTTGTTTGTTTTTATTTTCCTTCTTGAAGATGACAGAAGCAGACAGTACTCTGGAAGATTTAATCTGTTTGTCTTTAGAACACACCTTACTTTCCAGTTGCTTTATTCTTCTTCCTCCTAACTTGTGTTTGTCACTCTTGCCACTCCTTGTAAAATGTCTTCTGTCTTTGCATTCAGGGCTTGGACTTTGTTTCATTTATCTCAATTCACCCAGTTGGCTTCAGTTTCACCTAAACTGATGGTGTCTCTGCCATAGCATATTCAGGTATCCTGTTACATTTCAGCTCATTCATTATTTTACACCTGACCAAATTGTGGAATATCTGCCTTTTCACTTGTTCTACTGTCTGCAGAAGTGCAGCCTCATACAGAAATTTACAGTTTTCCTTCCATGTCCTAAGCTCATTCTATTCATCACGTAGATCTCTGCAGTTTGTTTTCAAAATATAGCCATATATCTGTTTACAATACTGTCTTCTTCACCTGCAGGAACTGTATTAGCCTGACTCTTTAGTTTCCAATTCAGTATTTTTTTTCTCCTGTGTTTCCGAACCGCTTTGGAATTCCCCAGTATATTCACACGGTATATGTGCACAATACTGAGATCATGTAGGGACCTTCTGACTCCTCTCATGTTGGTATTCTCTGGAATCTAGCTGTACTTTTTCTAAATCCTCCCAAACCTCACGAATTTAAACAGCCATTAAAATACTGTGCTGCATAGCACTGCTATTCCTAATATCACTAAGGAGTATTTTCATATGCATATTGCAATCAGTATTAGCTCCTTCTATGTCACCACTGCTATGCAAAAATATATTTTGTAAAGGAGTTTAGTATAGTGACAATGTAAGTGGATTCACTCAGGGTCAAGTCAGGTGATTGCAATAGAAACTATCCATCACTAGATAGGAAAATATCCTTTACAGAAAATACCATTTTCACTGTATGATGAGCAAACTTTTGTTACTCCAGTGTATATAGATCTTTTAATGATTTTTAATGGAGCTACCCTTCTGATGTTTTTCATTAGTGTATTACTGCACTAAGTAGGAACTTTAACTTGGCTGCAAATATTACTGAAAAACAAGTTGTGTTGGATTTTAATCATTCTCAGAATTATCGTGTGACAATACCAATGCTAATACAGGAAAAGCAAGGAAGTTTATGAAAAGGTGAAGTCAGTATGGAAAAATCATCAGCTTCACAGCTGATAACAAATTATTGCAGCAGTGCACATAAGTGAGCTTAGTGTGTCCTCTGTTTTCTGAAGCCTGGGGACAAAAAAAATGTAAGTCATAAGGAGCATGATTGGTCCCTGAACCCTCTAAAGCAGATGCTATTTTCTCTGAAACCTGTATCAGCAAAGAGCAAGATGCTTCAGCAAAGAGCCTAAATATGAGCTGTTGAGTAGTGTGCAGCTAAAAAGTTATGCTTCCATGTATTGTAAGTTTGTTTGACTTTAAATTATCCCATATAATTTATACCTCTTGATTGGGTCTGTGTTGCTGTACAGGTTGGATGGCTAGGATTTGTCTCGCAGACATATTTTTTACCATGTACCTCAGTGTCTAGTAAGGGTAGGACTTACTGACTGTTATGGGTTGTCCTTTGAACAACATGACTTCTTTGCTTGACAGCGTATATGGTTTTATCCTTCTACCTAATAGTAACTGTGTAATTTCTGCTGGAATAAAAATAAATTAAATATATTATGCACTCAAAGGAGCTATTGCAAAGGTAAGAACTCCAAATTTATGAAATACCAGAATAAAGTTTGCAGCCTAAGTCCTCTTTTGTTCCCTTTGTGTAGATGTCTAAATTACCTGAACTATGAGAAATTATGAGAATCTGCTTTTTGTCTAGAACACCATCTTAAAGATTTGCATGTGTCCTCTCACAAATGTAGACCTAGTACTTCATACTTTCTCAATGATGTCTATATACTTTCATACTACCTGGTTTGCAAAATGTTCCTATATTGCCACAATTAGTGTATATTTTCATTAAATAACTACTGTATAATATAAGCACAGCTGGATTCATGAATAATTCAAGACTGGGTTTAATGGCAAGTTTCTTTGAATGAACATTGATCAAAATATAATTGAAACATCTGTGTAAAATAAACCTATTACATAACTTATTCTTATCATTTTATTATATAAATGATTAGCCTGCTGTTTTACAAGATAAAAACCAGTATTTGTGCAAAGAATAAACTGAAGCCAAAAAGCTTAAAAGGATTAACCACAAAATTCTCTAAACCCACATTGTGGAAACATGATAAGGAGTGGTCAATATTACAAAAATCCTGAGTACTCAGAACTCCAAAATTAGATTATTTCAATGTTCATAACCTCTGTAAAGAAAACTCCATATTTTTGTGCATAGTGTAGATACAGACTTTAGACAAATAATACAAGAGTTTGTGAGAATTTAAACAAATATTTTCATCTTTACAGAAAGATAAGGAAGACCAGTGGCTAGAGAAAAAAGTACAGGGAAGTAGAGACCACATCATCTTAGAGCATCTTCAGTGGACCATGGGTTACGAAGTACAAATTACAGCTGCCAACAGATTGGGTTATTCTGAGCCAACATTATATGAATTCAGCATGCCACCAAAGCCCAACATTATTACAGGTAAGTTAATTTCATCATGTTTTCTCTCTGTGAATTATTTCCAAGTCGTACACAGTGTGTGGTCGAGCATAAGGTAACTGAAGTCTTGAACTGAAAAAACCTAAGACCGGAGACTTTATTGTCAGCAAAGATTCAATTTAGGACCCTTAAATGGGACACTGTCTCCTGTTTTTCTCTTAGTTATAAAGTAATTTTCAAGTGTAGAAGAAACAACCCTGCTGATGACAGTTAAAAAGAAATACAGTATTTAGGATACACCTGCTTTTTAAGTTGCCTCACACTACCTGTTGTCTGGTTAAGCAACTTATTTGCTGGAATTCTTGATTTCAGTCCCATCTCTACATGTGCTTTGAGCTACACAAGTAATAAAGACATTTGTTTTAAACTCTGATGAGGTTATGACTTCAAATAGTCTTGTTTAGATACTGTCTGAATGATTCACCCTAACATGGTGATCAAACAGTCTTCTATGAGGTTGATTTACAAAATTTGAAATCTGTAGAAGCTTTGTTCATATTTTTAAGTGTGTAAATAGGAAGTTTCAAATTCCATTTCAGAAAAACTGTTTTGTAGTTAAGAGTGAAAGAGTTTTAATGCTTCCCAATATAAGGTTTTTGATGCAACAACACAAAATTATTTAGTTCACAATAAATGTAAAAGAATATAACTTCTGAAGTATTATGGGTAATTTTAATTTTTATAAAGAAAATGAGAAAGATATTTCAAACTTTTGATTAAAATTATGAGCTTCTATCTTTAATAATAATTTCCAAATAAGATCAGTGTCATCATTACCACTTGAAAAATCAGGTTCTAAATCCGCTAATATAGTATTTCCTGACTACCATTTTCCAAATTATTAGTGTGTTAGAATCAGCAAAGAACTTTCCAAATAAATATAATGGCAAATATATTATAATGTAAACCATATCAATTCCTGTATTTCAATCTTAACACCTGACTAGCATTGATCTAACAATGGTTAAGTGCTAATGAGCTAGAATGGGTCACGGAGTAGCGTGCCATCAGAAAATTTTGAAACAACTGGCTATTTTTTTTCTTGTCTATTGCGAGTTTTCTTCAAATATATTTTCAGGAAAGTTATCTCAAGATCTCTGCAACATTTTAAAATATTCTGTAGCAGCTTCTTTCATATTGGAAGCATCGTTACTTTTTAAATAAAAAACACATTTGTAATTCATTCATGAACTCAGATCCAGTTCTAGTACAAATATTTGGTTTATACACTTGAATTGATTTGCATCTTGATTGAAATGCAGCATCTCAATAGGTTCTGTGTACTTGTTTTTAAACAGACAGGGCCTTATGATTGCCATCATTCAGAAATAAAACTTCCCATGACTGAAAAAGAAAAGTGAAAAAGAAATGTAGGGAAATTTATTGTCTTTAGGAAATAAAAGTGTTTGTCAAGTAGAAAAATAAATAAAAACAAACTTAGGGAAGGAATAAGCCATTTTTCAATTTTTTATATTTGAAACAAAAATCTTACTTCTTTTGCAATGCAGTCTAACTTTAGCCTTTATAATTATATAAACTATCCCATATTATTGCCACAGTTGCTGTAACAGACAAACTTGATTTTCCTCTGTAAATGATAACATGGGTGGTCTCTAGGCATTCAAGTATAAAGCATCTCAGTTAATTTAATTTCAGAAGAAAGATAGAACGTTTCTCTCTAAAAACATCTTTATAGGTACTTAGGGGCTTTTTCCTTTCAGTGCTCTCCCATAACCTCTAAGTAGTTGTAAGAAGTCTGTTCCACTCTTTAACTTCAAGTCTTCTTTATATGAATCATTACTGCAATTATGATTCTGGAACTAATTAGTTTCCTTGACAACTGTTTTTGAAAAGCCTGAAAAAGAGTGTGAAATTCCCATCATAAGAACATTCTGTAGGCAATTTTTCAAAGTATGTTGAAAGACACTTAGAATCAGTGGAACATTAATGTTCATATTCATGAGTCAGCATTATTATCTTGTTTTAAAATGGCATATAATTATCGCAATATTATAAATATATATATAAATGACAGTGCAAAAATGGGATCTATCAAAACTTGATAGATTTTCTGTATAAAATGCTTAAGTTCGAGCAGAAATACTCTTTCTGATGTCAGTTAACTCTGATAATGCACTATTTGTTTGAGGCTTAGGTATTAACAGCTAGGCATCTAGAGATGGATCAGAAAAAGGACATAGGCAACAAGAATGAAACTGGGTAGACTTTTGAGGGAAATCTGCAAAATTTCTTCTGTGCTCACTTAGTAGCTACAGTAATTGAGGTTCCCTTTCTTATGAATGTAATTATTAGAAAAGCCTCTAAGACTCCTAAAGGTTTTCGTCTCTACTTCCCCAAATCTGTGGCACTTCAGCTGAACTGAGTGTTTATGTCTTGCTCTAAGGTAATTTAAATAAAAATAAATCTGTAGAACTTATGTATGCAATCTCATGAATATCACTTATCCCAAGAGAATTTTGGGATCCCCTAAGTATCTTGTTGCTTAACAATGCATAACACAATGTCCTGGTGAAGTGTGTGCAAGCTAATGCAATAAATCAGAGAACTGAAGGGAGATGGAGGGATACTTTGGTTGTCCTTCAATGGGTGCTTAGTAGGGAAATAGGAGTTGTCACAAGAAATAAAACTTCACTTCTGATTGCTGCAGAAGGAGCTTGTTTGTGCTTTCAAAAGCCATTGGATATAAGGCAGAAGTAGTAATCCCTGGGGGAAGGAACTGGAAGCCAAAACTCTACTTGTGTGGATACATATCTCCTGTGGGCAGTGAATCCACAGCTTCTGCTTCCTAGGGAAGCGTGCAAGTACCAGTTCCTGGCTGCAAGTCAAATCCCATGATAATACAATATGATGATCTTCCAGTAACGGCTTTAGGTCTGGGAAGGAGCTTGAGGCTGCAAATTGCTGTCTGGCATCAGGGAGGTGCATAAATGAGATTGACATTCCTTTAAAGTTTCACATGGTTGGCCTCAACAGCCTCCAAAAGTAGATCTACTTTATTTCATAATGTCTACTCCTAGACGTGTAGCACAGTACCCATTCAGAGTCACATCTTTTATTAGTTCCTCAGAATTTGTAATCCCCTTAATGTAAGTTTCCCTGGTTTTCTGAAGGGTTTATCAATGGAAACTTGCACTGACTTTGAGAAATACTCAGCAAACCTTCTTAAAACACTTTGCTTTAAATAACTGTATGTGTAAATTTATTCATGTATGTGTATGCATATGTATATTAGTGAATATTATATATGTACACACCATTTTCCTGCCTACTTTTTTGAGTTATTTTTTGTGGTCAGCAATTCTATATCTGTATTTCACATTTCACTTAGGCATATGAATATGTATTTTAGAATCATTCTTGAAGAAAGAGTTATGCAGTCTTAAATGTAGTATTTTATGTGTTCCAAAATCTCACTAGGAATGTCAGCTGGCAATACTTGCAGGCAGGTACAACTCTAACCTCAATGTGTTTGCCTCTGAGTGAAGTATTTATCAGTTTTAGTACTGATTTGTGATGTTTTAGAAAATTTTCTTCTGGCTTCCCTATACTATTAAGCTATAAGTCCTGTGGGATTCTCAAAGGAACAGTGTTCCTAAGCTCTTTATCTGTGTTAGGAGAGCATGGACTAACCTCTGCAGCCCTAAAAACCCCTGGAAACAGCAAAAGTGCATTAGCTCCAAGTTGGCTCTACAGCCTGTTCGTTTGGCCCTTTCACCCTTTCTCTACAGAAAGAGTGAAGAGAAGGCAGAGAAGGTCTTTGTGCCCCACAGCTGGTACAAAAATGTCCAAATCTGTGGTCATTCTGGGCCATTACGATTGCAACCTAAGACCACATGTGCAGGTTTATATTAAATCTAAAAAGAAAATGGAATGGAAGGTACTAAAAAGGATACTTTCTGCAAGTTTTAAGTGTATTTTCAGAAATTAGCAGCAGATTTATGCAAGTGCCATCTCCCCAAGGGTTTTATCCAGTCAGTGCTTTTACTTTGGAAAGCCAGTAGGTATATTAAAAAGAGTTGCAAGTTGTGTTTAATCACAGTTTCTTTCTTTTTCATTATAAGTTGATAACCTGGTGCAATAGTGGGAAAATAAAAGAAAAAAAATGGGGAAAACAAGAACCTCTTAGATCCATCTTTCTCAGTATGTGATATTGATTGTTTGAAGAGGTTATTTTTTGTTTACAGTACTGCATGAACTGTGAGAGTAACTTTTAATTTCCGTGCCTGGAAAAGTTCTAATCCCTTGAATGTCTAATTTATTTTTTTCCATGCATGTGTATCACCATACTTTAAATCATATAGGGGTAGGAAAAAGAGGGACAATAATATATTATTTTCTCTCATCACCACTAGCACCAAAGTTGATAATCGCCATGTTAAACATGATTTTTATCAGTAGTTTTTACAAACATACAACAGGGTCTTCATTGGTTTTGATGTGAATGAAAAATAAAAGTAGCTCATGATTGCTTCAGCTGTGTGTGTATATATTTGGGATTACATTTGTGTAATTACATTTTATGACATATTACACTGACTAACTAGAGCTTTCGAGCTATATGGACAGTGTTTTGTTAGAATAGAAGCTAGGATAAAGATTTTCATGCAGAAGCTCAAAATTGCAGCAAAACAGAAACAAGTTTCCCCGATGCTCCCAATTTTCTTTCAGGGCAAGTATTTTTCTTAAATTTTGCTGTCAGTCAAGCAATTAAATGATATTTTGGGGATAGAAATAAATGCTGTGTGATCCATCTGTGTAGCTGGGGTCGGTTTTTGTTCCTGTCACCTCTTGCTATGAAAGAGCAAACTCCCTTGCTGTCCCCTATCTCTGACATCCCTGTGGCTCTTGGGCTGCATTGGACTCCCTCTGACACAGTTCCCAAACTCTGCAGGGAACAGCCTCCTTTCACTTAGGGTTGACTCAATTCTCACCATGCATCAGCTAAGAGAAGCCAGAAAGTCGTCACTCTGCTCTGTTGTGCACCACAAAAATATGTAGCATTTGCTGACTTACCACACCTATGGCTAAATTTCCAAACTGAACGTCTCTTGTGTCCTTTAAAGCACTTTCCCTAGATTTTAAATCATTTCATGTCTGAAATCAGATTTTATGTGATTGCAGCCAAGCGTATCACATGAAAGCAGGCTTGCATGTCCAAGGCCTCTGCTGTCATTTGCATTAACCTTTCTGTTGCTGCCTCTTGTGAAGCTTGGTGTCCACCAGGACCCCCAGGGCCTTTTCTGCAAAGCTGCTTTCCAGCTGGTGGCCCCAGCCATGACCTGGTGGCCAGGATTGCTCTTTCCCAGGGGTGGGGGTTTGCACTCGCTCTTGCTGAACTTCCTGATGCTCCTGTCAGCCCATTTCTCCATCCTGTCAAGGTCCCTCTGGGTGGCAACACAGCTACCACTCCCCAGAGATGTGTGTCATCAGAAAATTTGCTGAGGGTACTCTGAGTCACATCATCCAAATCTTTGGATGATGTTGAATAGGATTGAAACCCATATTGACCCCTGAGCTGGCTTCTGGTACCTGTTCTTAGTTCTAGGAAAAGTTACGTTTCATCATTAAATATTAAATTAGGAGGATTATGGGGACTTCAGTCTACTTTTGTAGTCTCTTTCCATAGAAAAAGCTAGAAAGGCTGCCAGTAGCTACTCAAATGTCATTACTTGTGGCTTATAAATTGCCTGTTCAAATCTCCAGAAAAAGACTAACATTTTTCAGAATTGACCTCATTTTAAGCCTATAGTTTGTAACTACACTGCCTTTCTATGTATATGTGTGTGTGTACATGCACAAACATCCATCAGTTTGTGGCTTCTGATAACTTTTGAAAATAGTTGAAAATGTCACTGAATTTGTCAGAGAATGGAGGCTTCAAAACGAATACATTCCTGTAATTTTTTAATAAAACGTTATCTGAGAATAGAAGTAAAATTCTCTGTAGTACAGTAGGCAAAATATTGTATTAAATCCTCACACACTTTTAACAATTGGAATCATTTGGAAAAGAGTAGTTGAAACTTTCTGACCCTTGATCCTTACACCAACCTGGATAGCAGCAGTAAATTTAAACCACAAAAGAAAAAGAAAAACACAGAAGAAGTTCGAAAGATTTTCAAAGGTAGAATTTCCATTCCAGGGATCTGAAATTTTAAGTTGATAATTAGTATCTCTTTTGTACAACTTTGTGCATTACAGGATTTCTCAGTATGTCTCTACAGATCTGACTAGTTAGGGTTTTAGCTAAATCTAAAATGAAGAACAAAATGTAGGAGTCAAAAAGGAAAGCCTGTGGGATGTCAGTCTCCTTGAAGCTCTGATCATATTCCCAAGGTAAGGAAGAGCTGCAGCATTATCCTTTGGAAGTTTCCTACATTATTTTCTCATATGCTGAAGGATATTGTAATTCCAAAATCAGAACTTGAAAATGAAGGGTTTTGTCTGACTTTTGTTCAAATCATAATCCTGAGCTAAAAGTGTAAAGTAAATTCTTGAGCTGGTATTGCTGTGATGGAAGAATAATCTTGTTATTTTAGTTTCTGAAAAGAGAGATTAAATGTATCTTTGAGACCTCCTGATTTGAGGAAAGAATTTGGTAAGAATCACACCAATCAGATTAATTAATATCTAAAACTTCAGAAAGATAACAGCCCCCACAAAATCTATTTGGTTTTGTCTTGCAAACCAATACTAGAATTTGTTGAATAAGAGCCATTTCTCATCAAATCCTGGAGATGATCATTGTTGAAAGTGATAGGGCATGTTCTTGCTCTAGGCTAAAACCAGCTGTTTGCTCCATTCCCTGCAAAGACTAAAGTTATTACATGAAAAGGGATAGAAATCCCTCACTAAAATTGATAGAACTTACTTGATATGAATCAGAGAGACAGAAAGGCTTGTGCTATCTGTACCATCAAAGATGTTAACTGGAAAAAAAATGCTATTTTTTGTAAAATCTAATACTTATGGTACAGCTATCAGACATTACCTACCACTGAATAGCAGAAGAGCAGCAATCAAAGAACTATTCTGTATTCTCAGAATTTCTGCTTCAAAAGGAATTAAATTTTTTCTTTTTTTACCATATAAGTTTTATTTTGCTTATCTTTTTGAATACTATGTGAAAAAAAGAAAATCACTATAGATTTTGAATGTTGAAGTGCAAAGCCAGACTTTATAAGTGTGGTACTCTAATCCTTGTTATTTGTTGTAGGTAATTTCTAGAATTATGATTCTTTATAATTAAAATAACCCTGAGAGCCAATTAAAAGAAGGAATGTTTAGGTATATTCTCTAAAACTATTTGAAAGCTGAATTCATTAAGTAAATGTGGAATTTTAATGTGGTGAAGGTTTGGGGATCATTTTGCTACGAGTGTATGGACCAAACTATTTAAGGCTTGAGAAAAAGAACTGGTTGTGAATTTTGAACAGCTTGAACACAATATGTATCACTGAAAACACCGCAGTAGCAATAGGGGTGAGGATGGAATAATGTTCATAATTGTTTTTAGTTTATTTATGTTGCTGCCTTTTCTACCCGATAGTTATCTACACTCACATGTGCATTTGTACAAGAACAGAGATATTTGTGATAAGAAGATAATGCATTGGTTAAATATTGTGCATGCAAGACTATATTTAGCTTTATAGTTTTCATCTGCTTCCATTACAATTTCTTACAATCACTTTTAAAGTGAACATTTAACCAAGTATTGCTTATACTGCACAGGATTTTCTACATTTTAATTTCTTTTGAAGTCTCTTTTGAAATATTAGTTTAACACTGATATTAGTCACTATCAACATAATTATTATGTCGCTGTAGCAGGAAAAAAAATCTAGTCAATACACTATATATTGCATAAACATGACTGTTTTACTTGCCAAAAAGTGAGCCTTCAATGTAAACATTAGTAGAAAAAATATATTCAAACTTTGTCATTGTAACCAGACGTACTGTGAGGATGTGAATGTCTAAGAAGCTCCTTTGCTCCCACCCTGGTATTACAGTCAATATCTAATTACACAGCTGCATACCTGTGTCCATTTTATCAAAGCCCCTTTTCGCAGCTGCCCATTTTGAACTCCTGTGATAATTCAGGAACAGGATAAAGCCATTAGCAAGGAGAAGCAGATAAACAAATTTGTCTCTTCTTCCTTGATTGGAATCTTCTTTTTGTGTAATTATTGACACAGTTCTAGTTTCTCCTTTCAGCCTATGGGCTGGTGTTTCTCCTTGCTGTAAATAGTCAATACTCCCTATTTCTGATTGGTGTTACATGGCAGTTTTGTGAGTTCCAAGTACCTGCAACATAAAAGCAGCAACCAAAATTGTATTTTAATTGGACTTGGCTGAATTGTCTCGAGGAAAAGCAAGAAAACTGCTTCAGTTTAAGCACTTAAATAAGTTGTTTTAAAATTAGCCCAAAGAGTTTGCCACTTTGACTGCTGTGGAGGACCACATTGCTGCTATGGAGGTACCTTTTCCACAGTTTTAGTACTTTATCTTCCAGATTTGGCTGGGGTACATCAATGATTGCCATTTCCTCCATGCTTTATTCATAATTTGATGTTTCTGTTCGAGTAATGTCTTTCAAGTGACTGTCTTTGGCACAATGTAAATATTAATTTTTTTTTTCTCTCTTTTCTTTCCCACTGTCGCTTTTTTTTTCCTTTTGATACTTTCTTTTTCATATTGTCTCAACTTTTCCACTTTTTTTTCTCAAATTTAATTCTTTTCACCCTCTTGATTTTCTGTAACAATTCTTATCCACACAGATAGATGCTGTGAAGCTACTAGACGTGAAAATGGAGGCCAGTCCCTGCAGCTGAATGCTGCTGTTTTCTCTCTCATTGTAGTCATAAGTTTCTGGTGCATGTTTTTATACTGTTGATAAGGCGAGCAACGTGTGTTCTTCTTATCCCTCTTAATTTTATCTTTGCGGGAAAATAAACACAGACCTTAAAAAATTTGTACTTTTCTATAGCTCTTCTGAAGTTTCCATTCCTAGCCAAGATCCTAAATAGTGTAATTACTTCAGTCTGTGTGTGCAAAATTCTTCATCTGGCTTTTTGGAAACCTGGTGAGTTTTGTGACAAATTCAGCAGATGACGCTTGACACTCCAGTCTGACAGAACATGGAGAATCTGACTTGCTGAATTTGATCAACGTGATTTGATTCTATTTTCTCAAGCAGATTTTGATTATAAAAATTCCATGCAGAGACCTTACCATTGTCAGTCGCATGGCTTTCCAGGCACACCATCAATTCATCTTTCAGGAGAGTATTTTCATTGTGCATTAATCCTTTGAATAGGGCTGTCCTTGTATTGGTTCCTGACACAAGGCACTTAAAATTTTATGCTTAATAAAAAATGTTCAAGACCAGGTTGGATGGAGCTCTGAGAAACCTGGCCTCTAGTGGAAGGTGTCTCTGTCCACAGCAGAGGATTGGATGGTCTTTAAGGCTCCTTCTAACACAGGACATTCTATGGTTCTGTGAATATAGACATGTTTTGTACTTTCTAATGGATTTTAACAAGCATGTCTCCCCTAATTAATTATTTATGGATTGCTCTAGTTGGTAGTGTTTGATTCCAAATACCTTTTCTGTGCTTCTCCACTGCCATTCCTCAGCACATAAAATAGGTCCCTGCCCACCAATGTCACTTCTCGTAACTGCAAATGTGCCACATTTCATTTCATGGCATCTGTTGGACTTGGAAGCTCCAGAGGGTTCAATTTTGACCTGTAGTAAAAATGGAAAAAGCTTTTTTTCCTATTTTACACAATAAAAACATGGCTTGAGAGCTTTGCAGCAGCGTATGCAAAACCTCAGGAAAAAAATTATTTAGTAAGAGTCCACATAGATATTTTATTGCGTATATTTGATTTTAAAATTTATGTAGTTGTCAAAGTTTATGGTTCATTTCTCTGTTGCATACAGAATAACCCAAGAAAGCAATGCACTTTAAAGCTAAGGCAGAATTAAATATTTATTTTAAGGAAGTTCCCTTCAAATTACTAAATATAACTTCAAGTTACTAAATATAACAAATACAATAAATTAACTGTATGTATTGATTCTTTCCTTCTTATTCTTCATACCTTTTGGAGTTTAAAAAAATTATCTTCTAACTTTGAAATTAGTTGGTCAAATTTAATATTTTATTATCTTAACTCAGATAAGGAATTTCCTTATTTCTAAGAAATATTGATTATGATGTTTTTTCCAGTTTCAATATATATTTGGAAGTCTATACTTTTAGACAACATTAATAAAACCTCTCTTCATTTAAACCAAATAACAGTCATTTTAGAAAATGTCACAAGTAGGATGTCTTTAGAATGCATGTAAGTCTGCAGACTAATTTATTGACTGCAATAGTTTTTACAATAAGTCACATATTTAGTTTAATGAAGTAGCTGGCATTAAAAAGATTGCTATTTAAAAAACATTGATTTCATTGTGACCTGCAGAAAATCTCACTGTGTTTAGTCGAGCCACTATTCCATTCGTGGCCCTTGCCACTGTGTTCTGCCACTTTAACCTAATGCCATGACATTAGTTTGAAATTAATTACATCAACAAGTGCTGGCATAGTATGGTAAAGAAAGACATTTTCTTTTCTAATGTTCGAGGAGTTGAAACTTTGGGTTCCAGTTTAGGCTCAGTCGGGTGAAAGCCCATTTTTCCATGCACAAACAATGTGAATATGTGTATTGACTTCAAAATTTGCTTGTATAAGTGCTATTCTTCTAATATAAACTATTTATTTTCTAAATGATTATGTGCTTATTGAACCAAGAGACAATAACTAATGAAGGCAAGATAATTTTTTTTAAAATTAAACTTTTCATATTAACTGTGTTAATAGATTTGGAATTACTAGCTACACATAAGTTACCAAAACCTTTCAGACTGCAGGAGTTCAGTGGTGCACAAACTCTGGGACTCCTTTTTGGTCCAGGGGAGCAGCAAATTCTTTCTCAGGTCTCCCCTTTGCAGTCACATCCCTTCTGCATTCTGATCCCTTTGTAAGACAGGCACTGCGTGCACATGAGGGAGCAGAATCTTCTCTTGGGGACACACAGGTGCTGTTCTGAACAGTAAAGAAAACCAAATTGCTGATCCAATCAAAACTGATGAGGACCTGCCACTGGAATAAAGAGTCTTGAATAAACTTACATGGTCTCATAAACTGAAAAATAAAATAGGGTCTTATTGAGGCTGCACAGGCAGTCTGATTTACTTATTTTTAGTATAAAGTATTTACTTACTTTGCAACATTTTCCTAATTTTCTAAAAATTGAAAACTTAATGCTATTCTACTAAATGTTGTCTAACCTATTTTCACCTTCCATGTACTCGTCACTGTTCTTATTTTTTTTAATAAAGCAAGACAGGACACTACTGCAGGTATGTACAAAGGCAGAAAAATGAAAATTCCCATGCAATTTTTCTGCTGTGGTTAGACATTTGAAGAGCTCTTTATGAGCTATAAATGTATTATCTTAGCAAGTCATTCTAACATTGCAGATAAGTATATAAGAAGACAAGATAGGAATTAGGGCGCAGAGACTGATCGACTGTGAACTCTCCAAACATACTGTGAAGGAGATAATGAAAAGCCTTGAGAAATTTTAGAAGCTAAATATACATTATAAATGGCAAGTTGGCTTTTATCCTCAGTGTCACAATGCCAGTGGGAAAAAGAGACAAATTTGGATCACTTATCTTTTTTTCCTCAACTGATAGTAGCTTCATCTGGAAACTACATAAATTTCCTCTAAGTGAGAGAAATTTTAGGTCTGCTGCAATATGAATTATTCTGTGCTTTGTATTTTGTGGTTATCACGTTCTTTGAATGTGATCCTTTTCTTTTGGCCCTCCTCTTCCCATCAAAGTCCAAAGAGGATGAGTTAAGCCAATATTATAGGGATTATGTGACAGCAGAGCCAGGCAGTTCTGGGCAGTGACCCAAAACCTCTCTAATGAGAAAGAAAAAGTGGAAGAGAATAATGTCCTTGGGTTGTCATATATCTCCTGAGATGGATCACTAATACAGCTTTGTTTGTAGTTCTCTTTGTGACTGTTTCATAATTGTATCTTTAAAAACAATGAGAGAGATTATTTCACAGTATTTTATACAATCCGTGAGAGTATACAGAAGATGTTGAAATCTTGGCTTCTTACAGACAAGAATGAGGAAAAATGAACAGAGACATTTTCAAATTAAATTATAATTCATAGGTATAGACTGAGCAGCTTAAAACTGTAATTTAAACTCTATTAAAATGATAAATATGTCTTCACAAATTGAATTCAATATACTGCTGACATTAGTATTTAAATGTTAGATAAGTAAATTTGTTCCTTTAAATGTTGTAATTGTAAAAGGGATTTTAGGTCTTATGACTGACAGTGTAAAATGTTACCATTTTTTAAACATTGTCACATATTTTGAAATGCTAATATTAAACTGTCTGTAAGACTGAAGTCCTAAAATATTCTATGCTGAACTTATGCCTTAAATCCAAATTGGTGGCACAGAAACTTAAAAAGGGTAATGATTATTCTGTGATATAGCAGTTTATCTCTAAGGAACAGTATTTTTAAAATGTTCTGATTTACAACCTTTTGAGTCTAAGGCTGGCTTCTTACCTAATCGGATTTTATTTGTTGTCTTTCTTGTTTCCAGAGTTTTGACAAGTTCCTAACATTTACAAATTGTTCACAAATCAAATTATTTACATAATGCAACTTCAAATGCGATCCTTTATTTACTGCTGTAGGGTTATTGGAATATAAATTGCTATCTCTCTAAATAGGATAAATATTGCCCAGAAATAGAGAAGTATATTGCATACACTGGAAATAAAATATAACTTCTGAGTGGTTTTATGAGGTATACAAAACTTACTATTAGCAAACAACAAAATAACAATGCATTTAATTTTCTTGTGAAAATGTAAGGCCAAGCACTGATGCAAAAATATGATATGCATGTGAACAATGGTTATTTAAAACAGAAACAGAGTGATTTAATTCCACACATAGCCTTATAACCAATACTCAGTTTTCAAGGTCTTACCACACACTCTCTTTGCATCATGGAAACCTGCATCGGCAGGACCCAAATGTGTATGCAAATGTGAAATTAACTAATTAAGCCTGAAAAAACAGTTTTGTTTTTTTTTAAAAGGCATAATGGAGATTTGTGTACAATTTGTGGTTGTGGTAACAGTTGCCTATTCTCTGCCTATTCCTCAGTATGTTGATGATTTCTGATTGCTCATTTTCTCAGAAATTCTAGGCGCAAAGGAAAAAAGTATAATACTTTTAGGAAGCAAGTGGAATATAATATAGAGAAATATAGCTTCTGAGGTCTATAATGGCATCACTGAAAACTTTGCTACATTTTGGGCTCCTTTATGTTTATCACATTTGCTTCATCCATGGCTTTCTTCAGGCATATAAGGAATGTTCAGTTTTCCTTTGCTACATATTTATCAGATGTAACATATAAGTGACGGAAAGTCACCTTTTCCCGTTAATGTCAATGACATCTTAATATAAAACTGATGGCATCAAATACTAAGTGTAGAGATCAACCACTTTTGTGTGTATAGAAGCAGTAGCAATATGGAAGCTGTACACTTGAGAGCTATGCTGAGTTTAGATATTTTACAACTAGAGCAAGAAACTGAGGCAGGAACACCCGTTTTGTTCATTTATTATAGGTTCTGAAGTCCCAAGAAACTTTAGTAGTAATTCTTGCCACCATACTACCATTATGTTGTACGATATTCCTATTAACAGTTCTGTATATTTATTTTACATGTTTAATATTTTTAGAGGCAATTTCCAGGGCGTATTTTATTTTCATAAAATTTTAATTTTAATGAATGTATTAAGTGTCCATAATAGAAGCAAAGTAAATCTTGCTGAATATATGTTTCCAACAGAATTACAAATGAAAATACATACAATGTACTAAAAACTAATTATGTGAAAAATATTGGATACGTTGCAATATATGTAAGTTTCAGTTTTCAAAAACTGTGTGAAAGGCAAGGAAAAAATCTGCATTAAAAGTAGTTAATTTTAATTTGTGAAGCATTGCTTCTTTTTATCCTGTTCATAATTTGCTACCATTTTGCTCCACTGATTTTTTTCATGCATGCAGCACTTGTTGTCATCTCTGCTTTTTCCCTGAAGAACGTGTGCATGGTGTAACTGTGATGTCCCTCAGCACCTTTCCAAACATAATGTCAAGAAATGTATGTAACTTTGTGTGTCTTTCATCTGTTGTTCAAAGTTCATTTTAGTTCATACAACTTCTGTCTTCATTTTTTGTAATAAAGAAAACTGACTTAAAGCATTTCTATCTGTATTTTCTTTATTGAAAAAGAAATTATCTATTGCTGATAAATGCTCTTTTTCTGTATTATCTACATGATGTATTTTGTATCTGAAGGGTTTTTTATCATTGTGTCAGTATTTTTTTTTTTTCCGACAGAGTTATATCCAATAGGGAATATTAAAAAAACCCAAAACAAAAGAAAGCAAAAACCACACCACCACAAATGTCAAAGTCACTAAAATTAGAATTCCTGAATTTTAAGTTTGGTTCATATCAGGTGGCTGCCATGCTAGTGCACTAATGGAGCAAGTATGTGCAATGTCTGTATAAATATGCAGCCTGAGCTTGATCCATTCTGATTTAATCTGCCTGATTGAAACGGTTGTTTCCCCAGAGGCAGATGTTTTAATACTGGGAAAAGCCATACCCTACCAAGCAGTACTCTGCTGGAAGTTGCAGTGGTAGCAGTGTAGCATTTCCAAGTAAAAAACATGCACCATATGGCACTTATAGTATTAAACTGCTCTTTTTGTAGCTAATGCTATAAAATAATTATATATTTAAAATATCATTCCAAGTATTACTTCTCAAAACTGTTGAGAATTGTGTTTGAATTTAGATACATCTTAAAGAAAATGCTGTCAAACCTGAAATACTTTATCAATTTAAATACAATCCCAAGATAGTTTGACTCTTTTTCAGGACTCCTGCTTACAATACTCTGCTTAGAGCTGTCATCCACTATAAAGATGGAAAAATCTCTCAGGTCTCTGTGGTACATGCACAGCATGGTTTTGAATTCTCCTAAATGAAGCAATTAAAATAATTTATCCTTTTATGTAATAGCAGTACTGAAACCACACATAAGTGTACGTTCTCAATACTCACATCAATCTTAATTAATCTGCAGAGGTTCTTAGATACTCCTCCAAGAGACATGTTCAGTAAATCTGCTGTCAGTCTGAGTGGAGGAAACTGGGACACAGAAACTTATTTCCCCAAGGCTTTTGAAAACCTGGGTGCAGTGCTGATGCCATGAGCCCCACAGTGTAGCCTTTCCCCCTCTCAAGGCACTGGAGGATGGGCATCTCTCTGCCTGCATTTTTCTGGAGCTTCAGATAAAAGGAGGCAATACTAAAAAAATACCCTTTAATCTGGTGACTGAGTAAATACATGAAAAAAAGGGCTGTAGCTGTGACCTGGTAACTCTTTAGGCATATTAGAAATGCTTCTGAAGTCTGCTTAGGGATAGTTTGATGATGCCAGGAATATTTTTTTTCTAAAACTTCGCTTAAAAAAATAAAAAATGATAACTCCAGAGAACATTTTCACAACACAGCATGCTTTTTCTAGTAAACAAAGCTTTTTTTTTCTTCCCTTTCCCTTGTTATCCCTCAATGGCCATGGACAAGACACTGTTGCCAGGAACACTCAAGCTGCTATTTACATTACATTTCTTTTATTTAGCTATTGCATTTATGTCTATTGAGACATCTTCCTATTAAAAATGTTGTAAAGGGCCATTAGAATAAACGGGATCTCAAGTCCTGCTTACTCAGTATCCTGAGAGAGTCACAATACAAGACATTTTCCTGTAAAATTTAAAGGAAAAAAATAATTTCAGAAAACTTGTTGGCAAGAGGATCCCAGACATAATGAAAAAAACTCCTTCATGCAGATAAACATCAGAAAAGTACAACATTTTTAGACACACTTATTTCAGTAGCTCACATCTGAATAAGTGAGAATCTCAGTGGCACCACAAGCTCCCTGACTCACTCCAGCTCAGATTTCACTGGAGGTGGGAGACAATGAAGACCTGTCACCTGTGGGTAGAAGAAAGTCAGAGGAAGCCACTAGTACTGTCTCCTTATTTTGCAAAGCTCAAAGCTGTGTGTCAAGTGTATCTGTCAGAACACATTACTCAGTCGTGCAGCGCAGAGCACATGTCCATGTGTTTGTCCACTGCCTTTCAGCAGTATCTGTCCTAGCGGAGAGTTATAGGAAAAATCACTGAGGAGGAAAAGGCATTACAATTAATGTCGATTATAGCCTTGTTGCCATCTTTTTGTATTAAGGAATGGAATAGAAAAGAATGCTCCTTACTGTCACATTCTCTTTTGCATCAAACAGTCCCCCAGTAAATGTTGCACGGAATCCTAATGATTTCTTGCAAGTTGATGTTGCAAAAGTAGTGATTTGTTTATTTCGTTTGAAGGAGGACATGGTGATTCTGGGCACTTACCTGGCTCAAAAGCCAAGTTTTATTAGTATAAATTGCTAAAAACAGGTCATGCAGCTCTGGCTGTGGCAGCCAAAGTGTTGGAGCTTCTTTGGGTAGAGGGGAGGGGTTCTTTACTCCTTTTTGCCTGCCATGAATTTTATCTCAGTAAGAAACAGGAGTGTTTAGCAATGGGAAGCTCTTGTGCAGAGCTAAGATAACCTTTCTTTTCTAATTTCTGTAAAAAAGCTGAGTACATGCTACCTCCTCATGCTACTCAAAATAGACTTCCTTCTTCACTTGATGGGTGTCCCACAGTCCTTGCATCCTGATCAGCCACAGCAGAAAAGCTGGAGCACACAACAGCTCTATTTAAATCCCTCTGGGACATTTCCTGTTGGAAAATGGGAGAGGAAGATACTTTGACACACAGTCAGCAAAGTTGTGCAAGTCCCACAATTTAGATATATCCATTTTTAAGGAAGGAAATGCAAAGTATTAAAGGACAGTGAAATACAGATATCAGATATAATAAAAAATCCTTTGATTATTTGCAATACCCTACCCTTGTGACACTCACTCTTAGTATTGTATATATTTTAATATCTGGGATGGACCTGTGCTATAGATGTATGTTACCTGTCAGGAATTCTGTAATATTTCTGATAAATTCTTTTGGTTTTTCCTTTGCTGTTTTTGTCATGATATGCTTAATTTTGGGGTGTGAATGCATTTGGGTTTTTCTTCTCTCCACCTCTTTAGCTTGGCACAGCTTGTTCTAGCAGTGGTCTTGCCCTCCCACTGTTTTACTGTTAACTGGCAGAAAACCTTATACAGCTGTTTAACTTTTTGGTACTGCATTATGATTGTTTTGGTGCTCATCAATGGATAAAAATTTTAATACCTATGCCCTCTGTGTTTTGAGAGGTTTTAAATAAGTAGAGGCATTTTGTAAGCCTTTGAGTCTAGTAAAAGTTCCAGATCAGATACAAAATCAAAGACAGTATTCATAGGCAGTGCAGAAATAACCATCATGGTTGGGCACCTTTTTAAGGGTCAATACAACAGCGTAGTTCAAGATGATAAACAAGAGTGGCTTTCTTCCTGCCGTGATCCAGTGCAGTATTTTCAATTTCACCCTCCAGTTCATAATTTCCTCTTTTTACTTTAGCTTGAGAGCAGTTTATTTTCTGACTGACTTTAAAGAAAGGACAAACAGGTATCATAACTCTGCACCATGTGTATGTAGCAGCCAGGTGTTACCCTATAAGCTAGGAAAGCATTTTATAGCACACCTTTTTTTCCTTAAAAATTCGAATTACTGTAATAGTGAACTGTGATAGGTAATCACCTGTCTTTCCTCTTACCTTCAATCCATGTCTGCTAAGGATAAGGGAAGGGAATAAGGTAGAAGAAGATTCTAACTTGCTTTTTTTCCCAACAAAACTTAATATCTTTGAAGGTCTGAAAGAAACCTCCAGAGATCACCTTTTCCAACCTCCCTGATCATGCAGAGTACTTGTCATAGAGCTTGCAATTACTTTTTTATTGTACCAGTAATTGAATATATACAATGTGATTCTGTAAGAACACTGAGAAATTCTGTCGCCTCAAAGGACATACATTCATGTAACATCAGCCTGAATATGTCAATGTTGCATATTTGGTTCTTGTGCAGAAGCACAACTTTAGTTTGCCGTGTGTAAAGTGTCGCTGTACACTGGCACAGGTCTCCCAGAGAAGCTGTGGCTGTCCCATCCCTGGAAGTGTTCAAGGCCAGTTTGGATGGGGCTTGGAGCTACCAGGTCTAGTGGGAGGTGTCCCTGCCCATGGCAGGGGATTTGGAACTGGGTGAGCTTTTTGTTGAGTGCCTTCCAACACAAACCATTCTGTGATTTTGTACACACGTGTAGATGGTGACTCCTTTTTGACCTGTTTGCCTAAGAGAATCTGGTGCAGAATCCTTACAGGAATTTAGGACCTGTTTGACCTGTTTCTCTTAAAGAATCTGGTGCAGAATCCTTAAAGGAATTTAGTCTGAACTTATATTTGAGAGTTAAGAAAATTTATCTTTTCACTCCATTCTTTTCACTGGAAAATTCTGTTTTGCTTGCCAAAGCTCCTCATTCCTCTTTGTCATCAAATAATGATTTCAGCACAAATGTTCAATCCTCTTATTGGAAATCGTTAGAAACATAACTTAGTCAATAAGGGAGAACTTGAAAATTGCCAAAACTTTCAATTATATTTGTAGAAACTTTCTTGAGGCTTTTTTAAAAAAAATTGTTTATTTTCACTTATGAAAGTTTTTAATTTAATAAGTCTTCATTGATGAGCACTTATTTGAAGAAGTGGATGAAAAAAGTGTCTTTAAAGTTGTCAATTTCCTTCATCATCATGGCAAGGTATAAAATTATTTTTGCCACATTCTGTGTAACAAAACCATATAATTTTAAATTTAGGATATTTTTGACAAATTCTAATAAAAACTGATTCAAAGGTATGAAACTTATACTTCCCTTTTTTCTTTTTTTTTTTTTTTTTTTTTACCAAGCGGTGTTTTAAAAGGCCCTCTATAGACAAGAGAGTCAGGTATAAAATAAACATTTTCAAAAAATTTCTAGTAACCGATTCTCTCACATTATCATTGAATTTTTTTCAATTTAAAATAAGTTTGTTTTCAACTAGGAAAATAAAAAGGTATATAATGCATAAATACTTTGTTATTTTCGAGCACAAAGTAGAACTACTGTTTTTAGTCTGTTTGGCACATATTGGGAAAATGTAAAAATCCAAATATGTAAAATACTTTCTTCATTACTAGTAGTAGTAGTAGTAGTAGTAGTAGTAATAATAATAATACTTAATTTAGGGCAACGCTTTTTTATAACAAAGTTTCTTTTCAAAGTTGGTGGAAAGGCTGTTTGTAGTATGACATTAACATTTTATCCAGTCACAGAATTAGAACTTCTATTGATGTCATAACATATAAAGAAAAAATTTCACATCATTTTGAAAATATAGATATATTGAGATATGTTTTTTGAAACCAGTCAGGAGAGGCCTTAATCTGCTTTAATAGTAACTGGGATTAGTTTTACACCTGACTTTTGTAGGAACAGATAGGCAAGTACAAAGTCAAAAACATTTAAGAAAGAACAGAATTAAGCCACAGATGAACTTTAAAAAAATAATCTTATATGTTTTCATTAAGATTAAAGATAAACCATAACACAGATAGATTTATAACAGAAGGCAGTCCAGTTTCTTCCTGTTTTCAGAAGAAGAAAGTACACAAGATCCTTAGAGAGATGAGAAGGCTGATGACAGCCGTGTTCCTCACCCTGCCACTGGATTTGGCCACGCTCCCATCACTCTTTGGAGTGCAGGAAGTAAAGGAGAGAAATGTTGGAAAAGTGTTGACAATTGTAAGAAATCAGACTGATGAAGCAGAAACCTGCAGGAACAGGATGGTTTCAAGTAGGAAAAATATGACTCGGGACTGGTGGAGCAGTAGGGTAAGGATGGGGAATGGTGAATGTAAAGGAAATCATCAGCCATGAAGAGATGGAAAAATATTCACAGTCAAATACTTTTGTCTCTGATGTCTGACCCATACCAAGATGATTAAAAGTGAAAAACAGAGCCTCCCCCGCAACTGTGTTAAATATTACACAAAGAAGCAATAGTGCTACTGCAAACATTTCCTTCACTTGCCAGTGAAAATACTGTGGAGACATTTCTGTCACTGAATCACTTAGAATGGGAACCTTGCCACTTCACAATGTTCCAAGGACACTGAAAGTGCTGTTCACGGCGGTGAAAAATGTATCTCTTCATAGTAAAACGTCTTAACACTGTATTTAAAAAAAAAAAAATCCTAAAACTAAACCAGAAAAAAGCCCTGAATCCCTTTTAAAATATTAATTAAATGATCCTATTTTTTCTCCTACACATTCTATTTAGAGGTTGAGAAGGTACAGAGATTAGTTCTTCACTGTATTATGTCTCTAGAGCTGACTATAGAATTTACTGGTATTCAATCTGTTGAAATATATGAGCTTTTTAATAAACTGGAATTGAATATCTACTTATGTCTTTCTGACAATTCAGACTGGTAAACAAAAATGACTGAAGATTACAAAGGAAGTCACCAAATAGGTGGGAGGATATAGGGATGAAGTAAGTTTTGGAAGAAGCACCATAAATTATAATATTTAAGTAGGAATGCTGATGTTTAACAAAGGAAAGAAAACAAATTAATGTAAAATGTCAACTTCCAACATTGCTGATGGGGCAGTGCATAAATGATACATCATTTCAGTGCTGCACCATTGTTTTTGTAATTTATGTAGTGGTTTTTAAGTCTTTCTGAACAAAGGAAAATAACTTTGAAGTAATACCTGTTTTTCTGCTTATCCATGCATGTAAATATATACATTGAATTCTAGCTTGTTGCATAATAACATTCTGAAGAACACTTCTATAATAAAACAACCCATACAATAGACAATGAAATGCAAGTAAAATGTTCCCCTTCTATTGAAAAAGTTTTTACTCTTTCATTTTAGAGTTCTAAACAAAGACTAGAGTAAGAATATATATTTATTGATTTGGAAGCCTGCAAGAAAATAACTTTGAAATCATATTTGCAATGGTAAAGATATTATCATTAAAATTAGTTAAGCGGAAATACGAAAGTTTAAATGCTATGCTTAATCTGTGCAACACCCACAGGCAGCGGCGCCCAGCTGCACTCCCCTGGGGAGCTTGCTCAGCACAGTCTCACACCAGGAGATTGTCACTGGCCAATTTCTGAGCTAGTTTGGCATCTTGAATGAGCTGGGTGCATGAGCCTTTACTGAGATACCTTTCCCCCCCTAGTTATTGATCACATACAAGCCCTCTCCTCTGTAAGCATCATCTGAGTTCACAGACTCCTGAGAATCACACTGTTCAAAGGGTTTGTAGCATTGCTGTCATGGGAATATCAACCTGGTCAAAACATTAAAATATTTTTCCTGAGATTTGTAATAAAATAAAATTGGCTAAACATCAGCTCTCATAATTCAAACACGGAAAGCAAGATCAGGTGTGGAATATGTTTATTTTGAAGTGTATGATTGCATTTTCAAGGTACAAGACTAAACAAGATGAGGTCCTAACCCTATAATAATTTGATGATATGCATATTTTCCCCCATATTAAATTATTTAAGACTACGTGTGTGCAACTGTTTGCTGATTAAATAGCTTGAATTAACTTATTTTTCACTCTAATTCAGAAAATTACAAGAATAAATACTATTTTGGCACTCTCTTAAACCTTTCAGAAATTCTGCTTAGCACCACCGCTAATTAATTATATTTGAAATGTAGAAAATAGTAACTTATATCAGTGTTCATGGTGAACATTTAAAATGTTTTCTGTAGGCTAGTTATTGATACTCTCAGTCATGCAATGTTAAGATGTAATATTATTTGTTATTAAATAATGCCATTTACGCTCCGTGAATTTACTGGAATTTTGGCAATGGGAAAACATTATGCAAAAGAGATTTTTATTTTTGTGACTTTAATCAGGTAGTGTATGTGCTTAATCATCAGGACTTTTTATTTCTAATAATTTCTGAATGGTTCATTCCTAAACATCCTTTAGTCTCCTGACCAACATCTTAGAAAATGCTATTTTAGGATTAATGTTATTAATAAGTGTGATTTTTCTTTCCCTTCAAGACACTCTTTTTAATGGTCTTGGACTTGGTGCTGTCATTGGCCTGGGAGTGGCAGCCCTTTTGCTAATCCTGGTTGTGACTGATGTTAGCTGCTTCTTTGTACGACAATGCGGATTGCTCATGTGCATCACCAGGAGGATCTGTGGGAAAAAGAGTGGCTCAAGTGGAAAAAGTAAAGAACTGGAAGAAGGAAAAGCTGCTTACTTGTGAGTATTCATCATGTGTGTTGGAAACATCCTTAAAAGAAAAAGTTCACTGTGCAACTTACATTAACTTTATGGCCATTTTTTGGTGTAGCAAAGGGCATTAATAAAATGCTTCTACTGCTTGGAAAAGTGTTGCTCTGAAGTGTGTAGAGTTGTTTATTGCTTTTAAAAGAAATGTTGAGATACAAAAAAGAAAAATACTGTAGCTCAGTTTAGGATGACCTCTTTGTCCATCTTGACACGAAGGAAATCAATTGTAATTCAATAATAGTTACAGACACATATTTGGTTTATGAGAAACAGGTAACAGATCATTGTAACTCCACTTCTACAAATCCATCTTTGAGCTGCTAACACCCAAAAACTCAGCCTGTGGTTGTGACAGTGCCAGTAAATCCAGGAGTGAAGGACACAGTATTATAGAAAATCCGTGAGAGAGTTTTTCTTCTTAGATATAGCACTTGATGGAAAATCTTGATTTTTGTCTGTAGACTTTAGGAGTGAAAGGTATGGTTGATTTTTTTATGGTTTTTTTTAATAGGAGTGCTGAGATGGATGTGGTGAGTGTGATTGTTCTTCATAGCAACAGTCAATGATTGCTAAACATGAGTGGGAAATAAACAATCCTGATTCTCACAAATACTCTTCTTTAGTGGCTACTCCATCATACAAATGTGAATGAACTGATCATTGATGTGAAAATATGCTCTCTTAAATTATTAGAGTGGATAGTGAGATCTCGCAAAACAGTTCAAGTACTGATTACATAAAATAATCACACTTTAGAGACCTGACATTTACTGAGTTTTCAATGGGTAAACTGGAGAGAAGATTACTTATGGTCCTTCATTTTAAGCAGTTCCATTTTTTTACTAGAAAAAAGGCATAATTTCCTTATCCTGTTCATCTGGTAGACAATTTACGCATACACTGCAATATTTGTGAGAATGCTGTGTGCATGTAGTTCAAATAACATTTACTGCTCCAATTCTTATGTGCTTCTCCCAATAGTCAAGCCTTCCAGTTCATCATCCTGCAGCTTCCTAGATCCCACCCATCTCCAGATGCTGTAGAGCACAATAAATCTTGCAGCCTTCATTATTCACAGATGTAGCAGGTGTCTCCATTGCCAGTAGTGGGGGTGTGTGTCTTTTTCGGGTTTAACTCTGGCTATTTGGCTTCAGGCTGTGTCTTTCTTAGGTAACTTGACTACACATCTTGGTTGAGTTCTTAAAAACTGTTCCCCTTTCAGAAACAGCTCCACAGAGCAAAACTGGTTTTGAACGAACACAGAGATATTTATATCAAATAATGCTGAAGAGAAATTATGCCATAAAATAGCTCTTTCCTAATTCCATATCTGACAGTGAGAGAAAGACTAGCAGTGTTTTTTCCACCGTGGGAAGGCAGCCTGTCCAGATCAATAGAATCAAGATGTGAAGCTTCTGGCTCTGACTCAGCTGTCCTTTCCTATTGAGCACAGCACTTCATTTTATGCTTTAATTTCCCATTCAAGGAGTGACCAAGTATGAATTGGTGTACAGACCCTCTTGAATGGGAAGACCTTAGGGAGATAAAGTTGTAAATGTCACTTGACAGTAGTTTATACCTTGTTATCAACATCTTATACCCAAAAGCCATTCCATGCTGTCCCAAAAAAGCATTGAGCTGGCCTCTTGATACTAGTTCTTCTGTTGTACTTCTTTTGCAAGAACTATGTTATTTAATCATATTTCTTTCCTTGTCAGAGTGGTCTTCATTCAGTCAGACCTTAAAATATTTGGGACAGTTCTTATTTTAGCCTGTTCACTGCATTAATGAACTGTCAGACTAGAATTTCAGGACAGACTTGAAGAATCAATGTTTGGATCTATATCATGGCAACTGATATTGCTTGAAATACACTGACATTTCTCTGTTTTAAATATGACAGTTTGCATTCTGGATTTTTGTGTGGTTTATTGTGTGGTTCTTGCTTACATTTTGTATTGTAGCATATATGTATATATAGTAAATAATTATGTTCCATATGTAATGAATGCTGATGATACAGTGCATGAAACACACACAGACATCCATGACATAATGGATTTCCTACAAACCACTTCCCCTTCTTTAGAATTTGAAATGTCACACAGTTTGTACCTTCTGTAAATGTATGTGAATGCTGGTCACAAATAACATCTTTTTTAGGTGTTTTGTCATGCAACAATGATTGTAAGACTGTAGATGTATAAGCAAACCAAGAAGAACTTATCAATCCCTCCACCAGTCCAACTTAGATCCCTAATCTTTTCCCGGATATGAGGTAGCCTTGCAAGTTAAGTGCATCATCTACCAAAATGAGCTTTGTATCCATTTGTGTATTTTAAATGTCACTTGCAGAGATAAATAAGCACATCCAGTTTTGTTGGGGTTTTTCAACAGACAGAATCTTTTAGACTTCTACCCATTATTTCTTCACATAATTTCTGTATCTGGGCTACATTCTTATTAACTAGCAAAGATTTTCTTTAAGGGTACTTATCAGAGGATACTTCCTGTTGCAAAAGCCTGTTTTATCCATTATCTTGCAGAAATTATGAAAATGTGAGATATGAATTAGAGAAGAATTTGCCCAGGTCTTTGGTGTGGCCCGTAGCAGTCTGACAGCTCCCTACGACATCACAGTCCAGAAAATAGTCTGTTAAATATAAAGGTGTAACTCACCCTCTGTTTGCAGACGGCAGCTGATGCAGTTCCAGGATATAGAAATAAAATACTTGCATCAAAAGAGGTTTTCTTTTTGGAAATATATATGTCTTGGGTATCCTCTGATCTGCCTTTTAGGAGTAAAATTATGTACAAGCTAATTAATACTTTTAGTAAGTATTGTTAATTAGTAAGTATTGTTAATGCTTCTGTAGCAGTGAACAGACATTTCCTTATCATGATCATTATTCCTGAGAGCAGCCCTGCAAAGAAGGGCTTGGGATTTTGGTTCATGAAAGCTGGGCATGAGCCAGCAATGTGTGCTCACATCCCAGAAAGCCAAAGGTGTCCCAAAAAGGGACATCAAAAGCATCAAAAGCAGCGCAAGCAGAAATTCAGGAGAGGTGATTCTGCCCCTCTGCACCAGGGAGACCTCACCTGGAGTGCTGCATCCAGCTCAGCAGGCCTTGGTAAAGGAGACACTTGGACTTGCTGGAGTCAGTCCGAGGATGCCACAAAGATGACCAGAGGGATGGAGCAGCTCTCTATGGGGTCAGGCTGAGATGATTAGGGCTGCTCAGCCTGGAGAAGTGAAGGCTCTAGGGCTCTGCATCCTTTTTAAAGAGGGTTTATGAAAAAGATGGGGACAGACTTTGTACAAGGACAAGGGGTGATGGTTTTGAAGTGAAGGAGGGTAGATTTAGATTGGACATGAGGAAAATCTATTTTTACAGTGAGGACTGTGAAACATTGGGTACATTGGTTGCCCAGAGTGGTAGTAGCTGTCCTGTTGCTGGGAATATTCAAGGTCGGGTTGAATGAAGCTCTGAGTAACCTGATTTGGTTGAAGATGTCCCTGCTAATTGCAAGGACATTGGACTAGATGACCTGTAAAGGTCCCTTCCAACCCAAGCTGTTCTATGAAACTGTGGTTACCAACAAAATCATAATGACAATGCTCACTGCTCCATCTCCCTTATAATCTAATTAACACAAAGTTTATTCATTTACTTACTTGCCAGAGACTAGAAGTTGTTCCTAAAATGGGGGAAATAGAACCAGTTTTTCTACCAGCAGAAGCAGAAGGGTTTAGATTTTTACCACACAAGGGCTCTTTGCATCACTGGCAGCTGGGGTTGTCACAATCTCAGGAGATTAAAGCACACTTTTGTGGTGTATAAACTCACAAAATGGCTCTTTAATGCTGCCGGAAAAGTTCAAGTATAGGCATCAAGTCCTATCTATATTATACTAGGTTAGGGAAGTTTACATCTATTCCCATGAAGAAGCTGTTGCCTTATTATTAGTCATAAACAAAATGCTCTTTTGAGATGCTAATTCATCATGTTTACAGAGTTAGGGAAGTAACCATGGATACTGGGTGCTTTGAAGACTTCAAGGAATTGGGAACACACTGTTAAATGTGTCTTAGTGGTGTTAGTCACTGATAATTAGTTCTGCCTTTTCTTTGCCAACTTTTGAGAGAAGGGATCTTAGTAATTTGTTATGTGCAATGTATGCAGTTAATGTGATGATAAGAGACTAAGACTCTTTTAATAATATTTAGGAAAGATGGATCAAAAGAGCCAATAGTGGAAATGAGAACAGAGGATGAAAGAATTACCAACCATGAAGATGGGAGTCCAGTAAATGAGCCAAACGAGACAACTCCCCTCACAGAACCAGAGTAAGTAGCCTGATATTCCCTGGAGTTTCACACAAGCTGCTTTTGGCTGTGCACAGAGACTGAACTTCCCACACTGAGGGGAGATACACAGCCTCACCAGAGTGGTCTGCTGTGGCAGTGCAGTGTTTGAGAGTGTGATTTGTTTGATTGCTTTGGTTTTTGCAAAAATCAATATAAATCATGGTGCTTCACATACACTGGCTGAGCACAGCAGTACAAGGATTTTTTGACTTGATTGCACCTGATCTTTACAATCTACACAACACTTATTAACTACTCTCTGGGAACAATCTCTTGACTCTCAAGTATGAGCTTAGATTGAGTCTCACACACATCTTCACACACATCCTGAAGATGGGGCACAAGGATCCTGAGCTCTGGAGACCCAGCTCTTCACTGGAGTGGCCCCTTTCTGCTTTCATACATTTAACAGAGAGCTTAGCTCAGTATTTAAGTACACACAGTGTAATTGGATTAATTGTGCTGAAGAGCAACCTCTTTGCTCCATTTCTTCATGCCCCCTTCCTGTTCCTGCAGCCTTCCCTCAGTACAGAACCCACAGCACTTCTCACCTGTGCTCACAGGCTCTGGCTGCCTTCTGAATAATGGGACCAAATTGTGCTCAGGTACTAAAGAAACCTCCAAGTTGTTTTTTTTTTGCTTTGAACCCAAGACTTTTCATGTGTTGTGAAGATCTCCTACCTCATGACATCTTAAAGCTGTGAAGACTATGAAGATAATTATGTAGTAAATGTAGTAACTCACCTGCTGATAATTTGATGAAATCACAGTTGTTCTTTAAAATGAGAGGGTATTCTTATCAAACAGCCTTTTCTTTTCTGAAAATATGAAGAAATTTCCTTTTTTGCCATTATGTAAAACTGTAAAACCCAGAACCTTTAATTTAAAAAAAAGGTTTGTTACCGGCTGCCATTGATATTTGTAGTAAATAGGGAATGCACTTAGTAGCTGCACATTAAGATGTGTAGTATTTTGAAGAAACTATGCACAAAGAGTTTGAACTGATGTTAATTAAATAATTATGGAATCTGTTGAGTGACTACTGATATGTTTGCTCTTCATATTAGAATTTATAATCAGGGGCACAGTGTAGAGCCTACATTTATCTAAAGAGTCAGGGAAATGTAGTTGTTAACATTGTACAAGTCCAGCAGGCCTTGGATATATTAGTGGGTAAAGCACCAGGTCCATGCTTGTTCACGGTTCAAGACTACTTTTAGTACCAGATCTTGCAAAAGAGATGCATCTAACAAGGGACATGATATCAGGAAAGATCTAATTCAGTTCTTTCTGCTTCTCACGATCATTAGCTGACAGGAGTGAAATATGAGAAAGTTAAAATCAAACATATTTCATTATCTTAGGGGAGGGGGAAAGAATCAGTCCCCACTATCATCATAGAAAAAAAAAAATAAAAACAAACCAACAAAAAACCAAAAAAAATAACCCAGGAACTACTGATAAGAATTTTGATGGGCATTATGTCTTTGGAAAAATAGGACTGCTAAGAAATATTGATAATGATGACCATTTCCTTTTTGGTAATTTCTTCCCTCGCAACCAATGGCAAAAGGCGGCAGCAGTGCAAGGCACAGCTGGACAGAAGTCAGCTAAAGATTTGGGACAGTGTCACTTGGGAAACCAAAGATGAAAATAGATGGTGCAACTGGGATGCCTGCAGGGCCACTGGTACCAGGGCAACATGGAAAGACCTGTGGCTCAGACACAGGGCACACCCAGTGAAACAGAGAAGCAAAATAAACTATGAGTGAGATGCTCAAAGGGAAGATGCAGTAGAGTAGAAGCCTCTCAGTAGGAATAATACAAAAATGTATTGTCAAAAACATCCAGAAAGGCACAAGCTGGTCAGGGTGGGGATGACCAGCAGAGATCTTGGAGGGAAGAGCTTAGCTTGCAGGAAAGAAAAGTTTCAAGGACATATCAGGCAGGCAGTGAAACAAGGTGGGATTCATTATGACTAATTCTGGCTGTCTTTAAGGTATACAAGATAAACCTTGAAGTTAAATTAGATGAAATATTTTTAATAATTAATTGAATTATTTTGAATAATTGCAAATTACACTCAGAACTTCAAATGCAATTTAAGAAGTCGTGGGAACTAATTAGTAAAGAGATTACTTCCTCCTACAACAATATTCTGTATTATATTTCTCAGTATGGTATTTGGCAAACTATTTTTTACCTTATCTGACATGATCCTTGTCAAAGCCATGTTTGGAATCCATGTGTGACAGATTAGCTCAAAGCACGTTTACCTGCAAGTCAACAAGTTTTAATCATACTGGCAGGAAATCAATTTAAGCTTTTGTAATATGATTAAAATACCACATACAATGTGGTACTATAATTATTATGTTCCTAGTCTGACATTAATCTGTTTCTAGTATTGGTTGAGTTTTTCATAATATTAATGAAGCTGGGTGAATTCCAGTATCAAAATGGCTAGCAGCAATTTTCTAATAAAATAAGAAAGTAAATATTTTAGTTAAAGTTTTGTATGGGTAATATTAGCAGACTGTTGAACTTAGGCCACATGCAATGCTAGAGGAAGTCAATATTACTAATGATTGATAGCAGCCAAAATCTGATTAAAGCAAAAGAACCTTTTGTTGGGTTTTTGTTGGATTTTAAGAAAAACCCAACATTCTTTTATAAAATGAATAAGCATTTGAAAGGACTAGTCTGCCCAGATGAAAAATAAAAAAAGCCTTTCAAAGACATGTCGCTAAAGAAAAATTAGGTGTAGAAAAATTGGTATAATTAGAACACCTAAACTTAAATTAGTTAACTGAAAGAGGAAAATTATTGAATCTATTAATAGAGATTAAATATGTACTTAAAGCAAATGGAAACAAAAATTCCAAAATAACAGAAATGTTGTCATAGGGGAAAAGAGCAAGGTCCAATGATAACTGCACGCATAACTCCTATCCTATTAAAAAAAAAACCAAACTCACAAGTTTTTAAATATGGTAAGATACAATAAGGTTCAAGAATGATGCATGGACTTTGCAATGAGGAAAGTTTTGATGAGTAAAAGTTTTTACTTGCGAGTAGCTTTTGTTGGATTGTTGTTCCTTGTTTGCATGTAAGGCAAGGCTAATTTTATTACACTGTTTGCATTCATGCAACTGTTTGCATTTCAATGGCGTCCAGTATCCTTTAACAGGGTTCTAGCAAATTTTCCTATTTCAAATAATTTGTAATAAGGTCTTAATCCACTTAAACCGATTTCTTTAAATTTCCACACAATATATTCTGTCAATTCCTCAGTTTTTGCTTTGACTAAATATTTTCTCCTTTCCAGCACCATCTTTTGAGAAATCACTCTGCATTTCTTAAAACTAGATTAAATTAGGGGCATTTTTGGGGTTTTTTAGTACTAGTTTGAGGCCTTTGCCTTATCAGATCTTTGACACACATGCCTGCTTAACTGAAATGCATCTCATGAGTTGCTCTTCCCCTGCCCCAGTGTTTTACCTTCTGTTAAAAATAGATTTGTGTCGATTCTGTTGTTTCCATTCTTTCAGGCGTCTTGCTGTGGGCTGAAATCTGTTTCCTTTGGGTGTGCCATGAGAAACAGACAATTAGTAGAGACCTCCCTCTGTGCTCAGAGCCAGACATCTGACAATATATGCCACGTATTTTACTGTAGTAGAACAAGTTAGTCTTCTCTTTGATTTCTCTCAGATACAGGTTGTGCTCATTGTTTAACCTCTGGAAAAACAGCATCTTTCTTAGTTCATTTCAGACAACTTAAATTTCTTAAGACTGGGAATTCAGGTATTGTTTTGTTTTATTTGCTGTTATTAAACACTGTTATTACAAGACATTCCTCCAAGATTCCTCAGACAGGTTTGGAACACTGTATTGCTCTTTGGGACATCAAAGCAATCAAAGCAGAAATCTACTGAAACATTTAACAGTTTTGATGAATAAAAAAGACATATGTGTACTATTCTCTAGTTAAAAACCAGAAAGCAAACCCAAACTGGAATCACGATTAACAGCTATTATGCCCAGGAGACATTATTACAGGAACATCTCAGTAAATCATGCATCTTTTTGACAGCTACATTTTTGACAGCTAATTACTGGCAGTAGGGAATCAATGATTTTCAGGACCTTTTTGAATGAGATCACATTTAAGAGGATGGAGACATTTTTGCCAAATCTTCTGGGTTTTCACGATGTCTTAGAAGAGCTGTAATTTATCGATGAAATCACATTGAGTGATCCATGAAAATTAAATTGTAGAATTTCTAAATAGTAACTTCCATTACCTCCTTGCTCTATACCTTCTTGTTCTTTACCTATGTCTTAGCATAATCTCCATTAACAGCTGTGTTCTTTTGTATACAATTGAATTTACATTTAGAAAAGACATAAAATAAGAATTTATTGAGATTAAGCAAAAAGCTTGACTGTAAGTGTTTCACAGTATCCTAGGCAACACATACCTCTGTACTGTCTTGGGTCAAGTAATTTGACATTCTATTTTTTCTTTTGTGTTATAGAAGAACTGCATTTTAGGCAGCAGCAATGTTCTTATCATGTGTTTTTGTGGCTTTATAGAAATGGAAAGAGTTGATATGAATTTCTTTAACAGCAAAGAACCCCAGTGCTTGTAATAATTATATAGTATTTTAAAAGAAATTATTGTCCTACACTGTGACCTGTATAAGCCATGCATATGTTATAGACTTAAATTCCAGATTGTGTTGTTTATGTGTTACCATGATTCCTTTTTTTTCTGATAGGAAGCTGCCACTAAAGGAAGAAAATGGCAAAGAAGCTTTAAATCCAGAAACCATAGAAATCAAAGTTGCTAATGACATCATCCAGTCAAAAGAAGATGATAGCAAAGCATAATAAGATAAACTACAGCTGTCTGGATAATGCATTTGGATTGAAGTAATCCTGTGACCAAAACTTTACAGCTGACCTTAATTTCTTGGGAAACTTAAGCTTGGAATAGTTAGTACATGTGTACATATGAAGAAACAGTTCCTGTCTACAGTTCCTTTCTATTTTTTTTAATTATTATTTTTTGTTGTTGTTGTTGTTAATGGTTTTAGTATGTAGTTTTGCTGACACCAAGTCCCATGGTATAAATTTGAAAAAAAATCTGCAGAATAAGACCTGTAATTTATTATATGAAAAAGTGTGTCTATTTAGAAGAAAAATTCTAAAGCACCCCTAACCACAAACAAGACATCAGGCCTCTCCAGATCTTTCAGTGCAAGCTACATACATAAAGAGCCATATGATAATGTATTTATTTCCATTTATAATAAAATGAAAGTTTAGTTTGCCTTTTAAAAAAACCTGACTAAACCACTCTCGGTAAAATGTTTAAGACCTTAGCTGTGGTTGACACTCAGTAGTCATTTCAGCTATGATTATCACTTGAAGCAAACAAAAAAAAAAGACACTCTTCAACACAGAGCCAGGTCCCACTTAAGTTTCTTCTGGTTTCTTTGATAAAATAAAAAGCTGGTAATCGCAACGTACAAACTCAAATAAAATTGGCTAAATATTTCATAACAGTCTATTGGCCTCATCCTAACTACATGAGTGCAACTCTTAAGGGCTCCAGGATTTTCAGTGCTTCAGGTTTTCTGTGTGAAAGTTTTGCAAGTTACATGTGAACTACAATGCAGCAAAAGTGTAAAAACAAAACCCTTTTTAATCACAATCTTCAATTAAAAACTTAACAATACTTTTCCCAACATATTTATACATACAGGGTATTCATTGTCTTAGTTCAAACCATTTAGCTAAGGGATAAAACAATGGTTTAGTGAAGTAAATACATTTTCTCCCCAAATCAGTGTATGAAATATTAAAGTTGGCCTTACTGAAGCTGGACTTGTTCCTTTGTGATTTCATAGCCTTTGTCTTAACAAGTACAATGCAAGAGCAGATGGAAAGGCGGACTTTGTCTAAGCAGTTAGGAACAATTTTAAATTATTAATTAATGCAGTCTTATATTCAACCAAATACTTATTTTTTTCATGCGAGATTTCCCTAAGATATTCCTTTTTATTATTTTGATCAACACACCCCACCAGGAAAATTTGACAGATTTATTTGATCCAAAATTCATTCATATTTTGTATCATTGATTTATGGGTGCCACTAACTGGAACAATATAGTTTATTCCCATTCCAGCAAAGTGTATCCACACCTAAACTCTTCAAAGCCTTGCTTTGAAAGAAGTAGTTAAACCATATAAAAACGAGACTGGAAAATTCTGCTTCTCAGAAGTAAATGGTAAAGTACGTTGTGAACTTTCCACATCTCTTTTATGTCTGAGGTTTTAGTGTAGTTTTACTGAGCAAAATGTGTTGTCTCTGTGTTATATCTGAATTTTCATCATATTTGAAGTCTTTGTACTAGCTGACTTTCATGCAGTAAAACTGAAAGTGAAATATAAAGGGTCTCCTTAAATTTGAGGAAGAGATCACAATAACCTTCTTGTTAACCCAAGCTTAAGTGCATTTGAAAGAGCTGAGGAGAATATATTTAATTCTTAGATCTTTCTTATTTTTCAAAACCAATTTATTTTACGAGTTTTTTACAACTTTTCCTCACTTTGGGAAACACCTACAATGTACCAAGGAGTTGAGGACAGAGGCATACCACTGGTGTGGCTAGGATAGGAGGCCAATTTCCCACAAAATCAGTACCAAAGTGAAAAAAATGGGTAAGAGGGGATAGCGATGTGGGATGCACGTCATGGAAGATAACAATTGAAAATTGCTGGAAAGAATTTTCCCCAAATGCTGAGGCATTAATTCTGGGTGAAGAGAAGATGAAGACATTCCTCTATGAGCTCTCAATGCTGCTCCCAAATACTGAGCAGGCAGTACTAGCAAACATCTGCTTGTCTATCAGATTTCTGTCCTGATTTTTTCTAAGTTCACAGCGAGCAGGACTGCCCCTAACCTATAATTAGGATAACCAGTTGTCTCATATATATAGATATATGTTCTTTCTACAAAGTATGTATTTGCAGCTGGACTTCCTCCTCTATCAAAATACAAAGAAGGGACCTGGACAACTCCAGCAGTTGAGGATAATATGATTGATGTGGCTTGAACATCCTCTCACACAATATTTTTACCAGGATGATGAGGAAGGTGGTAGACATTGTTTCCTCTTCTACCTGCCATCAAAAATTTGGGTGGTGCCATGCATATTCAATCTTCCCTAGGCAAATGGTGCTTTTTCTGAAGCCAGCCTGATCATTTCCACATGAAGGTTCCTAAACAGTGTAGCAGAACAGTGTCTAGGCTCAACTGCAGATGCATTTCAAATTTTAGTACTTCTCAGCTGGACTTAAACAAAAAAAAAAAAAAAATCATGGCCTAACAGCTCTATATTAGTGGGCATTTTTTTTTTTTTTTTTTTTTTTTTCCTTAATATGGCCTCTAATTACAATGTGAAGGGATTGGAAGATTTAAGAGGTCTTGTCAGCATATTTATTACTAATACGCCTGTGCCACTCTTTACAAGCAAAATTATTTCAATACTGGAAGCAAAAGCATTTCCCACTACATTGGATTATAAATCAAAAGCTGTTTCCAGGAGTATTTAATTTCTTCTTGTTGTTATGTCTCTTTGCAGTTGGGCTGTGTGAGGGCTGAGAATAAAACAGCTCTAAATTTCTGATGGACTGTCCAAGCACACCTTTTTGGTCTGTGGATTAATAGGTTATCTCTTGTGCTTTGACTCTGTGCTGTGCAGGAGAAAACCAAACTCTGACTATGAAAGAATGCTGAAAAACTGATATTTCCAAATAGTTCCAAATATTTCCAAATGAGGGACAGCGCATAGTAATTTGTAAGATATATGTAGAACTGGAATAACAACATTTGTTTATTTTCTTTTCCTATTCTAGACTTAAAAAAAAAAAAAAAAAGAACAAAAAGCAAAAACAGATATCTGTATAAATGTCACTTTTACTGTCTAAAAGTAATTTTAAGTGTTAGTATGAAATGTCAGAAGAGTTGACAAAATATAACTATTTGTAAAAGTAATTTGAATTGTTACACTAACATACTCCAGGGACCAGGGTGGGAGGGAGCCATTGAAATTATTACTGATAAAAAATGTGGCAGTGACAATCTCTTTTAAAAAAAAAGAAAAAAAAAAGGAGTAACATTAAGTAAAATGACTTAAAGCTCCTTCTGATTTTTTTTAGTAGACCTGTGTTCAGATTTACCACAATAATAACGAAGTTTTAATTAATATTTTGCGATTCAGTAATCAAATGAACCCTGGGGAGATTTTTCCTGGTTTTGTTTGTTAATTTGCCTTTTTTGACTTCTAAGATTTTTTTGTGGTTGCAGAAATATTTACTATTCTGGTGATGCTAATGCCTAATGTGACAAAGATTAATTTATTCAGGCCTCAGTCTTGCAAGAAATTTTGTGTGGTTAAACCCACCCCTTCTATGGCACCGCCCTGACATCAGTGGGGTGGCTGTGAGTGGGAAGATGGATGTATTTTCATAGGAGAACTTGCAGGATTGGGCCTACTTGCTCTCTCTTCATAGATATATACAACGTAGTTACACCGTGACCACCATCCACAAAGGCTGTTTGACATCAGTCCCTGGTGTAGTAAATTCCAACTGCTGTCTTCAGCCTCTGCATCAATGTTCATCCCAAAAAAAATGTGGCTTTCTTTTTATGATGGTAATTACTTTGATTATTTATTTAAGTGCCAATCATCAAACTGTAGTATAATCATCATACCATTTTTTCTGTTTCCTAGACCAGATAATGGAAATGTATTTGTGCCTTTTGATAGCATGCCACTCTGCTTTATTAAAGAAAAATCTTCAATAATTTGTCTACAAAGCCTGTTTAAAATAATTGAAAGCTTTACCGTGACACACTTTTCTGCTCAAATATTCTCAAATACTCATCTAAATTAAACTGGAGATTTTATTTTCAAGTCACGTAAATATTTGAAACACAAAATTTGCAAAAATCTATTGAGATCACGAATCCAGTGAGGGTCATGGTGGGTGTATTACTGCTGAAAAGTTTCTAATTGGTGGAGCACGTGGCAGATGTGTAGGGGTGTTTTGACCAATTTCTCAAGTCGAAGAGTCAGATAGAAATTCTCCTTAGTTCTATTTAAGTGCTTAGACCTAAAACATTAAAATCTTTTCTCAAATCTGAAAGATGATATGGAGCATCTTCCCATTTTACCTCTGGCATAAAACTGGAGAGAATGTCCATTTTGCAGCTGCACCATCGCTGTGTAAGATTTTGTAGGAAGCAACATCTTTATAGAAGATAGTTGTGTCTGTTGCATGATATTCACTCCTGATTAAAGGACCTCCAAAAGGACTATTTAGTGAGAAAGTTCAAGACCTCTTACAAATTGATGATTGGAGCGGTGCTGAGAGTGCTGCACAAACAGCCACTAGTGGAATCCAGGATTCACTGGCCTTTAAGACAAAAACTGTCTCCAACAGGACCTGGATTTCATTCATCCTTCTCAGCGAGGCTCTGCACGTCCTCAGTTGATCAAGTTGCTTTTGTGAATCAGGTTTCCAGGTGTAAGTGGGACTTACATGTCCTGCCAGGTTCCTGCTGACGTTTTGCATGGTGGAGGTTTTTCTATCAGGAGTTTTCACGGATTAGGAAACGGTGATAGAATATCTGATGACAGTTTTATCCCATACATTACTATATGTCCAGAAATAAAACATCTCTTTAAATAATTCATTGTGATTGCAATACTTCTTTAGGTGAAGATGAAAACATTCTAAGTAAATATTGCCTCTTCTTAAATCTCCTTCTTGAACTTCAGATAATTTTTCTGATAGATGAAAAGCTACCATGGTTAAATAAATCTTTTTAGAAAACTATCCACCCCTGTTTCAGAATTTTTCATATGAGTTCCTGAAGTACCCTGTCCATTTGACAGCAGTTCTGTATGTATTAAGTGATCTTCAGTATTTCCACTGCACATATAAATGTGTTCTTATATCAATTTACTTGGACCTGAGCCAAAATAAGCCTTACGAATCTGGCTTTGGATCAGGTTCTGAGAATTCTCAGTTTATCAGTCTATCTTTTCTCTTAAGAGGCATTGAGAGCCTCATAATGTTTGACTTTCAAACTTGAATATTGGCCATTTTTAGCCCAGAGAAATGAAATAAATATTTATTGCCAAATTTGTATTGGCAGCTTTTAAGTCACAGACAGGTGAGATGGGGAGCGGGTGAGGTGAGCAGATGTAGTGCCGACAGAGCTCAGGAAAGTGAGCACCAGAGAGAGCAGGGGCCAAAGAGTGAGCCAGGAGAGGGATCACATGCTGGGAGCATCTCTCCTTAGCGTTGACAAGGGAAATGGGGAGCAACTGAAGCAAGAGAGGCTGGTGAAGGGCACTGCCAAAAGGCAGGGTAATGAGAGCTCTGAAAACCAGAGGAGAGGGGACTTTAACCCTGCCGCATCCTTTAACTCTCCCGTGTCACTACGCTATGGTTTTTCAGATGTTAAAATGCAGTGTTGGAGGAAGGCAAGACAAACCCTCAGAGTCTCTACAGATCAGTGACTAATACATAAAGGAGTCAGATCCCCCAGAAGATAATTTTATTGCTCGTGGTGTAGGGTTCTCACTAAGAATTTTGAGCTATTTAAATAAGGTTTCAAAAGGAAAAAAAAAGCTTTCCTGCTATAATGAGCACTCGGTACGTATTTGTATGCTGTGTACAGTATGAGCTAAAGCATACCATGTATTGTTTTTGTTATTCCACACGTTGTCAACAGCCCACTTGCGATATCTGCCACCTGAATTATATATTGATAAGTTAGCTACCACTGGAGCTAGTTTGTTTATTGTTTCAGAATCTTATGTCCCTATGAAATGCTGTGTATATATATATATCTCTATACTGTAAAAAGAAGTAATATCGCAGATGCTGGTTTTGTATTTATGAAAGACATTGAAAGTATGGCTTAAAGTATATCAATTATTTGTCACTCTTCACCATTTGTATATTAATAGTAAAGATACTTTTACTTTAATGAAGTGTTGTAGTTACATTTATTTTTGCTCAATGTCTTGCTGTCAAGATGTCTGATTTGTTAGGAGTCTCATTCCCAAAAAGAAGCACACCCATTATTTTACCCCCATTATAGAAGTACTGAATAATGCTCACACAGACCTGCAATTTATTATTCTCTTTTCTGTCAAAATACATCTATTGTTAGCATCCTGAGTCTCCAGCTGAGCTTGATGATCATCCCCAATAGATAATGTGCTGATAGATAATATTATTTATTTCCAAACAATACAAGTATGACATTTTAGAGGAATTTAGTTTATGCCAACAAAAAAGATATTATCACAGAAGCCACCATATTTTTCCAAATCCAGAACCTTCCAAAAGTCTTGTAACTGTGTTAGCATGTTAGCAGGAGCTGGCATTAACAGGTCGGACACAGTCTGCAATGAAATGGGCTTTTACTGCAGTGCTGGTTTTTATTCCACTAAAACAGAAGATGGGCAATGCACAGCCCAGAGAATATAGCTCAGCCACTTCCCTGAAATGGCAGAGGGTGTCTGTGGCATGCATTTTACCACCAATAAAATGAAGCAACCCAAGAGAAACTTGCTAGATTGTATAGTCATGCCTAAGAATCAGTTTTCTGAATGCAACCTAAGGTCTAAAAAGCCACACCAGCCTAAGAATGGAGGGGCAGTGCATAGGAGAAATATATTTTTTCACCCAACAAAGTCTTCGCAGCTGCATCCTCTTCCTTCCACAGATCCTTTGGCTCTGCCACTGCAGATGTCTTAAGGATGTGCTTCCCTAAGTGTCAGTGGCAGCACTAACAATTAGCAAAAATATCTCTTTCTGTTGAAATATTGAGCGTGAGGGAACTGCTTCAGTGTCCTGTTAACATCAGTTTGCCACTGAAAGCTTTTCATATGATCATGTTTCTTTGTCATAAAACACCCCAGACTTCCTCAAATGATGCAAAAATTAAGTTCAGATCTCCCAAGAGCCAATTGGTTCAGTGCGCTGGCCACAAGAGAGGTTACCCCTTTAATTTACAGGTGAGTATTAATACAATTATTACAAATTGCTGCTAATAAAAAGTTAATGGGCAACATCTTCAGAAATGGATTCAACTTGTTTAACCTTAACCTCAAAATATATCATGCTCCCATATGTTTCAGACATGTTACTTAAAATACAAAATAAAATACTTAAAATTATATTCAGGTACCTTGATAAGGACAATTTGTTTATCCATGTCATTCCTAAATTAGAAACAGATAGCACTGCACCAAAAAAAACAAACGTAATGGAAAAAATGTGTCACACTTTGATTCTTGGCATAAGATGACTAACTTTCTCATTTGAGACCTAGCAGATCCTGAAAAACAAGCTAGATTTGTAAGCTCACTCCTATGTGGAAAAATGCTTATTTTTGGGGAACATCTTTGGTGATTTATTAAACACTTTCTAGAAAAAACCAAACCTCTGAACTGAGCTTAGTGTCAGACTTTAATTTCTGTAAAAATCCTTTATTTTGCAGAAAGATAAAACTGTCTTTCAGTCTGATTAAACAAAGCAATGAAACACATCCACAGACAGTGCCGGTGTAAAGCAATGTCAGTGGTGTTGCTGAGAAAGCAGAATGAATCACATCTGGCAGGAGAGTGATCAGGTCAGGCACAAATTTGTAGAATTCTTTGAGGCAATCTGATGACAGGAGAGCAAGGAAGTTTTGAATTAAAAAGAAAAGCTTTTTCTACTAAGCAAATGCCATCTTTTAGGACTAAACTAGGAAGGGAGAAATGGTATCTTATTTCAAAATTTAAAATGGAGTTTCATCGTCATAGACCACAACATGATGAATTAATTTTACTTTGACACTTATTTTTATCATCCATCAGGGAAATAAAACTTTGTCATTGACTTGTATCTGATGCATAAATAATCCTTAATCACAAGAAATAGGAACTTGCTATGTACTGCTACATATTTTCCAAACCCATAAGAAACAAACATTAGGATTTTTTTAAGAATTGCTATCAAATGGACTTATAAATTACAGATATCTTTAAGAAAACAAGAATTTGGAGAAAGTAATGCACATAGTGTGCTGCAAATTTAATTAACAAGGCACTTGCTTCAAAATTCAAACCACCGTGTGATAAGTAGCACAGAATAAAAGTGGTGATGTATTTTAGAGGTTTCCTCTGCAAAGCTTTTAATTATAGACAAGTTTTTTAAGGAGGCTGTTCCCTAATACGATGCAAGTGTCAATGGTTGCGCTGAAGTAGTGGTTCTGCCCTTCTTGGAATTCATGACATACCCATCTGCAGTATTTTTTTCTATCCTTCTTTCTGCAAAACATATACTCAGTAGAAAGGATCTCCTGAAAAATTAAAGGCATTTACTCTGCAAAATATGATTTTTGTTTCTTTGCATAAAGGAACATAGACAAAAACCACTTGTATAATCTGGTGATATAATACGCAGAGATTATTATCACTGCCATGCACTTGGTCACTTGTGTTCTTCAAGTCAACATAAACTCCCGAAGCTGAAACATCCTATTGCTAGCAGAAGGATCCATGGTCTTGTCTTATGCTTCAGGATCCATGGGTTTTGTGCTATGCTGAGGGACAGGGACCTGAACATGCTGCATATTTGACCAAAGAAATTGTTCAATTGTTTTCTGAGAGTTTGATTCCAGCACCAGTTCAGGTCTTCTGAAGATACTGCTCTCTATTTGCTGGATATGTGCATAAGAAGGAAGCAGTAATGTAGAGGCATAAAAGCCACTCTATCAATTACTGATGAGTTTGCTGTTAACTCCATTAAGTAAAAAAACCCATAAAACCCATGAAGCAGTTAGTATTATATTTCTCCGATGTTGTTGAAACATAAACCAGTGTCAAAATGCTGTGAAATCTGGCAACTCGCTGGCACTGGGGTGTTGGGGGAACCATGTGGGGGCTGGCAGGGTTTGGCATCAGTGTCTCTCCCACCATCTGATTCCAGGAAGAAGCCAGCCAGGAGAAGGGGGAGGAGTAGGTGAGGCAGCCTGAGCCCCAGTGGTCCTGTAGGGGTGATGCAGGGCCAAAATCAAGCCAGGATCCACCTGGAGTGTGAGTGCAGCTGAGGTGCGGACAGGGACTGATGGCTCTGGGAGGCTGATATGAGTCTTGAGCTGTGGATAAGTGGAGGGAACTCCAGGGTTGAGCAGGGTGAATCAGGGTTCCCAGAGCCTGGACAGTTAGAGAGAAATTTCACGAAGTTCATCTGTTCTCAGGTCAGGTTAAAGGTTTAGAAGGAAACAAACGAAAAATAGATTTTGGAGATGTGAACTGGCTAAGTGCCTGTTGTGAACAGGTTAAAGCAGGAAGGTATTGATCATTCAGGTGTTTCAGGTTAAGCATGATTCTCAGCTGAGAAAAATACAGTGCTACAAGCAGACTGATCACATTCTTTGCAGATTGGTTTTATTCTGTATGAGATTCTTGGAAAGATAGGCCCCTTGTAGTTTGTAATTTGTCTTAGGTGAGAGAGCAATGAGAAAGGCTGTAGCACTGCATTAGGGGTCAGAGGGTCTGATGCCCATTTTGGGTGGCAGTTGCTTGGGTTGAGCAAATCAATTGCCAGGAAAGTGTAATGTTTCTTTTCCTCTCCTTGGCTATTTTGTGCTAAAGATTTATGGATGCATTTATCTTACTGATTTCAATATGACCACTCTCAATAAATATAAGAACAAACATATACTGTTTGCCAGATTTACACCTGAGATTAGAAGTGGGTTTTCCTGTGTTTTGTGAGAAATCCTTCTCCTGCTGCTTCATGGAACGTGTGTTTGTGTTTGAACATATTGGAGCTCTCAGCTCTTGCAATACATGTGTTACTGAGCACACATTTAACACCTGAGTTGGTACTGCTAGCTGAGCATGAGAGCAATAGCCAAATCCTGAGAAGGGAATGTGCTCTCTAAAAGATATTTAAGTGGCAAGCTAGACAAATAAGAACTATTACCAATAATTGTGATGTTGTTAACTTTACCCCAAAGAATTATGAATTATCAAATTATGAGAAACTGCATGTCTGTGCTTAGCTTCCCAAACCTCTGATGTATTGACACATTATGCTGCCTGTTGAGACTTATTCCTCTGAAATGTTGGCAGTAACTTCTGTGTGAAAGGGCAGCCATGAATTAATTTACTGTTCAGAGAATAGAGACAATGTCTTCCTATACCACATCACCCAAATTCCCTGGAAGTGCTTGAGTAGCTTAACAGACAACAAAAGAAACACTAACTTATCCTAACTGACCTATCTTAAAATTCTTTGCCATCTGTAACAGCAGAATCCTCTTCTAGGATTTTTTCTTTACTAGGCCTTTTGAGGGCAACACTACAACTCCCAAGGGGTTAAACAAATGCAGGTGTGGTGTGAATATTTTGCAGCTGGCAGGTGCCTACAACTTTGCTCTTTCCCAGAGGTAAGTAAGCATGTTCAGTGTTGTTACACCTCCAGATTCTAACCTTTGTAACATGCACCTATTCCTATAGTGCTGAGCACAAAACCCAAACTTTTTTTCCTGCAAACAATTCATTGCCTACCTCTCAGGCTCTACTTCACTAATTTTTCTGACAACTGCATAGCACTTAGGTGTATTGCAAAGCGCTGCTGAGGTGGAATTTTTGCCTACTCCAGGTAAATTATATTCCCTGCATCTTTTCTTTCCGTGGATTTTTTTAGAGTAGCTGTAGAGATGGATTAAGATCAATTTACATAACTGAACATTTGTTCCACTATGTAAATTTTTCTTTGTCAAGCCTGAATCATAGAAAAAGACAAACATGAGAAGCATACTGCTTTTTCCTTGTTCCTTTGTCTGAACATAGGTCTTTTCTTTGGACCACTTTGGATCTACTGACTCCTGAGCCTATGGCATGATTTCCTGTTCTTCCTGTACTTGTGGTCATGGCTCCATTGCTTCAACTTCAAAAATGTGTCAGGCAAACAGGTTGTGTTAGAATTTGTATGATTTACTTCACTCATTCAGCTGAACAAGCAGGCAGATCATAACAACATGCTGAACAATCTAGTGTATCCATCTTTAGAAGATTTTGGCTTTTTCTTAGCAACTATTCCTTCAGCCAGAAGTGCCCTCTTAGGCAGATTGACTGGGAATGGACTGGGTGGACTGCAGGCTTTGTAGAGTTTTATTCATTTTGAATGTTTGAGCAAACTTATCTATTGGACTAGGGTTGATTTCTTTTTAAATTGATTTCCATTTGTTTAGCTCTTACTAGGCGTGTTTACAGAATGAACATATAATACACGTGTCTCGAAAAACTCTACTACAAAAAAGAACAGGACGCTATTTTATGAATGGCTAATTTGGGGACCTTTGAATGTTTGTACACTTCTTTTATTTAGCTCTCACTTGTATCACGTCAAATTAGTTGAGACCAGGCTGGGATTTTCTAAAAGGAAAATGGATGGCCTTCCTGTAGCAAAAAAAAATCCATTGTATTTAGCAATACAAGATACTCTAAAAATTAGTTCCAGCTCATGTTAAAATTGATTTCTGTCCTGTGTTTTCTTTATAGACAAATTTATCTCTGTTTATTTGCCTCTTAACAAGGAGTCTGTTAACATGTGGTTGCCAATCTCTCGTCTGGGTGCTAGCATGTGTAACCACAAATATGTTCAAATCCAGAAATTTGCCATGACAGCTGCAGTCTCTTCTCCTTACTCCCTTTGAGCCACTGTACACAAACTGCCATCACATGGTGCTGCATTTAGAACTGCAAGGAATTATACTTGACTTCAAAAAAAATTTTGGCTTATAAAGGTACACCATACATCTGGATTTCATTAGTTACTTTTGTTAAGCTCAAAATATAACAGCAGTGTAATTTAGTGTTTTATTAGATCTGAGTTGGGATGGATGTAGATGACATACACACAGCCCCTAGGCACAGCTTCTCTTCTTGATTTTTATGTTCCACTTCATGTTACTCTGTCATAGTATGAAGAGGTGGCATTTTCCCAAAGCAAAGGTTTACAGCTTGTTAGATACAGGCAGATAGATATGGATTGTTTGCTCTGAGGCTTTTTTTTCTTAGCAGTTTAATTTCTTCAGTGAGAAAAATATGTACCTGCATATGAATTAAGATTGATTCATCACTTGCTACAAAATATATCAGAAATAAACATCATAATTGCTTCCTTTTTATCACAATATTGTACCAGCTTGACTTTTTTTTTTTTTGCCAGAAAATCTCCTCAGACCATCTAGAACTGCCAAAACATCTGAGATAATACGCATTAAATTACAGTATTATAAAGATGAACCATCTGTGCTAAGGTTTTCAGTGTTGCATGGGAATGAAAACAGGAATACGACAAATCCCAGATAAGTTGTTATAAGACCTAATTTGATATAAGTAAATTGAGTTAAGTCAGTCCATAGTACGATTAAAGAGCTATCACAGATTTTACCACCTACAATTAAGCCCAGAATTAGAAAGACTATGTCAGATATGCTGTGGAATCCACAGAGACCAAAGGGAAGTTGATTCCAGCAGTAATTTTATCAAAGCTTTGCTTTTGTACTGCAACCCAACTCAATCCCCATTTAAGAAGTCTAGAAGTAGGCTTTCTGTTATGCTTTGCTCCACAGCAATAGAAAGGATAATGGACAATCTTCACTATTGATACCAATTCACTGTGCAGGTTTTCTCTTACATCTTCCACTTAACTTCAGTAGACCTGTGTTTGTATAGGTATAACCCATTCCCAAGTACTGCAATCTGTCTGAGCTTCCTCTCATGCTTGGAGCAACAAAGCTGGTGCAGAAAATGAAGATCTGACACTCCACAGCTGGTGCTTTATACTCATCAATGGCTTATAAATAGGTCTGTGTCTCAGTGCAGCTCTTGCCTAAGACTTTTATGTACACATAGTTTGAACTATGTTCTGCTCTATTTGCTAAGCTAAAATAAATTTACTAGTGTGCAAGAGTTAACATAGCATGCTAATTTAAAGCCATGTATTTTTTTTAATAGTCACTAGAAGGATTTGTACCTTTTTGTTAGAGATAATTAACGTCCTCCACTTTGTGCAGCAGCATGGGATGGGGGGAGGGAGGGGAGGCTGAACAGAGGGAGAAGAAAAGTTTTCACAGCCTAGTTAGTTATTATCCTAATGACGTTCCTGATAACTTAAATAGAAATTCATTGTATAAAAAATGTTAGCCAGAGGTACAAAAGAATTTCTGTTCCATGCATAATGTGTTTATGTAAAAAAAAAAAAGGAAGCAGGAAAAAACTGGAGCAAGAAGGCAGAAGGAAAAAAGCGGAATAGTGAGCTGCTGGAAGGAGAGTGTCCCGTAAGGAGGAAGTTGTGGGTTCATTTTTCTTCTCTCTTCTTCCAGTTAGAAAATAACCTCTTCTTCTATGATACAAATGAGTGCTTCTTCACTTGGTGTGTTATTGCATATATTAACAAAGAGAGGATGAAGAGATGCCACTGCCATTAGATTGGTCTCTCTTTGCATGGGTAAGACGACTCTAGATTTTTTTGGGAGCAGGATTGTCCATCTGCAGCTCTCTCTGAGCTGCAAGTTAATCAACAGAAATTCCCTCTCTTCTCACTTATTTCTTCAGCTGGTTTCTTTAGCTGCTGCAGAAGCTCTGGAAGGTACCAGGGTAAGTTCTTTTTTTGCTCACATTGCAGGGAAGGGGGTAGTTATTGGCTCCACACATCCTTTAAGGAGGAAAGATCCAGCCTCTGAAATTTCTGCTCAGAACAGCATGTGCTGAAACTGTCGTTTCCCAATGTGTTGGGCATTTCAGATGCCTGTTTCTCTTCACACTGGGTACATTTAAAGCTGGAGCTCTGTGAAACCAGTGTCCCAGGTGCTTGTCTGAAGGCCAGTCTTTCCTTCATCCTGATTTTTTACACCAGCCCCTGAAAAGACACATAAACATGCAGGGTAGAGAGGTCTGGTTTGTGCCCTAAGCAGATGATCAAGCTGCTGGTGTGTGCTGACACAGTCCTACCAAAGCCAGACCTATTCCAGCCAACTGCCTCCAAAAAGGATTTGCCTTTTGCAAATCTTAATAGAGGCCTTCTCCCTCCTTGCACCCCGAATTTCATACCTAGCTTAGCCCTTCTGGTTTTTGATTGTGGAAAATGTAATTGGGGTTTCTCATGCTGTTATGTACGAAAAGCTAGGTATGATGGTAATAAAGCAAAGTGTTTCTTAAACTGTCCTTGAATTCAAAAAGGCCATTTAATGATATATTAAATAAGGATTAAAAGATACAGGTGAGGAAGCATCACCATCACATTATGCCTCTATCACATTAAAGTACAAGCAGGCAACAACGCTGCTCTGGATAAGGACTAGGAACTTGTAGTTTTGTTTTCTTGCATGCTTTCAAGGCACTTAATTTAATCTCTTCTCTTTTTTCCCCCTCACTTCAGTAGATATGGCACAGTTGTTTCTGTTCTCAATGCTTTTTCCTGTCATATATCTAACAGGACTGCAACTTTGGACTGTCAGCTTTTCTGATGTCTATGCATAGAACTTAAAAGAATTGTACATGCAGTTTATTTGAGCTTTTGCTTCAATAAAATAAACTGAGATGTACAAAGTTACAAGTTGTTATTGCAGAGAAGAAGGACTACATTATATGCTGGAGAAGGAGCACCAAGAATTTATTGTTAACAGAAAATGATAAGACCGAATCACAATATGGCAATTGTTACTAGTACAGCCATATGAACACAGTCCAAATTAGTATAGAAAATCCTCATTAATAATAATGCCATTAAAATAGTTAAATAGGATAAGTTATTTTTGTGTTATGCTTGCCCATCCATACCTCTCTGTATCTAACAGTCAAGTGTTTGAGCCGACAAATGCTCCCTCTGAGTTTATGAGGAGCTATTTATTCCTGCTGTTCTTAAATTTAATTGACTGACCCTTGTCTCCCATTTCTTAAACTATTTTTGTTACAGGCACACCCACCGGCTGCTGCTGACTTAGGAGGCTTTCAGAAAGAGACAGTGAACCTAAACATAAAGATATTTTGAAAGGGGCTTGAATCAGCAGTGTGACTGATATTTCCAGAGGTATTTTTCAAGATGCAGTGGTTTCAAGATGCACGCAAATCAAACACTGCCTGATAGTTGAGGATAATCAGCTACATTTAGAGTATCTAGATGTGTATTCTCTGCTGAAACAAGGTCGAGTGTTGAACGAAAGCTTCAGTGTTGTAAAATTCCCACACATTATGGTGTGATAGTAAGTGCTGAGCTGAGCTGGTTACTAAGCTACTGTTTATTTAATGAACAGCATAGGGAGGTGGAAGCGCCATAAAATCACAGTAGTTCCTCATAGGACTAATCAAGTAGTACTAAAATAATGAGTGATTACTCTTAGAGTTATAACTAGTCCCTTTTTTCCTTTTTTAAATTAAGAAGTGTTTCATTTCGCTTGTGTACTCTTATTTAAGATGGATCATTTTTGTGTGTGTCTGTTAATGTACAGAAGCTAATCACTTTTTATTATTGTTCTGTTCCATAGTCAATGATCTTGCTAAGACACCAGGGCTTTATTGTCATCTGCACATAAAATACAGGATATTTTACTAATATCATCTGAAGTCTTATACATGCAATTTTTAAAAGATTTTGAATTGGACCCTCTTGTGCTAGTTTGGGCTGAGATACAGTTAGTTTTCTTGAATACAGCTTGAATTCTGAAATATCAAACTATTTTCTCTTTAGGTTGAGAGATCCATAAAGAGAAATCCGTGTCTGAACATATGGAGGTGGATGTGATTTTTTAAGAAAATGGTTTAGATCTAACAGACAGAAATGAATCCTACAAGAATGCAAGAAGGGAAAACATGTATTCATATTAATTCATAATTCATGTTGACAGGACTGTATCTTCAATCATATTTTTAAGTTTCATATTTGTGGCACTAACTCTTTCAAAAAAATAATTTTGAAGTCATCTTATGCTTATTGTTTTACTCATGTAACTCACTATTTTCCTTTCTTTGGTTTGAAACCTTTTGTTGATTTCTGTCTTATTATTCGGTCCCCCTGCGCACTTGATCCAGCAGGCAATCTGTGCTGACCATATAACCTTCTCTTGAGTCTGCCTTTTTATTTCCTCAGTTGAGTAGTAGTTCATCAGGAAGAAAGGCTTGAGAAACTCTGTTTGCATACATAATCACACGCATGCCCTCTCTATATACAATTATATGCTTCTTCTGCTCGCTCTCACTTAAAACTCCTGATCTGTAGTCACATCACAGAGGTCACGCAGCATCTTCTTGGCGCAGTCTAAGTGTTTACCAGCTACTAATGAACTTCCATAAATTTTAATCTGCAGTATGAGGAAGATTTAATGAATATGTGTGTTTATACAGTAGTTTAATGATGAAGTTTTCCTCTCTGGGTTTGGTTTAAGAGCATTCTAGGTATTGAATATATAGTCTGAAATTCAGTGCAAATGCTGTCTGCAGTCTAGATTTTCTATTCTATTTTACTGATGACATATTCAAATGTCATTGAAATAAAAGAATGCAGAAAGGAGCTTTTGCATGACTTGCTTTATGCCCTTTTTAACAGGCTAATTTAGTTTTCCAGAAAGAAAAATACTAGAATGAAAAGTATGTTATAAGAAAAATACACACATATGTAAGTAACTCTAAGCCAAGTGTCTCCAGCTATGTGTCTTAAAGTTCTCCACCAGTTTTTTAAATACATAAACTCATATGTTAAGTTCAATAGTTTCCAGAGACACTTTCAAAGTTTCAATGAACTTGCCATAAACATAAATTTATCAGCCATCTACTCTTAGAAATTGGTCACTAATTTCCAATGAATAATTTATTTGATTAATGTTTTACCTTTTGTCTTTTGACTCTATTGGGGTACAATATAAAAGAATACCTATTCATCAAAAATATCATGTTAATTTTTTTTTCCTAATATACCTTGGTCAGGTATATTACAGTGTATTCCAACAGCTTACACAGACTTGATCATCTGGGCTGGATAGTATGAACAGAGTATATGATTAAAGATGCTTATAAGATAAAAAATGTTTTCTTTTTTTTGACCACTAGGCATTTTTTATAACATACAAAAAGCAATGTATAAAATAACAAGCAGAAAAAAAATATTTTGAATGGTGTTTTTTGGTTATGGGTTTGTTTTGGTTTGGTTTCTTTTTCCAAGATAAGAGCAGGTGGGTTTTGCTGGGTTTTTTTCCTTTCTGTAATTAGAAATAACATCTTTTCAGAGAGAAAAATAACACAGATTATTTAAAATATATCTTTAAAAATTATTTTTGTATTTAAAACCAGCTTTGTTTTCACTGCTTGGTTACTTATTTTGTTGCAAAATAGCTACAAATACTTGTTATAATATGGTGGAATTTTAAAATAAAATCCAAAATGCTTGTTTCAATGAAACAGCTGCTATTAACTCCACCAAGTGCCTCAGGAGGAATATCCCAAGTTCCTGAATCCAGTAACGTCCTGTCATATATAAGGCAGAGAGATACAGTACTTTTTCCTGTCAAATGTGGATGATGTTCTTTAATGGAATAGTGACGGCCTGGGCTTATTTGTCAATTTTAACATCTGTAACACAAAAATTGCCTTTTTTTCCTCAGATATTTGCAGTTTTTTTCTGTGTTTGAAGCTGTCAATAAATACAGTAGAATTTTCAATGGCCAAATCAACAGCATATTGGTGTGAACCCCCACTCCCCACCCAGAGTTATTCACCTGGCATTTTTTAGGAGCTGTGCATCTTTTCATAGTTTGACTATAAAGATTAAATCTAAAAAATCATCACATATATGTCACATATATGCAATTGTTTAGGCCAAAGAAATATGGACATGAATATCATTGCAGTGATAACACTCTCTGATTGTTTTTAAGATCTAAACTTTCCAGATGACCATAATGATGAGAAACACTTTTAGAAATTACTCTTAATAATACTAGTTTTATAGAATCTGTATCCGTCTAAATAGTTTTGACTTTAAGATAATATTTAATTCATATACTAAGAGAAGCTTTACTTGGTTTATGCACAAGTTTCCTGTGTTACTCTATGCTAAAGTTTTTATTTTGAGCTCTTACCTTACCTCATTCTTTCCTCTATCTGTGGTTTATTTCAATTAACCAGTTTCTTTCTCATGATAAATCAATTCTAAATCATGTTACATCCAATTATACTTTGTGAACAACTGCGGCCAAGTTCCAGTTGGAGCCTCTTTTGTTATTGTGTAATTAAATGTAATATACTGCTGAAATTTCTACCACTTGTATCTTTCTTATGTCTTCAGACTAAAATAACTTTGATGATCTGTCCCTGACATTTACTATCCCTTCTCTATATTTTTAATCTGTCTCATTCATTTATGTGTCATAGTGGTGTGGCAGATACACCTTTCGAAGTCCTGTTTATGTGGCACAACAGATACTCATGCTAGCTTTGAATGAAGCATGATTTTTTAGAAGCCTTCAATTTACTTTGCCCACAGGCAGAAATGATAGAGGTGATGAAAATGTGATACTTCAGTGTTTAGATTTCAAAGCACACAATTTGAAAACTGCCTGGAATCTGTCTTACAGCAGGCAAAGATGGGACTCTGAAAAAGTGTTTGTCTTCTCCATGTCAATTTGCAGTTCTACACGAGCTGAAGTGAGTTATTTGACACAGTGACCTTGAGTTACTTAGAAGATTTTATTGACAACTTCAGCACTTTGCCAAATCCCTCTTTATTTTTACGCAACTTCTGGCTGTCCTTGTTAGGATACATTAGTGTCAAAGTGAGGAATGCTGATTAGGGAAGACAAGTCATGCTCTGTAGACAGGCTTGCTATCACAGTCCCATTTAAATGAGGGCATCATGTATTTTGGCTCTCTGAAGAGGATACTATTTTACACGTCTTCTCATTCTCCCTTCCCTTCCTCTTCCCCCAAACTCTTCTTTGATAAGTAATAGTTTTATCAACTAAAAGTAATAGTGAGCATTAAATACCTGCCAAGGTTGAAAATAAATGTCTGCACATGTAGGCTTGGACTCAAAGCAGGACAGCTGAGAGAAATAGATTTCTTCTGAAAGTGCGCAGGGACTGAAGCTCAGATATCTGTGCATCATTCCTACAGGAAAAGGACTAAAATCTTGTACCTGACCGCATGCTTTTAGTTGGGTTGATACACAGAGCATCAACATGAGCGTGGATTTTCTTGTTTCAATAATATATAACGTACTACATCTCTGCGTGAACGACCAATAATGAGAACCTTTAGAAATCTGTGTATCTGAAGCTTGATTTATGGGTATCTGGCACTTTGTTTATTTTGTGTAAGGGAACCTTTCTGGCTCATGTTAATGACTTCACATGCCTTCTTGATAATTACTTTTCCCACTTATTTCTTTATCTTATCTACACAGCTGAAAAAAGACCCCAGAAAACAAAACAGACCCCAAACTGATTTTCTTACTCCTGAAGACTCAAAAGAGATCCAAAAAATTATGAAGCTTAAACCTTTGCTCAGACAGCACTCAAGACAGACTCAGACTCATGACAGAACTCAAGGATAACATTTTCAAGATGTTTGCTTCACTTTCATTTTCATGACTAGGAGATATATTATTTCAATACAATTATAGGATGCCAATGTAAAATGTTCAAAGTACCAGACACATTCACGTGGTTTTAAAACAAAACTAGAGATGACATAAACATGAAAAAATTCTATACCTTTGCTGTTTAAAATTTAAAAAATTAATATTAATGAAGCTATTTTAACATTTTTCAGAAAATTAAATGCAAATAAGAGAATTACACTAACATAAGGGAAAAGTGAAGAGTAGGTACTTCTAAATTGGATTATTGACAACTGGGTTATTGACATCTCAATGCTGAACTTCTCAGAATAATTCAGGCACAATTTTTTGGCATCATCTTGATTGTACATGGGATGATTTATTGCAATTCTGCCTCCACAGATAATATGGAACACTGAAGAAAACTACCTCAGTGATCATGTCTTTAGTCCTGCTGCTGTCTACTTTGATTTTAACAGAGGTGAGTTGCAAATGTGTTTGCTACTTGTACAATTTATTGGTTAAGCATCAATATATAAAAACATCTGCACATACTTGGAAATATGTGCTAGATTGCCTTCATTGCTGACTTAACATTAAAACTCTAAATTGGCCACTCACTACAGGCTGAGGCATAAATTGCAAACTGACTCTGAATTAAATCTGTCAGTATTCATTGGCATGCATAAACAAAAATAAATTTGGGCTTTTCCTGACAGGATTCAGCTTTCTTTTTCAATAAAAACTGAGATGTGAATTAATTTAGAAGAATTCTTACCTTACCTCTTCTGTTTAAGGTGGTAGTTTCAAATTTGCTGCTTTAATTCAGGTCTTTGAAGGAGTCAAAACCAAAAAGCTTTACTATTTTTATTTGTCTATTAGTGCATGGAGGCTTGGGAAGTTGTATTGCACAGCCCCACTGTGTTAGATATTGCCTATATATGCCTAAAAAAATGGTTTAAAAAAAAAAAAAAAAGGCTGCTTATTAAAAGCTCAGTTTTCACAAGAAAAAATTCTGCATTTTCTTGGTATGTCTCCATTCTTATTTGTTGAGATTCAAGTTCAAAAATCTGTGAACTGGCTACTTTCTAAATTTTTTAAGTCCACGTGCTTCTACAAGGCAAGAAATCTCTGCCTTTTTTTGTCCTTAAGAAAGTAGTTGATACAAGTGCAGATACTAGTGAGGTATGGCATCCCAGCAAGAATTTTATTGGAAAGTATGGTAATCCCACAGTGCAAGGTAATAGGTACTATTGCTGTCATGTTGTATTCTGATAAATATATATATACTTGTGTCATTCCAGTAAACACACATCTTCAAACCCAGCATTAAAGAGAGGGTTTACCTTTGTTGTTGCTCTTCTGATCATTTTCTTCTCAAAAATCTAATTTGTGTAAATTGCTGCTTAAGTAACTTTGAAAAATAGTCCTCATTTTCAAATTTTATCTTCAGTCATATTTTGTGTAAGACACAAATGGGAAAAAGCTCCCAAACTTTGCTACTGCAGACCATGTGCTGCTCAACATTCTTAATAACATGAGGTTAAAAATTAGGTATAAAAGGAGGTTTTGCTGAACAAAGAGTTCCAGCCTTGTATCTTGTTTACTTTGAAAGTAGCTACTTTGTACTCCTTGATCTCAACCTGGGAGTATCTCTGAAAAAGCAAATGAACTCTCAGGTTATTGGATTCCAAATGATTGCATTCATACTTTCAGTGACTATTCTCTTGCTAGACTGCTAGGGCTCATTTATTGAAGCATGTCCTTCTGGCCTCATGTCCAGGTTGGGAGATAATCTCTCCGTTTAGGAAACTGCTTAAGTCACTATTCAGAAAGGCAGGTAAAACACGACTAAGAATACTCTTGTATCCTTTTTTATGCTAGAATGATTCCACGTTACTTCATATACAGATAGTTAATAGAATATCATATGCAAACTTATTGGACCTGGAGTTTACATGCAGTGGTGTCAGTGATATGTTTTGATCTGATATCCAGTATCAGTTGAGTATTCATAGTAACAAACAAAGCAGAAGGAAAAATGGATGCCCAGAAGTCTCTTTTCCCCACATAGTAACTCTAAAATGAAATTATTTCAAGTGAGAAAAAATTTAAAACTTTTATCATGAGGGCTATGATAAATACTGAGTGAATGGTAATTTTTCTCCCCCTATAAATACTTTAGTTAAAAATATGTATTTGTGTAGTTCTGCAGTTCTTCAAAGTTTTGATAACTTTGAGCTGACTTTCATCTCTGTTCAAGTAAGTTCATCACGGTAATAACATTTTATAGCCTTTCCAAGTTTTCATTTTCACCTATTTTATGAACACCTTCATAACAACTTAAAGGGCTCATATACTATGCCAAAATGCTAATCAAATAACTCTTCTATTACTAATAAAAAAACCTAGGATTTTTCCCCCTGTAACTAAAGCTTCTGCATATATATATAATAGATTTCCTGGTGAGACTATCAGGAAAAAAGGATAGAAGGGTTTGTAAATCCTTCTACTAGCTTGTTAATGTGGTATTTCAAAGAATATGAAATCCATGCATCAAAGTATGTTGCATGTGAGTTTAAGCATGTGCTTATGTTCCTTTCTATTCTGCACAGTACTAAAATAATAAAAAAAAATTAAATATATATTTAAGATTTTAAATAGGAGTTAAATCACTGTTCCCATTGTGGTTACTGTTTTGACAGGCAGGCTCTAATGATTAAACACCTTGCTGAATTAGAGTCTTAAGCATCTGCCTAATTTTAAGCAGTAAATCCTATTGAAGCAAATGAGTCTTATCCTGATTAAGTCTCTTACTGAACTGGGTGAAAGTGAGAGACGGATAATCCTGAGTAACCTTAAAAGTCTGGCAAGCAGGCGTTGAAATGAGTTCAGACAGTGAAATATGAATTACAGCTCCCCAGCTAGCCATGTCTAGAAGCACAAATTCCAAACGGTGCCAATCTCTTTATTTAGCAGATGAATCATGCCAGAGAACAGCTGGAGAATAAATCTATCAAAGTAGGTAGCTACATGTAACCAGAAAGAGCCAAACCATGTTAACACGTAAATGCTGTCAGGGGCAGGAATTGGGCTGTGCTGGGTCCCGGGGGTGGCTGGGCTGCCTTTCTCCTAAGAGGGGCTGAGCTGGGTTCCCATTGCCCAGACTGTCTAAGTCCAGCTCTGGGAAAGTCACTGGGGAAGGGGCTGACAGACCCGGGAATTTTGGGCTGTTGGGGAGCTTTCACCTCTTCCCTAGGAGTAGAGAGCAGGTTATAGTATGAAATTGTATACAAAAAAGTCAGAACTAGCACTAACAAGGAAAGGATGGCACCACCAGCACCCCACTCCTCCCAGAGAGAGCTGAGGACGGTGATGAGTGTCCATGACACTCCCCAGGTCTCTGCTTGGGGAGCCATCGGGCCCACACAGGTTTTGGAAACATGGGCATACCATAGAAAGGAAGGACTAGGAATGTCCTTTTTAATAGTGTTGTACATAAATACACATGTAACATTTTTAATCATTGTGAATTTTCTCTAGTAGATTATTTGGCCCAACAGAATGCCAAAGCATTAATTAGGGTGATAATAATTTCTTCGCTCCACATATATAGTGCGCTCACTTTTCCCAGATTGAGATTTTGAGTGTGACACTGCCTCCCAGCAGGTTTTGGTAATGCACATTTAATTTTTTGCAGTCATGTCTGAAAAGCACCTTAGTCCTGATTCACACAGAAAGTGGGGACAAACCCTGTAAATCCAGTTTAGAGAAGTTAAAACTGAGAAGGCTGTGGCATTGCCTGATCTCTTTTAGTTTTTAATGCTTCTTTTTTTATTTGCTAAAAACGACCTCATTTCAGCTGAAGTCTACCAGGTGTCTACCTACCATCTGAAATAACATCTTTCTAAAAATAGATATTTTGTTGTTTATTTGGAGTTCCTAGGAAACTTCAGATGTAATTACAAGACACAAGGTTTTGGCAGCTATTGCTCTGCTTCTCTCAGAATGACATTAACTGCTACAATGTTGAATTTTTCGTTTTGTTTTGTTTTTTTTAGTGTAGATTTTGGTGGACTGATTTTTTTGTTTGTCTTGGTGTAGGATTTGGGAGGTTTTCTTTTTTTTTAATAATGAAACTCAGATCGTTTTTGAGAGTGGATATGGTTTTATTTGTATTTGTAAAATGTCTGTGGATCCTGTTCAGAGACCAGTCTTACTGAAATGATCTGGCTTGAGACTTTTCGACACTTTTATAAATCTTCTTCGCCTCCTCAACACAGGAAACAGTGTCTCGTGGTCATGGGGATTATTTTACCCTAGATGTTTTAATTATTTATTCAATAGTTCAGCCCCAGAAAGAACTGGGGTGTTAGGAACTTTCTGTATTAAACAGCAGAAAAAGCTGTGGGGTTTTTTTTGTGGTTTTTGTTGCTGTTGGTGGTGGTGGTGGTGGTTTTTGGTTTTTTTTTGGTTGGTTGGTTTGTTTGTTTGTTTGTTTGGTGGGTTTTCTTTTTGTTATTGACTGCATGTTTATTTTTGCTTCTGTAATCTGGTGCACATGGAAATTCCTAAAAACTTTTAAAAAATGTCCCTTAGCATTTCTTTCATTCTATCAAGAGAAGCAAAGTTCTCATCATTTGGATTCATTTGCTTAGAGGAAGATCACCTTCTATCTAATTTTCCTGCCCCAGTGTGTGATGCTTAATTGAACATCTGGAGGAACAGCATGTCCTTTCTCCCAGGTTCAGGCTGAGAACTCTTATCTTGCTCCCAACAGAAAACTTGAGTTTCAAGTGTTTATATGTGTGCTTGGGTTCTCTCCCAGCCCCCTGACAACTGATTGTTCCTGTGTTTTAATTAATTCCATGCTTCTCATCAGGCAAATCTAAAAGAGTAAGTTTGTTTCTATTTAAAGTTCTGTATGAGTATTAAGAGACAGAAGGAAAAAACATTCAAACAGACACAGCACAGAAAAAAAATAGTTTTAAACTTCTGAAAGAAAGTGATGGAAGTATACCCTGGTAAAAGCTTATTTGTGTGTGCTACAAATAAGGCTTTTGGTAAAAAGAAATATCTTTCAAATATCATTCAGGCTTGTAAGCGTCTTTTATAATCTTGTTTGGGAATTTTATCATGGCTGAATTCTTTACTTTTTTATTCTATATATGATACTACTCTGAAAAGCTGGTTTAGAAGTTTTTCCATTTTTGGAACAACAGAATACACCTCAGAGTGGGGGAAAAATATTGGTTCCAAATCAGAGAATATGGGGTTCTTTTCTGTCATGATCACATAGTGAAAGGAGTTCATAGCTAACTGAATTTAGATAAAATAAGACCAAAAATACTATGAACTTCTCAGGTCAGAGGTAAACATAACTATTCAAGTGTGCCTTTCTTCAAAAAATGGAATTGAGACATGTTGACATGCTTTGTTTCCCACCTTGTAACCTGTTCTGTGGAAAAATGCAAACAAAACTTCCTGAACTTAGGGCTTATTGGAGGCTTGCATTTTGTTGTCCCACACTGCCCTTTATTTGTTTTTCCAAGATATCAAATACTATTTCCTAATTACGACAGAAAGAGCACAGCTGAGCTTCTACAGGCTTTTCTTCTTGTTGGCTTTAATAAACAGAGTACACCATGATGGCAGCAGATGTCTCCAATTTGAACCTTTTACCTCTTTCCATGGTGCAAATGTTAGGGATAATCATAACCTGGAGACAAGCCCACAAACACCAGGAACGATGCATTAGGATGGCCAGCAGCCCTAGGAATTCAGCCATTAATCCCAACAGCTTAATTTTCTGATCAGCCATGCTGCATATTCCACTGCATATTCCATTTTTTTGTATTTATAGCATATTCTGACATTGTCAAAAGAGCCTGCTGCTCTTCCCTCTCCAGAAATTACTTCATCTATCTCTGAAGACTTCATTTCCTCAGTCTGAAGCGACTCTACGTTCATGATTTCTTTTGGGGACATGGACAATGGTGGTGAAAATACACTGAGTTTGTGAATGACACAAAGTTAAGTGGCCTAATGGTTACCCTGGAGGGAAGGGATTCCATCCAGCAGGATCTTAGCAGGCTTGAGAAATGGTCCCATGTGAGCCTCAGGAGATTCAGCAAGGTGGAGTGCGATGTGCTGTGCATGAGTCGGGGCAATCTCCAGTATGCAGACTGGGAGATGGACGGATGGATGGATGGAGTATGGATAGATGGATGGATGGATGGATGGATGGATGGATGGATGGATGGATAACAGCCCTGTGAAGAAGGACTTAGATACGCTGGTGGAACAGCAGTTGGCTAACATAGCCCCACAGGTGTGTGCTGCTGGCAGCGGTGGGGATGTGTTTTATATTTACTGGAATGATTACAGCAGCCCCGGAATAATTGTATAGAGTGACCTGTAGCAGAGACAATAAAGGCTTTTTCCTCCTAATAGAGCCTTCAGGAAAAGTGACAATATCTTTGTCTTAGTATCCACTGATTACAAATTAATACACAAAGTAAGCATTCTGAGTTCTGAAAAGGCAGCTCCACATCAGGTAGCACAATGAGTCAGCTGCAGGGTTTTGGCTTTTTTGGCACCTCACACTGATTGCAGGCAGCTCACTGCCGACCTTCTGCTGCAACAGATCCAATAGGAGATCCAATTACAAAAAGTGCTAAATACTGTTTTGCACTAAGCCTCCATTTGTTTATTGATGACATTTGACTGGATGAAATATACAATTTTGTCCCAGGTTATTGTTCTTAAGAGTATAACAGCCACTCCCCAATTTGGTGTGCCTCTAGAGGAATGATGAATGTACCAGAGAAAGCTCATGTGGAACATGTTTTTATATTAACAACATTGTATAAAGATGCATGTGGTCATTTAAAGATTGCATCCAGTTTGGAACTTCTGGCTTCTCTGTAAGATCTGATCAAAGTTTGGGGTTTATTTATTTGTTTTTCTGCTCCTGATCATTAGGCTTTTGAATCATCAGATTCCCCAGTTAGTATTTACTAGTTGCCTTGAAGGATTTTGAGATACATCATGTCTGTCAGGTTCATGAATCTCCGTGGCTCCTTAGAGGGTATGTGTTGGGCAAAATCTGAATGTACTAGTCCTTCGGGGTGGAAGGCTAAGAAAACAAATTTTTCTTTTTTCTTCATGAACACTGGTATGTGGTTTTCTTCCATTTTGTGTGAGACACATACACACGTACACATAAATATATATATATACACACATGTGTGTGTTCTGCTCACCAAATGTTCTCAAAATCACAGTTCAGTTTGAATCAAATTTACTATAAGCTTTGAGAACCACACAGTCAAGAAAGTCATGAAGGGAATTGAAAATGAGGATTTAACTGGCAGAAGGACAATTTCTGGCTGGGTCCTGCCTAGGACTGGCTGGCTGCTGGGAACACAGGTTTTGATCAAACAATCAGAATACACAGAACTCAGTGTTGTGTCTGCCCACAAACTTATCCCAGCATGGCAGGGTGTAGGGCTGAGTTGGCAATACTATGAAGGACTGAGGGAAGCACCAATATGAATCTATGGGAAAAGTCTTGATTAATTTTGCCACACAAAACCCTTTTGCTTTATTGATGCTTGTTAGTGCAGAGAGCTGGATCTATTTGTAGATAATTATTTGAATATTTCTTATGGCATCTGTGTTATTCTGCCTAAAGAGAGGATGAAAAGAGGTCTAGAATAATATTTTCTTAGTCTTGACCATCCTTGTTGGGTCTCTTAAAAAAAGCTTCTTTTTTTTATTCGAACATCATGACTTCCATTAGTTATGGGTGCAATGATGAATAAGTTTAAAAAGGAATCAATTGCATAAATCCATGGCATGTAATGAAAAGAGCTTCTTGTGCTGGACATGTAACAAAAATTGATGTTAGGAATATAATTCTATGGAAATTAATCATTCAAGGTATGTTGTAAAGGATAAAGATATTTCTAGAACCTTGAAATATAGTATTGAAGGCCAAAAAAAAAGAGTTGAAAGATGGTGAAAATGTACCATTTTTAAGAGAAAATTGATTAGGTCTTCTTTTAACTTGGCTATGTTTGAAAAGGACAAAATAGAAGCAACAGATAAAACACTAGTGGTTGACATAAAAGTGCCCAATAGTAAAACTTTACTTGATAATAAAACTTTTTCTTTTAAAATGATAGGTTAACATCATTTGCAGGAAAATGAATGCTTTCTCATAAATTTTAGAGGCTGTTTTTTGTTTGTTTTTGTTTCGTTTGTTTTTTCACTTTTAAAGCCAAAATAGAAGTGTTTATAATTCTTCTATTTTGTGAGGAAAAGTTGCAGTCTTTCAGATACCTTCACAACTATTTGTTGCAACATGTGATACTGGCCCATCATATACTAATACAGTGAAAACGCAATTGTGATGCTTCTCTTGTTTTGTCAAATCTTTGGCTGCAAAATAGAACTGTATTGCAGAGGAGAAAATGTTTGTTGACAAGGAGTTTTGTGGGGAAGTGGAGCAGATTATAAAAAAGATAAAAATCGAAGAATAGACCTGTCTAATACTTTGTGCGTGTTTATGTTCTCTGTCTCAAAGAATAAAAAGTACAGTGAGAAAAGCTGGGGAGGAGGGAAGAGGTTGACATATGAAAAGGAAAGAAAGCATTAAGTTTCATTACTCCCTCACTGTCTGTTAGAAATACTTCAAGAAAAGTGTGACTATCTCTAAAGGGAATTTTAGCTCCTATTGGCAGTGAATTTTTGCAAAGAAGCTTCTTATTGTCCCTATGGAACCATATCTGAATTTAATCACTCTGGTAAGCAATTGGTTTCTTTTATGGGCTTTAATTCAGTATGCTTTATGGATCCAGATCTTTCTTCCTCATGTGAGTTTTGGCTGGATGAGGCAAGAGGAATTAGGCCCTAAAATACCATGATACTCAGTTTAAGGGGATTCTAAATCATGCAATAAAAGCATTTAGAGGTTCATGCTCTCCATGGCATGCATATGTAATTCCCATAGATATTAATGGAAATTCTTACCATTACTTTCAAGGTCAGGGTTGTATTAAATGCTGAATCATAATCCTCAGAGTGTCTTTGAACATCAGGGGTATCTCTACGAGTTAAGTCAGACAGTTGCTGATAGCTTTTACCTGTGAAGGACAGAAAGTGTGAGTTACAGGCATTGAATTAGTTTGCGTGTAGATTTTGCCCTTAGGCAGCAACCCTAGGCAATAGTCACAGCTATCTATAGCAAAGAGAGAGGGACTTATGACCATTCCCAGGGATATCCCTCATTTGTGAGACTCTTGGGGCTTCTAGACAGCCTGTCTTTATGTAAGATAAGCTGCTCTTGTAGATCTTTCTGGTACAGGTGAATCTGCTTAGTTTCTGGGACTGAATTCAATGCTCAGCTAGATGAAGAGAAAAAATTTGACAGTTATAAGAATTGTGCTTGCGAAAATGACAAAAATCCAGGAGCTGCTGCAGTGAAAGCACTTATTTGTGATTTTTATCATGTGTGTTTTAGGGTAGAAACATGCAGAGCTGTCAAGACCAGCATTCTCAACCAAAATCATAAAGCATTTTTCCTAGGTTTCTAGGATAGCAAAGCAATGTGGGGTATCTGTAGTTGTTCACCTTCACTCAGAACTTATTTATGCTGCCTAAACACATTTCCAAAACATATCGCTTACTGAAGACTGACATTACCTATTATACCCATACTGCTGAAAACAGCTTTTATTAGGTAACAAAAAGCTATTGTACATTGTGTTGTTTGCCTTGGGCTCCTGAGATTAGTACCACAGTTCATAATGCAATGCAGAGAATACACTTATGCAGTCAAAGCCCTTTGGTTAGAGGCACAGAATTAAAAGCAGAGTCATTTTTGGTGGCAATGCTTCAATTTAACACTGGCATTTCTGGAAAAAGTAATGGGTGTCCCCATCCCCCCAACCTTCCAGCAAAAATAAATCCTAAAAAAATGAAAACTGCATTTCATAGTTTATTTTCATGTTTTTATTGCACTTCAGCAGTTTTAGTGAAGAAGAAATAAGCTTATTTTGGCAATAAAATTAGTGCCTCCCAGTAGCCAGTTTGGAAAACTAGCACAACACTGTGATTAGTTATATGTATAATTCATCATAGCACAGGGGTTGGAAGGTAAACCCATAGCACTAAAAATAATTTTTCAGTATCTAGTTTATTTTAAATGGAATTAAGACTCTTCAAATGCCATTGAAAAATAATGAGCAATGATGTGCAATTATGAAAAAGACAGTTGGTAAAATAATAAAATACATAAACCCCATCTCCCTTTCCCCCTACACTTTAGAATCTTCACAGTAATTGTCAAAAGGATTCTAAAGAAAAGTACAGGCACAGGATGGAATGAAGGAAAAAGTGTTTGACTTATCAGGAAGCATCCAATTATGTGTGCTGCTGCTGAAGAGATTGATGCTGAAGGCTGTACAGATAGTGTCACCATTGAAGTTATTGAGAAGTTTGTCTGTGTAAGATCAGGAGAAATCTGCATCTTGATTTTTAAATCCTGTCTGCTGGAGTTGAGCCACTGCCATCAATGGCAGCTTAAAAGTGGCACATAAAAGGGTACCTTGAGAAACATTCTTATTTCAGTCTAGTTATTGGAAGTTTACAGTATTTCGCACTTCAGTTCAGATCTATGACCAAATACTGGAGCAGGAAATGTTTGGCTTGCACTTCCCTGCTCTCCACAGGAGAGCCCAAATGTGGTTCAGATTTTGTGCAGAGCAGGGGGGAGTACTTCTGTTAACAGTTTGAAATGGTAGTAAGCAAGCCTAGCCCTTGCATTCCTTTACAGAATAGTTAAACATGTTTTGAAATACCCTATCTTCGTGATTCACATTCAGTGTAGACAACATAGATAAAATTAGTTAGTATTGGATAAGGGCTTGGAACATTATAGATTCTGTGTGAATGTGTAGAATGTGCTTTTACATATTTAAGCGCTTACTCTGTATGTCAAAGTCAGCTGCTTGCATAGCTTTTGTGTTGGGCACATATTTTAAAGCCTTGATTATACACAGTAAACCTAGGAAATAAATTTTTTTGTGGTTCTGCCTCTGTACAAGGACTGTTGTCTCCTGACAATTCTGAGCCACCCAAACATTCTTCTGAGGAGGATAAATACAGAGAGGGCAGGATAAATGAAATGATACAGTGCTTTAAATGTCAGCTGAAGAAAGCTTTGCATAAACCTTTTGGTTTGTAATGTTATTGTGACAGCCTGGGGGAAGTGTTTATGTACCAAATCTTTCCTGGTGTTAAGGGTTTTGTGTATCGGTGTCAGACTGCAAACTGCATTTTGACTGTGCAGTTTGTTTTCTGCCATGTCTGTCTTCTGTTTTCATACTGAGCTAAACTTACAGGAGGTGTCAGAACAAAATCTTGTACCTGGCATAGAGCTAACAATAGGAGAGTCTAATTTTAACTGTCTGTTCAAAAGTAATATCCTTTGGAGAAAAAGATGAGTATTGCCCTTTCTAGTTCCTGCATAGGTAACATTTCAGGCCTGAACTTGAAAATCAAGCAATGTATCACCAGGCAAGAAGCTGTGACTCTCTTGTCTACAGAATTTCCTGAGATATTACAGGTCAGCTGGAAAGATTCACAGCCATTTTTTAAAAGGAAAACAACACGTGGTTAGGTGTGTATACATTCTATCTTTATGTCACTTTGCATAATGTAGGTAACAGCTACCCTGGGCATTATTGTCAGATTTCAGCTGCTGCTAGTGCTCAGAATACATTGCTGAACCACTGGAGAGCTGCTGCTGGCCCCTGGTGAATGGAATCTTGTGATACTTCTTTTGATATTGACAATGTAGCTGTGCGCTAACCTATCCTTTTGGTACCCTTTTAATTCTCTCCATTGTTGTGCCTACAAAAACTGCTGAAATTCTCTTATTAGAAGAGAGATCCCGTGCTTTATAGAGTGACCTTTGCCCAGGGTCCTGGGCTTTGGTTTACGTGACTTGCACTGGATGATCAGAATTGGTATGTGAACTGAGGCAGGGAAATATGTTTGTATTTTTGCCGGTGTTTTGACCTGAATTTGTTTTAGGATTTGCTGCCAATTTCTGTGCTTATTTGCTCTTATTGACGCATATCTGCAAAATGTTTTGAAGAGAGATCTTTGGACAGTTATGTGCCCAAGGAGTGAAGGTGGTGGGGTGGTGGTGACATTGTGCGTCTTTGACAGGTGAGAGCCTGTGTCTCGAAAGGCACCTTGAAATCAAAGACAGCAGGGAGGTTGCAGCCTGTTGTGATCTGGGCTCCTCAGCACAAGAGAGACAGAGCTCCTGGAGTAGGTTCAATGGAGGTTACAGAGATGATGAAGGGATGGAGACTCTCTCTTACAAGGAAACGCTGAAGGAGCTGGGGCTGTTCAGCCTCAAGAGGAGATAACGATTGAAATAGGACCTCATCAATGTCTGTCAGTGGCTGCAGGGAGGGGTCAGAGCATGGAACAGGCTCTGCTCAGTGGTGCCCAGCAATGGGACAGGAGGCAAGGGGCACAGAAGTTCCATTTGAACATGAGGAAGAACTTCTTTCCTGTGTAGTGACCGAGCACTGGAACAGATCACCCAGAGAGGGTGTGGAGTCTCCCTCACTGGAGATATTCCAGAACCATCTAGAGCAGGGAGGTGGGACCAGATGACCCACTGTGGCCCCTTCAACCTGACCCTTAATTCTTTGTGATAGATGAAAACTAATCACACATAAATTTCTGATGAAAGTATAGTAATCCTGGAAATTACCACAAATACATTTGCAAACATCCTTTCATAGTTTGGGGAGGAGTAAAATCATTGTGCTCTGAGCAATTTTGATGCTTATCTTCTTTAAATAAATGTCAGTCTTAAAACACTTACTCTCTAAATGTTCAGTGAAGGACAACGGCATGTTAAAGTGAAACTGTAGAAAAATAATTTTAAGAGAAATCACTGAATGTCCTGAGCTTTCTGGTTATAAAAATCTTGAGGGAATTAAATGCAACCATCAAATGGACTAAATTATCGTTTCCTTTGATATGCATGGAAGAAAACAAAAATATTCTGTCTTTTTTCAATCTCCTGTCATTGTTCCCTTTTATGGTACTGCTCAGATGAGAGTATCTGTGGCTGTTATGTAAGAGAGTTGGGGGAGCTGCCTGTCAAGGGATGTGCTATTGAACAGAAGAGGTCTGATTAATGAGTGATTGAAATGCACCCTCCTGACTGTTGTAGAATAACCTTTGATTGGAGGCCTTACATAACCTTTAAATGAAAATATTGGAGACATTTTTTATAAAATAACAGATCTTATGTCCTCTTCCTTGCCTGTGATTTTTGTTTCCATGTTTATTTTAAGATATGCTCATAGTGATGTGATTGTGGGCTCTTAGTTTTGCTTTTTAATTTAATCCCTGTCAGCTTTTATGCTAACTGCTGATCCACAAGCAGGCTGCATTTGAGCTTCCTGACTCTTCTAATGAGGAAGCTTAGGCAGATTAGCATCACCTGGAGCACTAACAAGGCTCAGAAGGATCCAGCCACGCTTCGTTCTTCCTGAGTGATGGTCCCATGCCTGCCCCCCCTGCCCTCCTGAGGAGGATGTTTCTTCCTTTCAGCTTTCCCTTTGAAAAAGCTATTTGTGGAAGTAGCTAAGCAGTCACTTAGTTTCTTGTGCTACTAATGTGTCCTGAAGTGTTCAAAGAGGAGCTGTTGTGGCAGAGAAAAAATGCTGCTCTGTCTTTCATATGAGTAGGACATGTGCAAATTTACTGCTGACTGGTTTTAACATAAAAGGCAAATTGTGTAAATTTTGAAATGGGGAAAGAATCTCACAGTGTTTATACCTCGGGTTGTGGCTGGCCTTTTAGGGCAGTATACCAAATGTCCCCATGTGTAAGAAGCTTCAGGGTCTGGTTTAAATACGTTTAAGAACTAAGAGTGTTTTATGGTGCTGAAGTTGTGTCTCAGAGGCTCCTTCTGAGTTCAGTGATCCCTGGGAATGAGGGTAACATTTTGTAGGGTGGGATTCCAACCCATCCTAAACATCTCCATTGATGAGAGAAAGCATAAATACCAAGTGCACATCCTTCCTAAAAGCCTTAGATCCACTGCTGGATCTGAAACATTGTCCAGTGAGTTATGGGTGTGAGTGCACATATTATTTGGGGGAATGGGGGGAAGCCAAGGAGATTGTTTCAAACATACTGCTAAATTCTGGTATTTGAAAGGCCAGGGAAGGCCTATTTTCCAGAACATATGGCCTGTTTTCTCACTATATGGCAGAAGGGATCAGGCACAATGGGCAGGAATTCTGCTTGACAATTCGGATTAGTAAAAACATGCATTATCAGAAGTAGTTTCAAACATCAGACTGAAACAAACTACATGTCTCAGAATTTTCAGAGGCATCGTCAGATCTGTGACAAGAAAGTGGCTTTTAGTTAAACAACTATATTTACTGAGGGGGCGAGAATTGTCTAGAGGGAGAATTCGAATTTTTATTAATTTGAGATAAGCTGTGTTCACTTCCCCTGTATTTGCTATAGCAGCTGAAATATGACAGCCTATGTTTTATGTATATAAAATGTAGGTATATGCCCGTACACTTGTCCATGTGTTTTGAAAGACTGAGTAAAAATTAGTAAGGATAAGCACATGAAAAATTGAGGACAGCAAGGGTTTTTTAATTCATATTGAACTAAAATTGTCCCCCACAGGTCATGAGTTTGCTTTAAGCATGTATTTCTGAGCTTCTGATGCCTTCCTGGGAGGAGAATAGAGCATGATACATTTCAGTTACATGATGTATTTTCAAGTGTGTGTTTCCAGACTGACTAATCTGGATTGCTGCACAGGATCACTGCGGAGTAAGAGAAAACTTCCACTGAAGGTGATTCATTCTGGATTTAGATAGTTATTTAAACAGATGCAAGTTATGTGAGATCAATTCTGCCCAAACAGTAGAAGTGATCAAACAAGAGATATGGTTAGAATTTTTGTTTAGTCCTTTATTGTGGCGGGCCGGCCCCCCGGGCTGCCTCCGCCGCCC
>VZRL01003020.1:690827-770854 GCA_013397895.1 Origma solitaria
CCCCTTACCCTTAATAAAGGGGAGATAGGAGGGGAACTCCCTCCCGCTAGCCCTTTGCCTCATCTGCCTCTAATTTTTATGCCTACTACTACACTTTATAAACTACTTTTTATTATTACACTTTTAGTATGTTACTGGAGTTAGAAATTTGCAGGAAAACAGAAATGGTGCCTTTGTACTTGAAATTAAAAAAAAAAAAAAAAAAAAGCCAAAAAGCTAAAAAGCTCATGACTTAGGCCTGAACTAGAATTTTAAATAAACAGATTCACAAAATCCCAGAATGGATCAGGTTGGAAGGGGCCACAGTGAGTCATATGACCCAACCTCCCTGCTCAAGCAGGCTCATCCCAGAGCACATGGCACAGGATTGCATCCAGGTGGTTCCGGAATATCTCCAGTGAGGAAGACCCCACGCCCTCTCTGGGTGATCTGTTCCAGTGCTCAGTCACTGCACAGGACAGAAGTTCTTCCTCATNTAAAAAGCTCATGACTTAGGCCTGAACTAGAATTTTAAATAAACAGATTCACAAAATCCCAGAATGGATCAGGTTGGAAGGGGCCACAGTGAGTCATATGACCCAACCTCCCTGCTCAAGCAGGCTCATCCCAGAGCACATGGCACAGGATTGCATCCAGGTGGTTCTGGAATATCTCCAGTGAGGAAGACCCCACGCCCTCTCTGGGTGATCTGTTCCAGTGCTCAGTCACTGCACAGGACAGAAGTTCTTCCTCATGTTCAGGTGGAACTTCCCGTGCATCAGTTTCTGCCCCTTGCCCCTTGTCTCTTTGCTGGGCATCACCAAGCAGTGCCTGGTCCATGCTCTGACCCCTCCCTGCAGTCACTGGCAGACGTTGATGAGGTCTCCTCTCAGTTGTCTCTTCTTGAGGCTGAACAGGCTCAGCTCCCTCAGCCTTTCCTCATAAGAGACATGCTCCACCCCTCCATCATCTCTGTAACCTCCACTGGATCTGCTCCAGGAGCTCCTCATCTCTCCTGTCCTGAGGAGCCCAGAACGGGACACAGCACTCCAGATGTGTCTCCAGGGTGTTGAGTAAATATTAGACCTATTGTGCCTATGCTTCTTAAGACATGCAGTAAAAATACCCAGTGTTGCACTGGCACACACACACTGGGATGCTTAGAGGTCTCTTCCTAAAGAAAAGAATTTATTTTTATATTGTACAATAGCTTCCCCCTTTTCTTTTAAGACTTTTTCTTTACCTGGGTTTTTTTGAATGCATTTGAGAAATGATTTGAAATTGTGATTTAGTAAAGTAGCTGAGATAGTCCTGTCTCATGTATGCCATGTCACACTGATAATAATGACGATAAATTTTACACTTCTGAGTAGAAGTGACTGCCTCTTTAAGCATAGAAATGCCTGTAATGCTACAAAATGGAGTAATTACTTTGCATTCAAGCCCCTCTTACATTGAAGTAGAGATACTATTCAGACTTTCCTATCAGAAGAGGACAGGTGAAAATTCTCTTACCATCCCTGGCAGGCTTATACCGAGGGCACTGTGCTTTGTGATTTTCCTCTGTTTATTTTAAATGTTGGAGAGAAATGGAGTTTGAAGGAAACAAGCCCCGTGCATACTGTCTTCCAGGCTTTTTTAGGCTGTCCCATTGGCTCCTGGGGAACATAAAATGGTTTCAACTACAGCAAAAGAAGGGCTAGTTTAAACTGCATTAACATCACAGTCTCTTGAACTTTTTCTGACAGTTCAAACCTGCTTTATAGACACAGCTCAGGGAAGCTGGAGCTCTGGAAAATCTAATCCTATCTTTAAATATTTGAATTTTTTTAAAAAAGAAATGTTTTGTCATGAGTAATATTGACAAAGGCAAAAACTAATGGAGGGTGTGACAGGAGGACTGACCTGTTTTCTGTGTTCTCAAACAGCATTTGTTTCCACTCCATAGTTAGAGGTAAGGGGCTTTTTGTATTAATTTACATGTTTAGAAGTGAAGTGTTGAATATCAAATTGTTTCAATTTTTTTTTTTTTTGTGATACAGGTTTGTTATTTTTACTGGTGAGTAGTTTCTTGGTTACTTAAATTCTTAACCTGTTACACCTTTAGCTATTTTAATGTATTACTTCTTAGTTGTTGCTCATACTATTTTTGATGAATTGTAAATAGGCTTTTATTTTGCTAGTTTCCGAAGAAAAGAGGTCTGGAGTTTGAGAATTCTGGAAAGAAATCTCAATTTTTTGTAACATTCATAGGAGGAGACTTCCTGGATAACTTTAGAAAAGATAAATATAATTGACTTATCTCCCCTTAAATGCCATTTTAAAATGCAGCTTTGTGGTAATATAAGAGGCTCTGTTTCTTCCAGATAACCTGGCTTCACCATTTGGGAGAGCCAGAGATTGTGTCCACCTGTTCCATGACATTCATCTGACTGATGTCGTGGCCTTCTTTTAATTGCTAGATTGATAAACAATTTGGAAGCCTGTACTTCTTGAACCTTTTCATAAGCAGCCCACCATAAATTAAAACACAAAAAGCTCCACCCGAACATGAGGAAGAACTGCTTTACACTGAGGGGGCAGAGCACTGGAATTGCTACCCAGGGCAGGCACGGAGTCTCTCTCTCTCTCTCTCTGGAGACATTCCAAACCTACCTGGACATATTCCTGTGTCCCCTGCTCCAGGTGCGCCTGCCTTGGCAGGGAGTTGGGCTAGATGATCTCCAATGGTCTCTTGAAACCCTAACTATTTTCTGTGATTCTGTGATTCTGTTTTCAAAGTTTCATGCAAAGGTGTCCATAACACAACTCTGGAGATGTTAATTCAAATTATTTAAAGCTGGCAAGACGGACACTCCACATCAGCAAGAGCCATCAAGCTGTATGTGTTGTTTGGTCAATCAAAAGCACACACAAATCTGGTGGAAAAACTAAAAACTCATATAATAGTGCCTGAAATAACTGACCCTCAATGGCCAGGAGGAAAATCAATAAATCTTCATATGGGTAGATCAGAACTACTCATGTAGGGCAGGCTGTATATGAATGTGTACTGGAAAAAGAATCTTAAGCAGAAGGACACAGCTTCATGCTTAATTCGAGGGCACGTTCCTTAACTCTGGTATTGATTGGCATGTGCTGGGAACACCCACTCAGGAGGTGTTACCCACATTCTTCCCTGTTGGCTGAAGAAGAAAATAACTCTTCTTACAGTGAGTTGGGTTTTTTAATGCATCAAATTATAAAATGCAGGAAAATGTTGATTAAATTCCTATAAGGACAGGTAGGAATCCCAAAATTCATCAGGTTTGGAGGTTTGGACCAGATTTTGGAGAATATTATACATTTAGAAAATGCTTAATTCCTATTAATTATTGCTGTGGTTTAAACCCAGCCAGCTACTAAGTACCACAGAGTTACATGCTCCCAACACCTTCCTAATGGAATAAGGAGGAGAATTGGAAAGGCAAAACCCATGGCTTGAGAATAGAACAGTTTAATAATTGAATTATTATTAATACTATTAGTTGCTGTAATAATAGTACTACTAGTAAAGGTAGCAACAATTGTAATAACAATAGTAATAATAGTAATAATTACAATAATAATTACAACAGCAATGAAAAGGAGATAATAAATAGGAATAAAACCCGATAAAGACAAGTGATGCACAACACAGTGGCTCACCACCCACTGATCAATGCCCATCTATTCCCAAGTAGTGATTGGACCTTCCTGGACAGCTTCTCCCTGTTTCTATCCTGACCATGGCGTTCTGTGTTATGGAATATCCCTTTGGCCAGTCTGGGCCAGCAGTTCTGGCCATGCCCCCTCCCAGATCCTGCTTCCTGCCAGAGCATGAGATGTGGAGAAGTCCTTGACTTAGGTAAGCACCACTCAGCAAAAATCACACTATCTGTGTGCATCAAAGTTATTCTCACGTTAAATCCAAACCAACCAACTACTAGGAAGAAACTTAATTGTATCTCCACCAAAACTAGGACAACTATAAAAAAGAAAAAACAAAACCCAAACCAACCAAATAAATAAAAACCACACACATGCCCCCACCAAAAATTACACACACCCCCCATAAATCCCAAACAAAACAGAAAATAATATGAACAAATCTACTTATCTACTTATCACCATCTATGAATAAGGTAGAACTGGAATGGACTCTCCGTACATCCTTTGCAACTTATTTCCCAGCCTTCTTTCCAATAGCTTCTTCATTACTCTTACAGACTGACCTTTCCATGGCATGTTAAAGCACTAATGGTTTAAACAGTAAACATAGTTTTTAGGTAGCAAAACCATTCCTCATTCTACTGCATTTCTGCTTTGAACAATATTACCTCTAGCTGTCAACAGTTTTGAATTATCTGCTGTCTGCAGGAAATGTTGATATCCACACTAATCCTTGAGAAATAAAAGGCAGCACATTTTCTGCATTATTTCAATGTTTTTCCAAATTATGGAGGTGTGTTACAATTATAACCTAAAGCATAAATTGCTGTGTATGATCAAAATTGCAGAGTTTATACGTTATTTTTTTTATATTTTCTTCCCTTTAATTTCAAAATCTTTGTCTCTTTGTTTTGAAGGCACCTGAAGCTGCAACGCTATCTAAAATTCCCCAAATATCTTGCACAATTAAAGAATAAAGTTAATTTTAATTTATACTACACACATGCATCCCCAAAAACCCAACCTATGTTGCTTAAAGTAGTTTGATATCATCAAATAATAGATATATAGCTGCAGAGCATTATGTAATGCATAAGATACAGATATGTAGAAAGGCTAAGTAAAGATAAGAAGATGATGCTCATCAGGGTGAGATCAAATAAATGTTCCCTTTCCTTGAGTAGTGGTTATAACTGAACCAGAAGCCTTTACTAGGAAGGAAAGCTCTCCTCTATCTATCTGATTTGCTCATCCCACATGGATCCTCCGTTGCTAAGTGGCGTGGTTGTGTCCTGTCAGCCCAGCTCTGGACTTTGCTGTGGGATGTTCTATGTATTCTCCTCAAGACTGACATTTCTGATCAACATCAAAGGTAATAGATTTTCCAGACCTTTGATTTCATTCACTATAGCTGCTCCATCTTAAACCTGCCCTGAATGCAATACCCACAAGGAACAGAAGTTTTGTAATATCATGTACAATACCATATCAAAGGTTCCAAAATTCAGGTGTCTATACACAACTCAAACCACTCCTCTTCACAAGTCATCTCTCAGGAAGTATTTACAAGCAATAAATTACTACATAAAGTATTTCTTAAAATATATTTTATAGTGCCTGGGAATTTTTATTTAGTTTACATTTAATATTTCAAAGCAGAGTAATTACTGTGGGGAATACTGACAGGCAGATAGTAATTTGTTTTATTGGTGACTAGTAAGACCAACACTCAGTTAATTCTTTAAAGGACCATTTAAAATTACTTTAGGAAGGCTTGTATGTTATCTCAATTTACAGTTAAAATGCTTATCATGAAACACCTACTCAAAATGTTCATTTATGTATGCAATATTCATATATACAGATAAAGACCTTCACACTTAACAACTAGGACCTACCAAAAAAGATAAACGTTTCTGCCTATTATGTTTAATTAGTAAAACAAATCTCTGTTTGAAAATTTACTGGTTAGCTGACAACTTCTGCTGCTGATTTCTGGAATTTAGCCAAAATAAATTGAAAAAATTGTGATGTTAGTGAAACACCTGGAAAATATTTACTGTTAGGTTTTTGTCCCACTGATCTCTAAAATAAAGGTGTAAATGTCTTCTAGGCTACCATTATTATCATTAATCAAGGGATAGTTTAGATTGTACTCGGAGCTTCTCTCATTCTAAAATTTAAAAAATATATCACATGTTTTTTCGTAGTGCTTCTATACACTGACTAATTACTATTCCTCACAATGACAAGTACTAATTATATATGACTTTTTGGAGGACATAGGCTTTGCAGCTGTCTGATTTGGCACTGAGAATCTTTCTGTTCCTCCTCCATCTACTGTCTACCCTTTGAAACACTGAAAATTATCTAAAGCTGGAAAAAACAGGTGAGAATTTTCTCTTAAAATATCTCCTTCCACAGAGCCTCAAAACCATGCAGCTCTTATTATCTCTTCCAGAGACTGCCCCTGCATTTTGTGGCTATTATCCCTTTGTGACAGGCCACAGATAGAAATACAGAGCAGTATCACAGTGAGTGAGCTCAGGGCTCAGTTCTTTGCACAGGATGACTTATCACTTTAAAAATATTTGGACAAAATACTGAGAACCTTAGTATCTTCACCAGCTATGCCACTACTATGTACTTACACAGATGAATCAACCATTTCATCTCTAAATTCCCATTTGATAACTCATTTTCTGGTACTTCTGCACCTTGGGCCTCAATATTCCACCCTAGGAGTTTTGTTATGTCACAGAGCTGAATTAGGAAGCACAAGATCACTATTCTCTCCCTCTGACATATGAAGAGGAAAAAGAAGTGCCCTCTCCTTCCTTGAAAGTGCAACAGGGAAAAGTTAATTGACACAAAGCAGCAATATATGGTTTACCCCTGATTACACAAAAAGTATTCATAGAAATGGTAGTGCAATGCATAGCACAGATTATTAAGCAAAACTGCTATGCAAATAAAGGTGACCCTTTATAATTAGTGTTATTTATTGCATTGTTTTGAAATACTCAAAGACCAAAAAAAAAAAGGTACAACAATTATGTAATTATTATGACATATTCAAATTACATGCAGTAATAATTTATATCATACTCTTCCTTCAAATACTTGATATCTATGTTGACACTGGATGCAGTAAGAAAAAAATTGTAAGAAAATAGAGCACAAAGAACCATTGTATTTAAAGTACTTCTGTGTCTACCATTACTACAGCATCTGGGTCCTTATAGATGTGAGTGTATCTTTCCTCCCAAAACTCCCCAAAAAAGAGAAAAATTATAGTTCCATCTTTGCCACAGAAAGCACAACAATGAAGTTTTATTTATCAGAAACATTTAGGAACCTGCTTAGTGCCAAAATAGAACTGGTAACCTGTAGATTTAAGGGTCTTCACAAAATTTCTCAGGTTAGGAGGCATTTCTGGGGGTTGCCTAGTCCAGTCTTTGGCTCAGAGGGTTGGTGGACAAGGCAAGGTGCCTAGGACAGCAGCCAGTAAATTTTTGAGCCTTTCCAAGGATGGTAATACCTTTCTTTGCCACACGGGTGCCATTGCTCATGGCCTCAACCAAGATTTCACCACCATGCTCCTCCCATACTTCCTCACTCAAATTACTTTCCATCCTCTCCATCCTCAGCCTGGCTACCAGGTTTTTCATCCCCAAGTACAGGCTTCCATATTACGTGCTGCTGAACTTCACAACACTCCCTTCCACCCATTTCTCCATCTCTCCTTCTCTGTAGAAGGCTGCACAACCATCTTTTTGGTCCATCAGCCCAGTTAGGGTTACCTACAAAGCTTACTGAGGGTGCACAAGTCAGTCATGTCATCATAGAAACTTCTTGGGTTAAGCAGATGTGATTTCGTTGCTGCTGTTCTTCAGGAATCTGAACTCCACCATCTCATGAGCAAATCCATCTCCTCCCAGATCCTCAAGCAGTCTTTCCTGGTTTTTAATACCAGCTCTAGCAGGTTGTCTTCCCCCATGGGCTTCTCTATTGCCAGTGTCAGGAAGTTATGATCCATGCATTCCAGAAACCTCCTTCATAGCTTACGGTCCATTATGCTGCCTGCTTCAAAAGATATCGTGGTGGTGTAAAACACACCTTTGACAACAGAAAACAAAACAAGTCCATCAACCCTTTCAGAGTCAGTGGTTATTTTCAAACTGAAGCTCCTCTCCACATGAGATCCTAGAGATCACACAGGCCATTCAATATTTCAAAATCCCCACACATGATAACTTTAAGTTATACGATTGGGACAACTGTGTACGAGTGTTGGAATTTTTATATTCAATGTACAACACTAAAGGATAAAGCAACAAATGAAAAAAAAATCCTGAAAAAATATTTTTAATGTAATAGGCAAAGAAAATTGATTGAGGGTTAAACAAACTATATTTAACCAACTGCCTAGTAAAACATACAGCAGAGGGGATGAGTCAAGACTGTCTATACATTTTATGAACAACAACTTAGAATACTCTTCCAATGAGAATAATAATGCTATGGGAATACAAACCTCGAGCATTTACAAAATTAATGCTTATATATTTTTATCCTCAGATAAGCACAGTGTGTCTGAACTATATTCTGAGCAACTGTTTCAAGCCAATTTGTACCAAAATCCATTTTAAAAATGCAGTTTTTCTATATCTTGACTTAAGTGTGTGTATGTTTATATTACAATATATATGCACATACTTCTATACACACATGCAGAATTCCCTCAGTTCTTTCAGCACTTCAACTGTATATATTTATATACAACCTGTATACAAAACGTATATAATATATAGGAAATATTATTTTGTGTATAAATCTTTAACCAGAGCTAATTGACCACCTGTTAGAATGTATTTGCATGCTCTATCAGGAAACCCCACTTTCACAAATTGTGGAAAATTGTAATTTAAAAAGTTGCTGTGAATGTCCACCTTTAAATAGAGACTATTGCCTCCCCTCTCCACCCTTCAAAAATAACTCCCAGATATGACAAGTGCAACAAATGAATACTATTAAACAAAGCAATTTGTAAATTGATATTGTAAGGTATTTACTTGAAGGCAAAGATGAACATAAAGTAGAAATACTGTTACTTTTTCCTTTTTCTTTTCATAGAAGCATAATTTATTATATATGCTTCTAGTCTAATAGGTTACATATCAAGTTTTCAGTTAGAAATAATTTTTAGAAAGAAGTTGCAGGTCCCTAAAGAAGTTGATCTTCTAAGAGGAAAAATGAACAATTCATCAGAGACTCTGCTACCATTGTACCCACAACTCATCAAAGTATTGTGCATTTTCCGTTCAGAATACAAAAGTTATTCTGTTAATATCCAGAGGAAGGCTTATATATGGTATGGTACCCAAATTGCAGGTTTTTCTTCAGACAGCAGATAATTTAATCCATTATAACTGATTGTTATTGCACAATGCATTTTAATTGGATTTCTTTAGTGAATGCAATAATTTATGTTCATTTTGTAATTCTGTTACCCATGTAATGTTATCTATAGGTCTTGTCCACCACCATTACCAGGTCTGCCCAGGAAATCTATTGCCATACAGCATTTATATCAATATTGCATTGTAAAGTGTGCAGAACTTTAGACATAATATAGATTTTCTGGCCCTGCATTCAACTTTCTTGATGAGAAAAATCAAGATACAGTGTGGTTGCTCTTGCAGAATGTATTGATTCTGAGCTCCCAAAGCTCAGGTAATCCAAGAAAACACCCATTCATCTGCAGGTAGCCAATGAAAAAGAAAACTAGCGATGTTTTGTCTTGCCTAGGACACAGTGACAGCTGTATGCCAGCCTGCCCGGAACACCTCAGGAGACAAAGATTTTTGAGGTGTCACAGAGTTCACCTGAGTGAAAACAGAAGTCATTCTTTCCAGGATTCCTCAGGTTAGCAGGAAAAGAAAGCTGACAAAGCCTAGCTGCAGGGATTCCAGTGCATCACTGTCCTTCTGTGCATCAAAGAGAGTACTTAAGACACACGCCTTGCTAGCTGTATTTTACAATATTCTGTAGCCACAAAGGTCTAATGGAAAAACTTGCAACTCAATTCCCACATGGAGGATGGGATTGCCTAGAGCAAACAGCAGAAGCCCTAAGAGACAAAGTAAAAATTGCTGACAGCACTCTGATTAGGCGCCAGTGAAAAAGAGCAACAAGCAATAAGCTCTTTCTCTTCATTCTGTCCAGGCATACAGGGAGAGGAAAGCTTTCATAGTGACTGACAATGCCTCCAACAAAGGCCTGAGCAAGAAGGTGCTTTTCCCTGAAAAAAAGATAAATTTCGAAGGGCTGTATTGCCAGAGGTCCCATCTTTCCCATTTCTAGCTGCATGCTGACTCTCTGATTAGCAAAGAAGAGGGAAGAAATCAGCACAAGTCACTACCGTAGACACAAAGTCAATTTTTGCAAATGTTAAGAAGCAACCCCAACGGTAGATTGTCAGATACTGCACTACCATCAGTAACAGTGGTAGTGTTGTTAAAAAATGAAGTGTGCATGGCATATCTCTAAGGACAAAAATAAGGTTGTTTGAAGTGAGGTAAAACTATAATAAAATATGATTCATAAAAGGATTTAGTATTCAATGCCTTTAGATCAATAAGCTCAGTTTCACTTGTATTTACTTCGTTCTAACCCTGACATTGTACAAAATCTTTGTTTTTTCAGAGATAGTGAGCTTTAGAGTCTTATGTGCAGACAAATTCCTTATTCTATTTATTCCTGTATTTTTACAATGGCTGGGTCAATGTTACATAATTAGATATTTAAATTGGTCTGCATGAATTTCTAAAAAACAAATAGACTATTAATATCTTTAATAACAGAAAAATTCCTGAATTTATGAAACTTCACTGTCAATTTTTTTCCCTAAATATATCAAACCTTGCTCTTGGGAATATAATTTCAGTTAAATTTCCAGCAGACTAGTACATCCAACACCAAAAAAAAAGTTCTTTTCAACTTTCCTGTGTTTGTAGAGTTAAATAAGTTAAATTTTGTTACCCTTTACTCTTATGATCAAACCTGTAACCAAATCATCTGTAGCTGGAATTCAAAGAACTTTAGTTTAATATTTCTGTATACAATTGTTTCTACCAACCCTTTCTAGTTTTAACTTGAATCTGAACAGGAAAGAAGTATTTTTCATACAGGGCACCACATCAGTTATTTAACTCAATCCAACACCTTTTATAATCAACAAGAGCTCCCTCACTGATACAGCAATCATGTTTTTGAAGAGTAAATAATCATGGCCACACTATTTTGCTGTCTTTCCTTATCTCTTCTATAAGTAATTTATGTTTTCAGACCTCAAACCACAGGTATTAGAATATTTTTTATCCCTTGACCAACTAGGCTAAATCAGAAAAGAAAACAATGTTTTTTATTCATGTGAATGTCCCTGGACAATCTCGTACTGGCCAGACACCATCAAGCCCTTAGTTCCAACGTGCCTGCCAAATAAAATGTGCCAGTAGCCCCACACTCCCTGCTCTCTTCAAAATCCATCTGTTACAACAAACAGTTCAGTGGTAACATTCATCCTGCATCTGTTCTGTATTGGACTTTCTTCTATTCCTTTGAGCTTTAGAGGTTACCTATAAGTTGAAGAACTTTCCACTTTTTCCCTACCTTCCTCCCTACCCTTCCCTACCCTAATTATTAGTGTTGTCAGTACACATTGAAGTGCTATGTCAATAATTATCAGAATTTTTAAAAAATTAAATCAGAGTGAAAATTGTGTTTACAGTCTGTAATAATTGCCCACAAATAGAATTATGCCACTGAGTAGACAGGTATTTTTTTGTTTCCTTTCTGTGGTTTGGGCTTAAACCATCAAAATTTCATTTGGGCTGTATTTCTAAACTTTTAAATACAAGTGATTCATTTTGGAGTAAGGAATGTGGATATCTAAACTTAAAAGAGTAGACCCATTTCTTTCTGAGTTAATTCTACCCAATGCACTCTGATGAGATGCTGTGATAGTGAACAGATTTCTAGGAAGACATTTTGTGTTTTCCCTTCAGGTTCTAAAGTGATTTCTGTCTCCTCAATTCCCGCTTTGAGTGGCTGATACAGCAGATGGTTGTGCTGGCTTCCAGAGGCCTTGCCAGGCTGGAGGAATGGGCTAACAGGAACCTCAGGAAGCTCAAAAAGGGCAAGTCCAAAGTCCTTCCCCAGGCACCAGTGTATGGATGTCAGTCTCCCACCTGGAAAGTGGCTTTGCCTTGTAAATCCTGGTGGGTACCAAGCTGGACATGGGGCAGTCATTATATCCTGCTTAATTATGGTTAATGATGTCCTGGGCTGCATTAGGAGGAGTGTTGACAGCAGGTCAAGGGGACACCAGGGGATGTGGTCCTTCCCCCCTATTCAGCACTGGTGGCAAGGCCACATCATGAGTGCTAGGTCAGGCTCTAGGGTCTCCACCACGAGGGAGACATGGACATCCTGGAGAGAGTCCAGCATTAAGAAGACTAATGAACTAGAACATCTCTCCTATGGGAAAAGGCCTAGAGATCTGAAACTGTTCAGCCTGGGGAAGTAAATGCTCAGGGGAGATCTTGATGGAGATGAATATCTGTAGGGAAAGTAAAAAAAAATGAGAGTGTCTGCCTCTTTTCAGTGGAGCCCAGTGACAGGACAAGAGGCGATGGCCAAACTGAAAGACAGGAGCTTCCACCTGAACATAAGGAAACAGGTTTTTTTTTCACTGCAAGGGTGGCTGAACTCTGGCTCAAATCACCCAGGGAGATTGTGGAATCTCTCACCTTTGAGTCACTTGAAAGATATCTGGACATAGTCATGAGCATGGCAGTCCTAATTGAGCAGCTGAGATGGACTCCAGGGGTCTCTTCCCGCTTTGCCATTCTGTCGTTCTGTGAACTTTAACCTGCACGACTCAGCTATGTTGTTGCTTCCAATGAGGATCCAAACACATGCCTATGGAAGTTACTTCTCACACAGCATTTCAAACAATACACAGTGTAATAAAGAAAGCCAGAATTAAAGGAGGATAAACCAACAGAAATCCTGCTTGACTATAACTTGATACCATGGAGGACAGAAAGAACAGCTCATGCAAACCTTTGGGATTCAGATATAAATGCTTCCAGTATTCCAGTGTAAAGGGTTCCAAGTAGAAAGCAGTGAAATACCAAAATTCCAGGAAATGACAGAAACAAACATTTTCATTAAGGTCTTGAAATCTATGTATAAGACGTCAAGTTTTATTGCTATCTATTGACAGTTCGAAAATATATTCCAAAATACAAGTGTGTCACCAGAATCTGATGAAAATATTTGTAATCATCAAGGTTGCCTAGACTAATGAAGACTATTTTTCTCAAGTGAAGAGTTAGAAGGAAGTACAGTTCACTGTTTTTTTCCAGTGTCTGACATTGCGACACCTGAAAGTAGTAGCACATTGACACTAGAAACACTACCCTCACAGGGAAAGGAGACAAGTGTCTATAAGACCTCCCCAGAACTTAAAAGTTACCTGGAAAGAAACCAAAAATCTGACTAACACCTTGCAAATTACCCATTTAAATTGTTCCTTAATATATGCGAGATTGTTGTCTGGGTTCCAGGTTCTGTTATGGAGCTACCAATTTTCAGATGTACCCTTTATAGTGTTACCTCTTGATATGGCTGATGACGATGTGTTATTGAACCCAGGTAACAAGTAAACGAAAATAATAAAAAGTAACTAGCAAAACCTTGATAACTAGGAAAACATCAAGGCAAAAAGGGAGAACTCAATTTGCTAAACACTTTTCAACTTGCTCTATAAGTTCAGTACGATATTATTTATCAAAATCTCCTCCATGACAAAGCTAACATACTGCATATAGCACAGGAAGAACAACATGTAAGAAGAAAACCTTGTAAAAGCTCCTATATGGTACTGCAGAATAAGGTTAGAGAGCAGCTTCTGCAAGAGACTAATCAGGGCTTTCTTTTTGTTCATATGTGGGTACTTCATCCTGCAGGTTACACGGGCATAAAAGAAGTATTATCTTACCCAGAGCAGGACTCCCAAAACAATAATCAATGCAGGTATTACTGTGGCATTCTGCTTGCTTTATTCTGAGTCATGTAAACAATTACCCAAGTCAAATTGCACATTTTATCTCAGCAACAGGAGCAATAGTTTCTGTACACGCTTGAACAGAGTTCTACCTTGCCTATACCTTGCTTTAATTATTATGATAAAATCTTTACAGTTGTTACAATCCCACCCAAATGCTGCTTGGGATCCCACAGTGAGCCTCTCAGGGCTGCAAATCTTCATGAAAACCTCATGCTCAATTGCACACCAGTGAATGCTTTTGTTTGCACTTACATTAATCTGCTATGATGTTAAACAGAGAGGCAAAATAAGACCTCTCATGCAAATTTGACTTTTTATTTGCTAGATAGCTGTATTGAACAGATCATTGGTCAAATATATTGTTGGTTTGCGTTTCAAATGAACATTTTTTTTAAACACTCGATTTCCATGGAACATTTCTGACTTTGTCCTTAATTTCATGCCCTCTTCTCCCCTAATTTTCCAGAGAAGTGCAGAAGAATAATTATTTTATTAATCAAAGGCTCATATACTGGCTACTGTGATGAAAGTATCTCCAGTAAGTATTTTGCTAGGTCTTATTAACTCGTATATTTTAAATTAGGTAGTTGAATATATGTAGTCATACAACAACTGTTAGTCAACAATTCTCTTGACTTGCTTCTCAGAAACCAACCCTTCACATTGATGACCCTTTGTAGCTAACAGCAATACTTTAAAGTTTACTAAAATTCTTTCAGCATTTGTTCTCATATGAGAACTTCATATGAAGCAAATGACAAAATTCATGTTATCAGCCTTTGAACCCTTAGAACTGATCATTAATATATTGCAGGTAGTCTGAGGAACAGCCATCCAAGCAAGCATAATGAGCCAACAAAGGATTATTAAATTTTACCTCAGGTTTAAGTCATCTTTGTTTTATGTAATGCTATCCACTGATTGATTGGTTATTGCTTTTAAAATTTACTGATCTAGTAAATTTAACAGGAAAAAAAGTATAAATTAATACTACCAAGAAATGTGGCCTCCAAGGGGAGGCATGCAAGCAGCCCTCTGGGGAGGCCCAGCAACCTGAGGCAAAAGGTACATGAGCACGTACTGTACTTCACAGGGAGTTTCTGTGAGTGCTCAGAACCAGATTGGCACATTCTTTCACACAAAAAAACATGATCTTGTGTTTTAGCTGTGCTCTAGCAAACTCAATGCAGCATCAATGACACCAGCTCTCCAGGAGCTGCAGCAGACAGCTAATATAGGCAGTGATGGAGGTAATGATAACAAAATTAATTTTTCTTTATTCATTCAAGTTTTTCTTTAACGCTCTAGCAGCACTTCAGCTGCTCTATGCTATTCTGAAGTATGTAAAAAATGCCAGCTTGTTAAACTGGTTTAAAGTTGCTCCTCATTTGCAGGACATTGCAAATTTGATATATAGTCAATTTTCCCCCCATTATCGACAACACTGATGGTTTTGATGTGGCCTCCTTCATTTATTTCTCTGAAATTCTCAAAATCTTAATACAAGATTACACATACACTGCTATTTTCCAGCCTACCTTCAGCAAACTGAGATGCACTCAGGGCTCAAAAGAGGGAGAGGAGGGAGAGTCATTGCTTGTGTAAGAAAAGGTGTTGAGCAGGCTGCCCTAAGAGGTATTTTTTTCCATGGACAGACCTACAATCTGCCTTGTCCTGGGCACCCAGCCCCATATCCATGTTCTCTGAGCAGAGGACTAGACAAGGTGATCTCCAGAGACACCTTCCAATTTTAAAATGCTCTGTGGATTTGGTTGTGTTGGATGCTAGGAAGCTCTCTGATCAATAGTGTACAGTGAAAACATGGCATAATAAATCTGTTCAGTCAAACAAATGACAAATACAAAGCCTTTTTTCCCTGTTAGTGTCCATTTAAACAAGAGAGAAGGTGACATTTGGAAAATATGATGCACAGACAATACATGCTTAGTTTCAACTTCCTTATTTGGTTGGGAGGGACCTTTCTGGCTGAGACATAAAACATGCAGCAGATGTTATGACAGCATTCACTTTTTATTGATGTCCCAAAGATGATTCCATGATACATTCCAATGGCTGTATTTTTGTTGATGTTGAATTTATTTCCTTTCCATAGGTTCCCTGCTGCTTTGTATTATTACCGAAAGTGCTTAGATGGGGGATTAAGAATTGCTCAGAACAAATTTCACCGATCTGGACTTACAGTACAAAGAATTTAACTATTACACAGTGCTCTGCCAGTAAGGTTTTAAATCACTGGAATACCTTCTAAAATGAACACCAATGTTTTTCCATCTCACTCTGGGAAGTAGAGCATAACCTATATATTCTTCAGCTTGTGAGGCATATAGAGACTGGTGACATATACCAAATAGGGAATTTTTTTTCTTTTATGATCTGATTTTTCTTTCATTTTTTTTTCTTTCTTTCTTTGATATTGCCAGTTTCTCAGCACATTTATAGAGTGGGTGTTAGTTATTTTTGTTCAGAGAATTGTGGTGCAGATCTAGGACTAGAACTGACTTGTGTAGTATATGATTTTGACTTTGTGACATGCTTCCCCTGTAAGGCTGGAAGTCTGTACATCTAAAATACCTGTTGGAATGTAACAGAAATCACTATACTGAGAAAAAATGTCATATTTTCAGGAATTTGCAAAAATGGATGTTTCTTCATTGAAGTTCTCACTCAGGATATGGAAGAAAGTGCAGGGTCTTTGTTCCTAGTCGTCTTATTTTATTTTAAGTGTTGGCTAAATTATGCACCTGATGAAAAGCTGTTTTGATTTTAAACTAAATATTTTATTTTTATTAAGTAAATATTTTATTTCTGTTAAGTAAATATTTTATTTATATTAAGTATATTATCATCACGTGATGGTTGGTCATGATAAATGCCTCGTCTGAAAAAATGGGAACTTGATTAAGAGATTTGAGCAAGCCTTGTTTTCAAATTCTTAAAAATTTTAGCTGTATTTAAATGAATTCAAAAATTAGAAAAACAGAATAATCTTCTGAAGAAAAGGGCTAAATCATAACCTGTCATAATGCTCCTAAGGTAACACTTTGTCATTGATCAATTGGTTGATAGGGCAGGGAATGAGAAGTTAATATCACTTAAATAGCTGAATGCCTTTGTTTCAATTACAGAAAAAAAACTTTGATGGAACCAAAATGATTTAGAAGTTCTAAGATGTCATATTTAGTGGCTGAAGTTGTTTCACAGGAATCATGTTTCATAATCTCAGTAGCTCTCTTCTGGGTTTTACATCAACACTCCAGGGCCACACAGGCTGGCCTTGGAAAGCCTGATTGGAGTCTGGAAGTACCCAGGTACACTCAGTGGTTTTGCTCCAGAGCTAAGCACTCAGTTAATGCATTTTTTATTTCAGACTAGTGAGCAATAGGAATCTTTCCACCCCTGTAAATGCCAGTTAAGCTTTGTTTAGCAACATTTGTGGATCAGCTGCCATCTCTAGCTCACTTTCTTATTTATGATTAATAAGATCAGGTTTAACTTAGCACAATGTGGTCTTTGTTTCTTAAAGAGCCTCTGCTATTATCTACTCTTGCAATAAATATTTTGGTTGTAAAATGTTCTGAAATAACTCCTTAAAAATCTGAAATGGCAGAGATGTCTTAAAGCTGAATCTTGTACCTGGTAGGAAAAAAAAATTACTTAAATATTGCATGAGGGGGTAACATTTATATCTATGAAACATTGCAAGCCTGATGACATGAAAGAAAATACACCCTGTACCATAGATTAACCTCCTTTGAAGAATTAAACACAATTTTAAGCCATAAAGAAACACTCTGTGTGGTAGAGTTTATTTTGAAGTTTATTTGGATTCTAAACTTCACAACTTTATTTTTCATCTTTCTTCAGGTAGATTTACCATTAGTTTAAAAAGAGGAAAAATCATAACTGTGAGTATTCACCTTCAAAAAAACGTGTAAACTATTACAAATTTTGAAAGTAGAGTCTTCCTTTTCTTAATAAGAAGGCTTTCTGCTTTTTAAAATCAACCACTAGTTCAAATAATTGAAGTGGGGGGGAAAACCAGAACAATACACCACACCGCACTGAGATAAATTAAGTTTTTGTGAGTCTATCTGGTGTTGCCAATGTTCTAATGTCACATGTAATTTAAGTGTAAATAATTACTTGAAGACTGATTACTTTCACGTAGTTCCAATAATTATCTGTTTCCCAGAGATTACGTGGGATGAATGTGCCTTTAAGAGTCTATTTTCTGACTTTCATGCTAAACTGAACAAAAATACAGGAACCATAATGTATATCCTGAAAAATAAATGTCATACAGATGTTTTGGCAAGGATTAGAATGCTTTTAAAACCTGTTCCAGGAAACAAAAAGTTCATCACTGAAACACAACAATTTATAAAATTTAGCATTATAAAAGCCAGTCAAGGCAGTGCCATGTGCTTTATATTTTTATGCATTTAATTTATTCTTTTTATATAGTCTACCATGAATAGTCAATGCAGGAAGAAGAGTTGTTCCATATGTTCTCTTTCCATTGTTTGTAAAGCAATTTTCTTTTAAAATGGGAGCTACAGGCTTCACCTTGTGATTACGGGTTGCGTATTCAAAAGTGGGAAACAGCTTGTGGCATTCTTTCTTCAAAATCATATTAAAAATATCACATTAATTTAATAAATAGAGAGAAGTCTTATGCAACTGCAATTTTCTTTGAAATATCATTACTGTGGATAAAGAGCTGAAGAGTACATTCATGTAGATGGTGGATACTGCAGCAGAACACACTGCTCAGAGCAAGGAAAGTATGCCAAGAGAATTATTAAAAACTTTATTGGAATTGTTTCCATATATTTACTTGGATTAGAAAAATCTGGAAAAATGGTTGTTCATTTTTGGGGGGGTAAGAAACTACTTTGGTACTTAATACTAAAAAACCTAACCTCTTTTCTGATGAGGTTTGTGTATTGGAGTAAAGAAATATGGCCATGCAAATGCCAGTGCTTGCCCTTGAAAACAGGCATGGGTTAAATTTCACTGAAAATAAGATACTGAGTATAAATTGAAATAGCATGACGTATTGTGCAGCTTTTATTTGTTCATGTATATAGAGACACTTGAAATCTTCAGAGACCAGAAAAATTATTTTGTTGGGTTGCTTTTGGATTTTCTTTTCATATTAAATGTACATTTAATATGTCTGCTTTCCTCTGTCTCCAAAAGGCAGTGTTGGGGGACTGGTTTCAACCAGTAGGTCCTGAGAGTAGGTTTAGTTTAGATATTAGGAAAAAAAAAATTACTGTGAAGATGATGGCATGCTGGAACAAGTTGCTTAGAGAAGCTGTGGATGCCCCATCCCTGGAAGCATTCAGATTGGATGGGGATTTGAGCAGCCTGATCTAGTGGATGCTGTCCCCGCCCATGGCAGGAGGGTTTGGAATGAGATGAGCTTTAAGGTCCAACAGTAGAGATCATTCTATGATTCTGTGATCAGTTTTTTGTCCTCAAATGCTGTGTAATGCTTTGACTACCACATTCTTTTAATGTACATGTACCAGGACCAAGTAAATATAAACATCTCTAAAGAACAGCATGTGTATTGTAAACACTAATGCTGACTATAATGCTACATGTTGCATATATGTCATCTTTGTAAGCTAAAAGTAAAATGATATTCTGTTTTCACCTGAGACTTTTCTGACTGAATTGGTTTGAAACTGGTCATTAACCTTTTCAAAGATATAAATATTTTAAAGATTAATCTATATTCATTACATGAGTCTATGTGTCACTCTGCAAGCTGTGGTTAGTCTTACTCAGTGAAATTTTCTAGCAAGACTGGTAACAGGCTCAAACCTTCACAGGGCTTCTTCCTTTCACTTGCTTGCATTTAAAATTAAAATTAAGCCTTTTTCCATCAAAGATTGTTCTGCTGCTGGTACATAACTAATATAAATGAATTACAGAATATACTAATGTGCAATTTTGCACATCTTTTCTCCAAAAAACCGCCCACCAGAATGTAATGGGTCAGTCTGACCTACTTTTATATAAAAGGCTGGCTGCTAAAAATTACTGCCCCTAGTAACAGTGGACAGACTATATTTGTCAGATTGTGTCATCACTGACGTGCTGTCAAAAAACTCACCAAAATGCAACACTTGAAGCACGACAGACTTCATCACGAAGTGCACTTTCAGGTAAAAATCAGAATTACCTTTTTTTGGTTTTTTTTTTTTGCTGTTTCCAAAGTGGTTTCTTAGTTATTATGAGTGACTCTGCTCTAGTGTGGTTGTTGGCCTTAGATTTTCATTCAGCAAGAGCAGCCAAATGCATTGAGAGTTTTATTTTAGCTTGCCAAAATGCTATTAGGAAATAGTGAAAGATAAAGTTTTTGCTTGAAGCTGCTCCAGAAGGAAAAGGTTCTTTCATCATAAGTCTGGTAATATGGGAGATAAAATCTGTTTATTTGCTTACTGCAGTAATACCTATATCCCACTATTTATGACGACAGTATATATATATATCAGATATTTTTACATGTATAAATGTAAATCTACTTGTGCAGATATTAAAAAAAAAATAAAAGGTCATGGTATCCTATCATGTGAGAGTTGTTATAAAGTGATGGTGAACTTAATCACATGGAGAGGGAAAACTTGGCAAAGCAAACAGATTTCTTTCTGGTGAAATGATGTTGAGTAGAATGGAGATCTTTACCATGGAAAGAATGGTAAATACATGAGTACAAGTAGAAGATGGGGACTTAGAGATGAGTCTGACTTCAGGTTCAGTAGTTGCTGCTAAATTGTGAATTCATAATAACACACTTCTACTGAAACTGTAAATGGTGACTGCTTCTGTTAATTGTGCTTAAAAACAAGATTAGCACCAACTGGACTGTGACAGGTTGGGCTCTCAGATTTTATTAATTGAGATTTCCAAATGTTGTACTTACCCTTTTTTAGAAAAGTTTTCTCTGTTGTTGTTATGTGTTTGGGTCTGTTTATTGTTTGCTGTGTGTATTTTGATTTTTTTTTTAGGAAAGGCAACTTCCTACTTGTGTCTGCATTTTCCAAAATAGAAAATTTCTTTCAGTGTACTTCATCACCACCATAACAGGACTACAAATAACATAATTCCTAAGTTTTTCTTTATGAGAGGATGTGCTGAAATCTGTTTTATGTGTACCTTAAGTATATATTTATTTAGTAGGTGACCTGTTTAAGTGTATGCACACAGTAAGTTTTGACTACAGAGTGTGTTAATGGAGTGAAACACTAACGAGTTGCTTGTTGTTGTTTATGTTCATCAGACTTCACTGAAGCATTTCCCAAACTAAGTGTGACTAAACACCCATCAGATGGTGATAATTTGAAGTCTTGCTTCAGTGCTTGGATTCAGACCTGTGAAGACTAAGGAGTTCCTGTAGTTTATTATTGATGTTAAGAACTTGCATGAATGTTGGGAATATCTTCTGTAATGCCTTCTTTAAAAAGAAAAAAAAAAAAAGCCTTTCAAATGCTCTCAGTGAAATAGCTCCCTGGATTGATTTAAAAAATTCTTTTTGCTTAATATGGTAAAGTTAACTGAGAGTATGTTATAAGACTGTACTCCTTGTCTTTTAGATGAAATCTTCATTTTTGTCTTGCTTGAGTATTTACTCTTTTTTTTTTTTTACCTGTCCACATTCAGAGGATACACACAGTTGGATAGTCTATAATGGCTGAAGGCCAAAGGAGTTTGTCAATACACATGTAGTATTTTGGTAGGCATTTACTTATTAATGCATTGTTAGGTCATCATTTACTTCCGTATCCTGAAACCATAGAATAACAAGAGTTGGAAGTGACCAACAAGAATGATTGAAGTCCAACTCCTGGCCCTGCACAGAACACCCCAAGAATCCTACTATGTGCCTCAGAGCATTGTCCAAACACTTCTAGAGCTCTGTCAGGTTTGCTGCTGTGACCATTGCCCTGGGGAGCCTGTTCGAGCGCCTCACCACACTCTGGGTGAAGAACCTTTCCTAATATGCAACCTAAACCTCCTCTGGCACAGCCTCAAATGTTTCTGAAAGCCTAATTTTGGTTGCCTGTGTGCTAGTTTTCTTTGCACCAGGAAAGAATGTGACAGGTCTAAATAGAAATGTCTTTGAAAAATGTGTCTTAGGATATCAGTGTAATTTCTATGTCAAAACTTTCAGTCAGGCACCGAAACCCAGTTCCCTTTCATGGTCTTTAATTATGAAGGAACATTAAAAAGCAGTGAAAGTTTCAGAAAACTTGCATCCTGAACCTTTAAAGTTTTCTCATGTGGAGCTACAGTTCAAAGTGTGAAAAGTTTCCTGCACCAGCTGGAGTCCCTTGTGAGATTCCATTGCCTAGCTCCATGTCCTTTTCTGCAGTAATAAGAGCTGTCAGATGCATCGTTGGAGACAGCTAAATCTCTCATCTCTTGTGACATACATTGTTTTGACTTCATTTGTAGCATTTCCTAATGCTGGAGGAGCAAGAAAAACAGGAGATAGGCACACATACAGCAAAAAAAAGCTCCATCCTCCTGTTGCCTTTATTCTATTCTCATATGGTTGCATATTTGCCTTTTTGACAATAGCAAAACACTGTTCTGGAGACAGTAGAAACATCTCATATAAAAATGTAACATTATCAAATCTTTCATCCCATTGAAGATTGCATTTTTAAATATTTTCAGATATTAGTAACGTTATAATTAATTACAAGTAAATGTCCTTATTTATTGTGGTTTACAAGCCATCACAGGCTGCTAATTAACATTGCCCTTATGTCTTCTCTGAATGGAAAATGGAGAAGTTACCAAAAAACACTGTGAATAAATGCACTTCATGTATGTGGCCAGAGGTGTGTTAGCCTTCTGTTTTCTAAAGGGCTTTAATTAGCATTTTGGCTAAATCCTACACCTTGTGGTAATAGTTTTAGAGATTCCAATTTGGTTTCCAAGATACTATTGGAACCAAACTTCTGCATCACAAAAATCCTATATCCATAGGCACTAACAGGATTGGTTACTCACCTCTGTTCTTAGTCTTCCTGATCCTAATGCTGAGTCAGAAATTATTTCACAAAAGTATTGGACTGTTCTATTGCCAGCTTATGTTCATCTGAGTTTTATTTGCTGAAAACTGTTGTGGCAGATGCTTCTCTGCAGCTTTGCAGCAGTTTTCCCTGAGACTGGGAGTTAAGGATATTCAGTAGCTCAATTGACTTATTGAAATCTTGTTTAGCAGGACATGGAAGAATTTTCAAAAGCACCTAGATGGTGATCTCTGTTTTTCTTGTGCTTTACATATCTGATCATTTTCTGAAGAATTTATGCCCATAAAGATAAACAAGAGATGAAAAAAAAATGAAAGGAGGCAGATGAGATTATGGATCCACAAATCTTCATACAGTATTACTACTTTTATTGGTGTGATGCATGCTGTGTCCTAAAGAAACTGCTGTTTTCACTTGTTCCTTGCTTGCTTTTGAGAGATGATTATTCACATGCCATAAATGAGTATTGGTGATCTTCATCAATGGCACAGGTTTTCATTTAATGCTGACCACAGACAATCAGTTGTGCACTGTTTTTTTCATTCCTTCTAATGAAAGGAAACAAATGGCTTTCTTTATTAGGGCTGATACATTTTCCAATCAGTGGAAAAAGGAAGGATTTCTGAGAACTTGAAAGTATCAAAGGAAAGCTGATTAGCCTTAGCAGTTCAGAAGTAAAATATCTGTTTAAACGGAGAGGAAGCCACAGATGAATGACTTGAAAGAAAAGCATTAATCTTCATGTAGATCAGTATTTAGAATATAGCTAAATAAGTAATTTCATTTTAAGGAATTTTTGCCAGTATCATTGTCACTTAAGATGTCTTTAGTAATTTAAAACACAAAGTATTTTAGAATTTATATCATTGAGGATGGTGTAAGTAGTCAAGAGAGGTGACAGTTACTCCCACTATTATCAACTGCCTGATTATTTTTTGACTTCTTGCCACACAGACTTGCTTTTAAGTCTACATTTAGTTTTGTTCTTCTCATTCCTATGGGACAAATACTTTTAGGCATGTCACTTAGAGAAGGAACTAAATGGAGGTCTAACAACAGTTTGGGTTCAGGAGGAGACTCCTGGGTCTTTGACAAACAAATAGGAAAAGCCTGAGAACATCAATTGTGTATGACCTCAGTAAAGTGGTACCACATGACAAAGAGAGCAATATAAACTATTAAAATTACAGAAGTATTGCCGCTATCAAAAAAAGAAGCCAAAAAAATCCCACAAAAACCAACCATGCAACAATTGCCAGTTTTTTGTAGGGAAGTGGGATGTGTTTACCATGCTGAAAGGAACATGTGTTAAAATTTTGTCAGCTTGACACATATCCAAAAACTGTTTGAACAAACTGTATTTATTCACTTCTGTGGATTGACCTGGTTTTGTTATAAAGTAGTTTGGGTGGTTTTTTCCTATTTTTTTTCTTCCCATTCAGTCCCAAAGTAAGAGTCCTATAAATCATTTGATGTTTTTTCTACTCGTCCAAGACTCCTGAGTAGACATTTTCAGCAGTCGAGCTACTTAGTCTTATACCAAGGAATTTAAATAATTTAAATGCTTTTTTGGGCTTTGAGTAGTAACTTAATGTTTAATGCCAGGTTTGATCAGTCAAATCACTGTTCCCTATCAAACAGCAGAGCCAGGGCGTCTAGAAGAAACTTGTCATTAATATCCATTAATGAATCTGTGGTCCTTGAATTTGTCCAAACTCCTTTTGAACCCACTGTCAGAGCCTAAATTAGAAACCTGACAGAGAAAAGTCCCAGAAGTTCAAAGCCTGTTGTGTAATACTTCTTAAATCTGGTATTAGATAGCCTTTTCTTCCAGTCTTGTAGGACTTGGTTGTAACAATTTTGCATTTGCACTCCGCAGCATCTTCCTGGTTTTGAGAAATCATCATATTCCCTTCAGCTCTGAGCTCTTCGAAATAAAAGGTTCCAGACCTTTCTAGCTTTTCTTCATGAGGCAGATGCTCAAGCTGCATTTTGACAGAGATCAGAACTGTCTGCAATGTGGGCTTCCATTTCGTTTTCTCTGTATCTTTTCTAGTGATGCCCAAAGGGCTGTTGGCTTTTTTGCCTGCCACTGTACCTTGACTGAAGGATTTCAGGGAACTGCTGGTGGTGGCTCCAGGATGTGGAGCTGTCTGCTGGTTCAGAGTTCAGCATGCTTCAGATCATTTTTGCCTTTTGTTTACAAACTCACACCTGTTTACCCTGAAGCTCACTTGCCATCTGATGCTCACACACTCAGCCCCGTGAGGTGCTCACCACTGTTGTGGCATCTGTCTGAATGGAAAAGCTCAGTATTGTCAGCAGACTTGGAGATCTGACAGTGCACTTCCTTTTCTGTCATGAAAGGTGAATAAAAGGACTCAGTCACAGAACTGATGCCTGGAGGGCCCCAAGGCTGATTCTTCTTTGTACTGAAAAGGGAGCATTAAGCTCTTCCTTTGCTTTCTCTATCTTCATTAGCTTTTTATTTTATGAAAGCATTCCCAGTCATAGGCTAGTTCAGTTTCTGTAGCAATTTGTGTTGAGAAACCTTGTTAAAAGTATCTTGAAAATACCGATATGTTACATCTGCTGGATGTGGTTATTGATCCCCTTCAAAAACTCTGGCAGGCTGCTGGGCCAGGATTTTTCTTCACCGAAAGCCAGACTGTCCCTTCCAAACAGGCTGAGTATGTGCAGGCTAGGTGACTGTATGTTTTCCTGTACACTCTCCATCTTGACATCCATCTTGAGATGAAAATCAAACTCATCTGCCAGTAGTTCCTGGAATCCTCCGAAGATCTATTTTGGTAGACAAGGGTTACCCTGGCAAGCCTGGTAGTCTCCTGGCACAGCAACATCTTGCACACCTTAGTCTGTGTTTTTGCAAATGCCATGTGAGTTTCTTCAGAGCTCCTCTGTGAGTGCTGTTATTCCACATCTAATTTATTCATTTAATTTAATAATTTATTGTCCTTATTAAAGGACTAGAAATTGATCTAGTTCCTCTGCTCTGCCTTCCTCAATGAATGCATTGGGAATCCTGAACTGGAGTAAAGCACAATTTCTCTGCTTATGTCCTTAACATTTCTGAGTGTGCCATCCATGCTTTTGTCACATGTAGTCCTGACAGATCCTATCTGCTTTTGAGATATTTAAAACATCTTAAAGTTGCATTTTAACTTTCTTGCTGCCATTACAAATTGGTCTATCTGTAGGTTAAGCTAATGTGGTTTCATACGAAAATCTTTGGGGGAAATGTTAATCTCAAAACTGTGACAGGACCTGAGGGAATGTCCTGAAGCTGTGTCAGGGAAGGTTTAGGTTGGATATTAGGAGAAGGTTCTTCACCCAGAGGGCTCCCCAGGGAAGTGGTCACAGCACCAAGTCTGACAGAGTTCAAGAATTTTTTGGACAATGCTCTCAGGCGTGTGATGTGACTCTTGGGAAGGACCAGGAAGGTGACAACCGTAATCCTTGGGGGTCCCTTCCAACCCAAGATATTTTATGGCCCCCTGAATAACACCAGGAGAGGGATGTACAGCTCTAAGCACTGAATCTCTGGAAGCTGCTAGATCACACCACACTCTGGATCACTGCTGTTTGCTAATAGCAATTTAAACATGCCTGGTGACTTTGAAGTACCACGGATTACAGTCTAGAGAAAAACTAGCAAGCCTCTGGCATTTTTCTGGCATTTTTCTTCCCTAAGGTGGAAACTCCGGAAGAACTAAATGAGCACTATAATAACCATTAGATAAAAAACCCACAGGATAGTTAGGAGAGTCAGAAAATGCAATTTCAGCCTAAGGGAGGAAAAGAAGACAAGTCATTAAAACCAGTTGATGGTATAAAATCTTTGTCATATTTTGACTGATTTTCATGGACAGCTTTTAACATACTTTATTTTTGGAAGCAATTTTGGGTTTAGTTTAAAAAAAGCTTAAACTACATTTTTGCAGTTAGACTCTAGCTTTCTTTTCTCTATTTTTTTTCCTCTTTTCGTAAAAGTTTTGATTAACTGCCATCTAAGGGTAAATACAGGAAATTCAGATCAGTAATCCTGTGAACAAACATTTATTTTGAGCAGTATTTAGGATGTTTTATCTTCAGGGTCCTCCATGCAACTTTGTGAGACAGATGTTGATTTTTGTGTCTTTAACAACTTGCTTCTATGCCTGAAGGAATTTAGACAGAGACCTAATGTTTTCTGAGAAATTGATGTTTCTGTTTCTGCTCCTAACTGTCACAAGTAGACACTCTAAATAGAATTTGTGTAAAATCACAATATGAGCAATGAGCTCATATGAAACTTTACAAAAATATAAACCCAGTGGATCAATATCAATTTTCCCTTATACAAGTTATTTCATCAGTTTCTCGTCTTGGCAGTGAGGAGAAAAATCCAGATCATTTTTCTAAAGAGCAACTGTTTAATTACAGTGAGACTCAAGGCAGTGGAGTCTGAGAAGTCTCCACACACGCAAGAGTAGACCTGTATGGCATCACTGTAGCTGTATGGAAGTCCTGTGTGAGACACTTGTGGAAAGATGTTTATCTGTTTTTTTGGTGCAGTTAGGATTTCTAAGTTACACCACCTGTTCTGTGATACCTTTCACCTGATATTCAGAATATAGCAGGGACTTACCTACTTGTCTGTGTCTCACCTTGTTGGAAAATTCAGGTAAATTATATTTCAGGTCAGCTGTCTTGAAGCAGTTACAAAAAAAGGTTTATTTAACCTTATTTTGTTTAAAATTATCCTGTACTGTGCTATCTTTCATTCTTTTTATATTTAAGAACCCGAAATGGAAAGGTTTTTCCCTTTAGAAATTCTGTACAACCAGAGAAAAGCCAGCACACTAAATTTAAGCAGTGGGTCTCCTGTGGCAGCTGCACATTCAGCTACAACTGCATACAAATGAAGTCAAGGAGAAAATAAAATTTACTGGCATGAATTCTGATTTCTAGGAATCGCTTCTACATTTACTGAGCTAGCACCTGTCATGGGCTAATACAGCTTAACCAAATCAGGATCAAAGGAGTTTAATTAATTTAGTGATTTATTAATGATACATAATTAGCCAGCAATCAGTGAAACACACATTTGGGATCAATATGACTAATACAACAGATGAAACAGAATACTAAAGACTTCTAAAGCATTAATAATTTTTATGAATTCAAAATATTCTTTTGCAACTACTCCTTGCATTTCCAGGCACTCCCTTCCCCATGTGGTGTGGGTTCCCAACATGCACCTCCTTCTGGGTCTGTGGGGACACACAGCTGTAGGACATGTGGGTGCTTCAGCCTTCTGTGTAGCTGTGCTGCTTCCTATCATCAGCTTCAAAAGACAGGGGAAAAAAAAGAAAAAAAAGGAGAGGTGGTGAATGATGTTGACATTATTTAGAGGGTGGATAGGAGAAACACCAGAACATGACTCCCAGTTGTGCTCAGGATTTGGGTGCAGGCTTTACAGGGATTGGACAGTCTTCTCCAGAATACTAAAGGCTCCAAGCTGAGCTCAGTCCTGCAACCTGAAAAGGTTGTTAGGGAAAACAGTACCTGTGGTGCTGAGACTTTTGTTTTCAAAGTGCTCATTCCATAAATCTGCTTAAGCAAATAGCAGAGTAACTTTCCAGAAGGCTCTGGCCTGCAGGATCTCATGATTCTGGCATGGCTGTTGCTATGGTTTACCCACTTGGTTTTTGGCACTCCTCCTTCATTTCCACAGCAATTTTGTGACCTTGTTAGGAACCAAGAACATCAGTAAGTAGTTTCTGTGACTTAAATATAGCCCAACTGAATGGTTGGACCGTAGACAAAAAAAGTAAATTTTATAGATCAGAACTATTTATTTTTAACCTAATTTAGGTTGCTCAAAGTGCAAGCACTCTACTAATTAATCATTGTAAGTAGACATCATTATAGCCATTGTGAGTTAGACAGAATTGCTTTATTTTTTTAGTACCTAAAATCTCAAGAAAAACATGAGATTGCTTAAAGCATGGCTAACAGTTCTGCAGCTATAAAACGTATATTGCTTTGGTGTGCTCTGCTTGGTTATAACTGGCAGAGATATTTTAAATTTATTTCTACCCTTTCATCTGTGGTCTCCTGTTGTTAATATAATAGCATATTAACACACATTTTCCTGCAATTACTACATTTAATTTTAAATATGCCTTCTGACATTTTCTGCCTTCAGTACAAAATAAGCTCGCTTCATCTATTTGATTTGCTGACGTGAAGTACACAAAATTTATTGGATTTTCTTATCTGAACTTTTTAGTTTATTTGCACATCAAAGAAAACACCTTAAAATGTGACTAGAATAGCCCTGTTTGCTGAAGTAGGCAACAAAAGCTTGAAAACATTTGATGGGAAGTGAAGAATTGCATATCAAACGTGTAATTTAAATATTTCTAATGCTGGTATTTCTGATATCCTGCTGCTTCAAAGTTATTAAATGTGCTATCCTTCAAGGCCAAGATAACAAGAGACAAAATATGAAGGAAAATAGAGTTTTCAGGATGCAGGAGCATATTTTTGGATACATTTAAATAAAAAAGAACTGAAATTTTCTTTGAACCCCTCAGGTAAAAAATATATGAACCCTAATGGGTTTAGGCAGGTGGATGAGGATTTGGCAAATCAAGGAAGGTGGTACAAAAGCCCACAGATAGGTTCGGCTACTGGCTCAGAAGTTCAATTCTGGCAAATATGATGGTGACTTGGTGGCTAGAGATACATAATGTAGGATTGTTGTCTGAGGTGTTGGTGCGGTTTGTTTCAGATGGTCGGGACGGAGATGAGAGACCTCTGGAGTTTGGTCTTAGAGCGTGAGGTTTATTGTGAAAAAGCATGGGTGTAGGAGACCTGCTGGGAGCCGCCAGACACAGCTCAGAGCAGGTCAGAGAAGTATGAGAGAGAGAGAGAGAAGTACAGAATACAGAATCGAATGAAAGAATAGAATGAAAGTACCATGGTTGCCGTTTACAATACAATAAATCATCCTCTGCGCTGAATATTCTAATTTTCACTAACCAATCTAGAACAAGCTACAAATCCTACAACATTTACATACAGCCTACAAGAGTCATTGCATTACCATACGGCGTTATATTTTAAACTCTAAAAAGTGCTTTTTGGACCCTCTGCCAAGTTGGTAGGGTCTGCTCTGACCCTTGGACCTGTCTGCAAGCAGAGGGTATTGTCTAATCAAGGCGGGAATTTACCATCAGTGGCCATACCATTGTTTTCACAGTTACTTAGTAACTGGGGTTTGGTATCTCAAAGCTTGTCTTCATTTCAATCTTGCTTATAGTTTCCATACTCTCAGCATCTTTTGCCAGGTAATCATATTTATAAGGCTTTCCTATTTCATCCTCCCCAACAACATAATTTGGTGGCACCAAGGGCTTGTATAACAACAGATGATCCCATCAGTGACCCTTGAGGGACAGCATTCCTTATGGTTTCCACCTGGACATCGAGCTATTGGCTCTAACTCTGCTCATCCTGCTCATCCCTTCTCATCAAACCCATATTTCCCAAATCTAGAGGTAAGGATGTTGTGGGGCGCTATCTCACAGACATTGCAGAACTCCAGATAGATGCCACCTGTACCTCTTCTCTAACAGAAGTAGTCACTCCACCACAGGAGGTCGCCTGGTCAGGCAAATAGTTCATTTCTGTATTTATACTTTTGACAATATCTTGCGCTAAGAATTGTGTGTAACCTGGGGTCATTATCATGAAGTTAAGAATAGTTCAGTCTGTAAGTTTCTTGGCTGAGTCATGTACATACATTAATTGGAATGTTAGAAATTTATGAATGAGTAATATTTTATGAAATAAACAAACAAACAAAACCCCTCAAACAGTTAAAAGAGAGAATCAAAGCTGTGTTCTCATTTTTCTTTTGGGTTTTCTATTTGGACCTGGAATCAAAGAGATAAATCTGCTCTGTGTGAAATGTAGATGATTTATGATTATGAATTTTCAGAACTTTATTTTTTTTTTAAAAAAAGAAGGTGCTGAATATATACACTTAAAACCACTGCTAATACAAAATACTTTCATTGCAAGTGTTTCATGTTTCAATATGTTAAAAAGGAAAAAGAAAACTTACTGTTCTCTCATCTTCTGACAAAGATTTTGATGTTGAGGCATAAAGGATATTAAAATACATTAAAAAATGAGAAGGATTAAATGCAGTATCTTGAGTGTTAGTCAGTAAATTAGATGTTCAAAATTAGCCCTCTTAAAAATTATGCAAGAATATGAATAAAATAAAATAAAAGGTGCCTTTGAAATAAGGTTTTATTAAAAGAACCCATTTTAAGAATTGGCCCTGTGATGAATTTATCTTTCTGAACCCTTAAAATATTTGGCATCCTAAAAAGTGAGAGCAATAAACTTCTTAGAAAGAGAAGTTAAAATTGATTGTTGATGTTACAACTTTGTGAGGATAGGTAGCTAGATTTTACAAGTATTATCATTTCAATATATGCATATAAAAAATAAAAAACAACACCCTTTCAGGAGGGCTTAATTCACTGTCCTCCATTGAAAACAAGAACTACATAATACTCCTAACTGATTTGTGTCCAGATATAGGCAAGAAAATGATGCACCTCTGATCACTTCCAGAACCATCTGGCTATAAATAGATGGAAAACACTCTACTTATCTTTCTGTTTCTTCAGCCACCAACCCCTCTTCAGCATCTTTATTTCCATTGTGTTGTGTACTGAGAAGCACCAGTGCTTGGGTAGAACATGTTGCTTTATTAGAAATGTGCATAATCAGGTTTTCTACAGACAAGTCTTCCAAAAGATTGATTCTGGCACTTGTGTGGCTAGGGTAGACCTAAAAAAGGGGAAAACTGTGGGTTTACTTCTTTTTTACAGCTGAAGGTGGGGTTTTTTAAATTATTTTTTTCTTCTAATTTCTGGAAAACTACCCTTCACATCAAGTGTAAATCTGGACGGGTAGCCCCTGATTACTGTCTGGGCACAGAGAATGGGCATGTTAAGTCTGCTACTGCTTTTGCTTAAGAACAATCTAAAAATATTTTTTATCCAGTTTGCTAATATGTGTTTATATAAGCTCTCTCAGACTCAGAATGCACCAGAATCAGAATACACCAGAATTAATTTCCTTTAATGGTTGTTTCAGAAGTCCAGTAGAAATGTAAGAGCATATACCAACTGAACTAATTTTAATTAAGCAGTTTTGTTGTAAGGAGATGGAATGAATGGGCTTTAAAGCCAGCTACTCCAAGTACAAACTGAACATTTGAAATAAAGTCTGAGGATCAAGACTTACTTGGGGGATTCTAAATGATGATTTAATAAATTTCTTTAATTACAAATAATTCTTGCAGGATGCCTGTGCCCCAGTGTAGTCCTTCTTTAACATTTGGAGTTATGTAGGCAAAGAGTGCCCTCAAACCTCTATAGACAACACCTTTATTCTGGACTCATGTGGCTGTATTGCATTAATTTGCTTTCATTGACATTAGTGTCACACTGCAGTACTTCTCCTTTTTTAAGAGTTACCTAGAAACAAGGTTGAAGAGCCTGGAGGGCTTTTAACTAAACCTACTGTTTGGTTATGAAATGTGTGAAAGTAGAAATGTATTGATACATTTGGGAGATGGAGCAGGTACTCCCAAACTGGTGCCAGTGCAGTTCTTTCAGCTCACCGGGCTGTTCTCCAAGGATGAAAGATAGATGAAAGATACAAATATTAACTGCTTTCACATTAGAGATAATAGCAGTTTTAAGAACATGACAGATGTTTTTTCCTGAATATCCAGAAAGGTGTGGTGATGAGCAGTTTCAGTTTATCAGCTGGAGTTTTTTATGATAATCAGTATTTTAAACAGTTTTAGAATTGTGCCCCCAAAATGCTCAGTATTTTAATATTAGTTTCACTCAACAAGAATTTAAAAAAACCATTTGTTTCAGTTATTCCAACATTTTAGTAGGAAGTTCTTAACAAGCTGCTTCATGACAGTATTCATCAGTGAGGATGTAAAAAACCCTATGCAATTCGAAGACTAAACAGATACCATAGCTATGATATAGAGAATATGCAGTTTGGAAAGCAGGAAAACAACAGAAGGGCTATAAACATAACTTTCTTATCAGTCAGAATCAGGAAAAAGCTGCAAAAACTTATGGAAATATTTATGCAGAAATAGGACCATTTCTGTGCAGTACCTACCTAATGAGGTCTGGAGTCAAGCTGTCCAAAAAATAATTCATGTACTCTCATCATCAGGGATTAATTGCAAACATTCCTTCTTTCCTAAAAATGACATTGTGTCTTAGTATAGTATTAGAGTACAAAATCTGTTTCCAGAAGCAGAAAATATTATCAGGAGGATTTTCCACCCTTCACTCTATGACAAATTCATATTCGAGCACTTGTTTCCTCAGGTGGAAAAAAATTGTCTGTCCAAAGGGCAGAGAGTTAAGTGGCTATCTACTTTTAATAACAGGACTATGGGTAACTATTTACCGTAGAAGCCCAGATTAGGTGTCAGGAATGTCAAAGCTTGGCTGTCCAAGGTGCAGACGGTGATGAGAAGTTCACTGCACAGACAGCAAGGTCTGTGAAGTGATGGTTTTCCCCTAACAGGGAAATAGTCACCAAAGATAAGTTGCGCCTATAGGAAAGTGTGGCTCCTTTACAGACTGAATATCTGTGAAAGACTCCAACAGTGATCAATGTACCAACACTGGAAAAGGGAAATGTTAATGCTGTTACCTTGGCTTTTTCCAGTCCCTGTCTTTCAGAGTGTTTGGGCTAAGGCTGTGCATAGTGGCAAGCAGTTTTGATTATTGTATTGTCCTTTAGTAAAGTGTTCCAAGGGGAAATGACAGCTACCTTGGGGGATTTTTTCAATCCCATTTACCCAAATTATGCACTTGGTTTAATGATTGTACCTCTGAAGTCACACAAGCTTGTTCTAACTAATGTTAACCACTTCTTTAGCAATCCCTGAAAATCTCCCACATGGCTAGCCTAAATTAATCCATTTAAGTGTAATCATTTTACTTCAAAATAATTGAGATGTAATTAAATTACATATATTTTAGTTATTTGCAAGTTTGTTTTATCTCTATTCAAGGAAAAATATGAATATGAAGTATATACATTTTCGTGAAGCATGACTGTCTATTCTGGTTTTGTATTTTGATTTTAATGCAGTGCTAAACAGAATCAGGTGCTTAAAAAACTGTTCCATATTTATCCCAGCTTCTAAAAAATCCTGGTGTTTAGTTTGTTGAAAGGCACTATATGAGTGAAGAGCATATAATCCGGAATAGCAACATTTAATTTTATTTTCTTTTCAAATTTCTACTCTGTATGCAGTGGCCTTTCTCTTAAGGTTTTAATGTGCCCAGGAGGGCAGTCTGTCACCTGGCTCTGAGGATGTGTTCTATGAGAACAAGGGCATTGTAAAGGTCACTCTTATTCTGATCCGTCACTACAGAATGTGCTTCTTTGGTTGGTCAGAAACATTGTAGGAAAGGAACAAAGTGAAGTTATGAAATAGGAGTATCTCTGAGCTATTTAAATTTCTGTGAATAGCAGGACTCCTGTAAAAATGGTGTCAGTTTATAGAGAATTTGAGAAAAGAAAATCAAATAAGGGGAATTTTAAATGAGAAACTCTTTTGAGTTCTAACTTAATTGACTTTCGAGTTTTAATAATGGGACTGGATAAATTAGAGAGGTGTTTCAATTTCTTTGTCAGAGTATGTGATCTCTGAGAAAGGAATGTGTGGATTTTACAGAAATTTTTTGTGCGATTTTGAGGCTCCTCAGTTGAGTTGAGCAACTGTTTTATAAGAATGCTGGAATGAGAATTGCGGAAGCAAGTCAGGTAGATATTGTTGAGTGTGTTTATTATGGTGTTATTGCTTAAAGTATAGTTAGTAATTTAAGGAATGACCAATATGTTCTTCTGCTAGTTATTACTGACAAATGGAATTAGGAATTTTTTCTGTGGATGGTACTAGTACCTGTGTGTGTAGGTGCTCCCTTAGGTCCAGTCACTAACCCTGTTTCCTGTTAGTGGGTGAACTTAAAAATGAACCAAATTTGGGGCAGCAGTCCAAGTCCCATCACATTTGGTAGGAGAGGGACTCTTGTGCTTCTATGTTCTTCTATAAGTGTTATATCTGTTGTTATATAAATGTGCTTTATATCTGCATTCTCTTGTGCCAGAGAGGTTTAGATTGGATATTAATAAGAATTCTTTCACTGGAAGAGGCTGTCCAGGGAAGTGTCAAATTTGGCATTGCTGGAAGGGTTCAAGAGATGACTTGGCATGGCCCTCAGTGCTATGGTTTATTTGACATAGTGCTGTTCAAAGACTGGACTCAACGATTTTGGAGGTGTTTTCTGACCCTTATGAAGCTATGATTGAGCCAAAAGTGAAAACTTACCTCTCTGACTGCAGTTGCTATAGTCAGAGAAGTACAATTACAGTACTTATTTCTGGGGCTCTTGAGTGTGACATTCTGTTTTGCCCTACAGAAGCAGAAGACCATTTAATAACCATTGTTTTTGACAATTCATCATAATTAGAATTATTCAGTCTGGATAATTAAAATTTTGATAGTTGAAAACAATGATTCAGAGAAAGATACATTTTAGGTTTTAAATAGAAACTCTGGGAAAGGACAAGGAAAACACCTCCAAACTAATCTTTGTGGAGCTCTGTGGTCAGATTATTAGAGGCTGGCTTGGAATTTGTTCTTTATCAATATATCAGCATTCTGTGCATTATTATCAAGATCACTTTATCATAAAAAACAAACACGAGAACTACTCCTGCCCTCCAAAATTATAAAGGAAAACAGAATAATTAAAAGTGACAAAATTTCAGGTCTTGTATTTATATGCAGAATTTCTCAGTGTCAACTAAGAGCATTTTTTGCATATCAGTGCTGAATTTCTGCTTTACTTTGTGGTGACTCTTTATCAGCAGATGGAAAGGAAACTTTCTCCTCATGAATTTATTGAGCTAGGTGTTTTCTTCCTGATCCTCTTCAGCACTCCCCAACTCCTACATGTATTACACTACCTGAGGCCAGAAAAATATCTCCTTCAGTGTAATATGGAACCATGAGTTACTGTTATCATGGTTTAGAAACATCATAACACTAAAATCCTTTGTAAATGCCATACACCTATACAGCTATAACACTTGTATTTAGAGTACTCTTGTTGGTTTCTGGCAACAATGTTATCAATGGGGAACAGAACTCAGATAGAAATAACAGCCATTTTATTTGCTGCTGCTAATGTACTTTGCTGGTCCATGGAGTATGTGGTAGCACTTTTATGGAGGCTTAAAATCAGATCTGGCATAAAAGAGTAAGTGCATCATGCACTCAGCAGTTCAGATTTGGTGCACAGGCTTCATGGAAATGTTCACACATCAAAAAAATGTGTCCAACTATGAAAACGGTTACTTTCCTGGCATCTGAAGCCATGCAGACTTTATTTTCATGAGTTAGATACCTGCAGACAATGCAAGGCTAGTAGAATTATTAACCAAGCTCCAATTCGATCACTGTTTTTTATCACTGGGGAAAACAAGTGTATAATTCTGCACACTGAGTCAAGCAGGAGTCCTCTCTTCCCTCTGGTAAGACAGAATAACCTTGTCCTTGTCTAGCCACCTTCATGAAACTGCAACTTCCTCTGCAACCACCCCACTGGTGAAGAATTTGGGGGTTGTTTTGGGTTTGTTTTGGGTCTTTATGATCCTGATAAAACCCCTACATCTCTCTGAAATTCACCAAACAGAAAAACACTATCATCTTTGGCTGTGTTCACAATTGTCAAGTCAGCCACAATTAAATCCTTATGGGTCAGACATTATATCCAACTGGACTCTGAAGACTCCTTTGCCATGGGGCTGCTTAACTGACACTGATAAAATTTACATTGTCAGCCATTTAATTATTTTCCCATGTTCTAATTCTGTGCAAATTGATAAAGAATGGTTTAGTCTTTGCAGTGAATTTAAGGCTGTCTTCTTTTATGTAGCAATTTGACATCTCAGCTCTGGGATTAACATACATAATTCTGAAAAGGAGGATTTCTGTCATTTCAGTTAAATCGATACACCTGTGGCTATATGTTTTTTTCAATTTGCAATTTATAGTGTTTAATAGAAACACTCAATTATAGCAGATTTTTTTTTTTTTGTTACCCCTTTTACCCCCCAATTCATACTTCAGAAATCTTTAAAGAAAACTTTAGACCTGTGAAGGGGTTTGGATTTTTTTGGTTCATGCATGTAGTGTCAGAATCAATAGTATTTTCAGCTGGCTTGTTCCTAGTTCAATTGACATAGTCTCAGATTTGGCCTTTAAATGTAAGGGCTATAATGATTTCAAAATGAAAAATAATGTCTTTTGATTGATGATGGAGGCTCAGTCCAAGTCTGCTTTTACTTTGGGAACTTATGGGACTGAAGCTGCAGATTGCATTACTGGCAAGGATCCAATTCTCTTGAATGAACTTGATAGTATTTAATGGAATGAATAATTAGGACATCTGACCCTGCCACTTGGAGTGCTGCAAGTGGCATCTTGGGGCCAGCTCAAAATGTGAAGCCAAGCCTTGTACAAGCAGGGGAGTTGTCATAGCACCAAGCTCATCTACATAAGGTTGAGGAGAAAAGAGAACATCTTTATATCCTTATATTGAAGCTTCGTTGGTGATTAGTAACTATTTATTTGTACATCTAAGGATTACCCCACTTCCACAAATCTTCTGATGTTTTTCCAAACAAGCTTTTTAATCACATGCAATAGATGTTTATTTCATTATTTGCTTTGAGGAATTTAACCATCTCACACTATAAACAGGAAGAGATCTTTATAGAACTAAACACAGGAAAATATATAAAAATTAAGAAATAAACAGTGAAGACCCAACCTACTGATGCTGCACAAGAAGAATGCAATGGGAGTAACCCACTGAACATTGACTATTATTAGTATTCCATATTAGAAGGTATCTACTTGGGGAATTTACCTTTAGGAAAAGGTCTTGCATTTGTGGTCTACCTCTAGCAATCTGCATCCCTGGCTCCGTGGCAGAACTCCATATGTTTTATTGTTAGTGCCAGCCAGCGTTTTAGTGTAAATTATTATTGAACTGAGGTATTTATCATTGGATTTAGAAAAACATACATGGATTTCATTGTCAGCTTTTTCTCTTGATTGCAGGAGTCTTTTCCCTTTTCTAGTCCTTCTTGATCAGAATTAACAGGTTGCTCTTCTTTCTATGAGTGAGGCTGTGAATAATAAACTTCCTTCATCACAGTTCACCATTTCAGAGAACTGACTCACTGTGTGCAGTTTATATAGGATATCAAGGAGATTAATGATAGATAAAAGGTAAACATAACTGCATTCATCTGATAATAAGAAAACATATAATTGTATTTAAAATTAGTTAAGAGAAATACAGTTTAGTTTAACTGAAGGCAAGATACAGCATTCATATGACATTAAATTCATTAGAAAATGGAAATTGGTTTATTATTTAAATTAGTGGTGGGAGTTCTTAGTGCTCCATTTTTAGTTTGTCATAAGTTAAAGACAGCTCAATCTATTTATCACTACATTAACCTCATTCTAATGAGGTTAACATAATGAGTAACCCAGCATTTAATAACATTTCATTTATTTGAATGCCCAGCTTGAGTACTTTTTGAGAGTAAATATGACTTGAGTATATTTAATTGAAACAGTAATTGGGGAAATGTCATAGGCTAGAAATGAGACTGGAAATGGAGCTTCCCTTGAATTGCATGTGCAATTCCTACTTTTGATCATAGAAGAAAAACAAAAGGATAAATGATTCAGTTTAAATATATTTAATTTTAGTCTTAAACACAATCAAATCAATAAAAAAACTCCCCAAGCCCACGAGACAGTGGTGCACCTCTACTGAAGAAGAAAAAGCAAACAATATGGCTACTTTGAAATTGACTTGTTTCCAACTTTTGCAAGGAAATAGTCCTGCAGTGAAATGAATTGATATTTGGGAATTGCTGGAGTAGCTCAGAGCTCAAGAACCTCCCTGAAAATTTCCTTCTGTAAGACCTTGTCTTCCTCAGCTGAAAAATGAGGATGCGCAGATATATTGTCAGAAATGTAAGCATTTCTTGCATGTAGTTTGAGATGAGGAATTTGTGTGTACTTAAGGATTCTTGCCTCCATTGCTGTCTTGCAGTAAATCCTACATGACAAGCACATCTCTGCATAAAAATTATTGAGAAATTGAGATTTGACTGATCAAATTTGTTTGGTAAGTGAATAATATTTTGGAGTAATTCGGTGTCATTTAATGAATTGATAGGAAGATATTTTGTGTCCTATGACAGCTCTAATGATTGCCACTAAATTTTCATATCACCTGTGCCTCAGCGTGACATCTGTGCTTGACAATAATATATTTTCCCTATGGTAAATAGCAAGGGTGAGGGAATACATGTTCCTGATGGGTTCTTCTGTGCACCGGACTGCAAAGGACTTCAACAAAAATAAATAATAGCTTGTCAAACACTAATTAATTTTCACACCACCATATGAAGAAGCGAAATACTACAAGACTAATTTTTGCAAATTGGAAAGTGAGGAAACAAGACTTTAAAAAATGTGTAAGAAAGTGTCAGAACACATTGATAGCAGAGCCAGCAATAATGGCTATGGTCTACCTTTTCAGAAATAAATACTCATTAAAAATCTGTAGTTGTTCTGCATTTTAAAATATGTCTGCTCAACACTCTCTGGAGATTATGAAGTGTTATGCCACCTAAGAAATTGGTACCTGAAATCGCATCACATTAAAAAAAAATGCATTCAATTCGAGAACACAGATTTTTTAATTGGTCACCATGTATTGCAAACCGAAGAGCATTTTATCTTTTCAAAGTATTTAACAAGATGCTACAGTCTTTTAAAACTGTTGTAAAATAGTAATTTTAATCGCAAAACTTAAAAATTCAGCGTGATCAGAGACACGGTGTTAGTTTTTTATTTGTCAGTGCACTTTGTTTCTCCAGTACTGACAATAGTGACAGAGGGACTGTTTTCCAGAGTAAGGAAAGGGTGCACATCAGGAAGTGGCAGCAGTGAAGGTATAAGGAGAAGGAATTATGGCGCCAAATTAGAAAGATACAGACATAAGCCTTCCAGCTTTCTTTTTATTTCAGTTTATTTTTATAAAAGACATGGGTGAGAGCTGCTCTGAGTTGGTAGTCCTGCTCCAGGTTTTTTGGAAGGGAAATTTGTCAAGGGGGAGAGCCAAAGCCCATAAGCACTTCTGTTTAATGAGTAGCTGAACTTTGAAATTGAGACCCTCTTCCTCATTTTAAGAAAGGACATAATAATGAGTTAGGGCACTTTGAGCTAGGCTGTGGTCTTGCATATATAGCCAGTAGAGGAGGACAAATAAACCAAATAATTGCAGAGCTTGTTTGTATTACACTTTGTTTAATGTAACTACATTTCCTTTGGTAAAGTAAGGCCAAGTTGAATGCTTCCAAATTAGAAGTAGTTAAGAAGGATTTATTTGCTATTTTTCCCTTGTGGGTGGAATACATTGTCACCCTTGGGTATAAATTCTTTTATACAAACCTGTCACAAGTGTGAGATCCTGACAGGCCCAGTCCCCAGCCTGGTTTTCAGTTCAAAGATATTGCCATCCTTCCGTTCTCTGAAATACATGGTGCATGTCCTGTTGATGATATGAACATGCTGGGCCATTTTCAAATGCTGGCTCAGGACTATCCTTGCTTTAGGGCAGCATTTTGACCAAATCTAGAATCCTGGGAATTTTTAGGAGGAAATATACCCATGCTGTTGTAGGAGTAATTATTGCTACTTGTACTACTGTTGCTGTTTACATATAACAGATATAAGCTGGAGGTGTTTTGACTTATCACTCTAGAGTATAAGCAAGACTGTTTTGTGGAAATAGTGAATAATTCATCTAATGATTTTTTTTTTGCTGTCATTTAGCTTGTGTTTTACATTCTAAGATTGATTAAAACAGATGGTGTATGAATAAAGTGCTAAGTTCTGCACTATTTGGTTACCCCAATTTATCTCCACTCCCTTGTTTAGCAGAGTAGAAGACTAAATGAGGAGAGTGAAGTTAAAAGAAAACTTGGTGAAATGTCTGATGCCTTTTATACTGTTATATACTGTGGAACTACTGTGGGCTGTGATATGTGATAAAATGTGATGCTTTAATATGAAACACATAAAAGCTCATTTACTTAAAGGTTTCAGGAGGGATGTAGAAGGATGCCAGCTAGTGGAAGAATAATTCTTGTGAGAACATGAACTTAAGGATATAAGTAAGTATCTTGAGACCTTTAAGGTGATTAGTGCAGGAAAGTATAAACTCCATCACCCCAAAAACCTATGGTTATCAAATGAGATTAATTTGTCAGCAGCTTCTCTTAACACTCAGTGCCTTTGCCAGGGTTTGTAGCACACACTGGCACACATGCATTTTGTCAGCTTTCCTTCGAGACAGATTTAAAAGCAGATCTCATCACAGTGGTGGGAGAGTCCTGAAGGGTCTGTGTCCTTAAAGGATGGCTGCTGATGTTTGTTCTTTCCATCACAATTGGTCACCCTCATATTTTATATATAAGGATAAAGGCATGCCATTGGGTGTTATTAACCTTTCTAAAAGTCAGCCTTCTACATTTAGCTCTGGGAAACAGAGAAACTTTCTTGCTCGAAATGTGAGATGTTTTACAGTCAACTTCTGCCTCTTTGCAGTTCCATAAATTTACCTTAAACCTTCCACTTACAAGATAGCACTGAAAGTATTTCTATCAATAATTTTCCTTTAAAGCTGCATTTATTAGTTCATACTCTGGAATGTGAATACTGTAAACTTAAATGCACACTTACATTTAAGTTTAGTGTCTTATTCTAAATATTAACAGTTCATTTACAGAAACCACGTGGGATTCTTCAGCTCTGAATCTGGTAATGTATAGTCAGTAGAAGAGACTGGATTAATTTGTCATTATTGTTTTAGGCTTGTACATTCCATTAATAGTAGTTTGTCTCTTCCAGTTTCCATTGTATTATTGATACATAACCTGCTTGCGTTTAAATTGAAATTGAAAGTTAATAGTTAATTATATGTGGAACACCAATTCTAGACTCAGAGTTTTTGCTTCAAATTGCAAAAACCTCATTAAATGCCTTAGGAATTTGAAAACACTGTGTTAGCAATTGTTTTATTGTCCTGATTTTCTCAGTTACCACTATGGTGAACAGAAGATACAATTCCTAAAATAATAATTTTTTCACTGGTTTAGTCAGTCTTATGTGTTCTTGTATTCCAACATCTGTAAAAGGCCAGACTTTCTTCAATGTTTTTTGAGACTTTGCCCTCACTGCACCAAATGTAACAGTTGAGAAGCTGAATTATTTGTATCACTATCATTTGGCTTTATATCACTAAATCAGGATCTTCCCTGATCTCCACAATCTGTGACAGAAGATGGAGTCACCTTGCAAGGACAGTGGTGATTTCTAAAATGCTTGAATGTGGCTACTTCTGTAGCACTTCGCATAGCCCTTAATGTGCATTTCAAGTTTCAGCTGCAGAAGAGTTTTAATTTTGCTAACAGGTTCACTAAATGACTGTGTGGAATTCCTGAATTCCATCTCCACAGTTGCTTTTTTTAATGCCACGTGTCTGTCATTAATTTCCTGCTATAGCCATATTGGTCTCCTAAATTTTCTCCTTGTTTTCTCCAGCATGAGGATGAAAATTGTTCCTTGTGCTTGGAGATCTTCAAAGATTAGCCAGGTTTCTTGAGTTCTCTTGCTGTTTGAAGCTGCACATGGGTCCCATTTCCCCATTCTCTCAGTAAAGTTATATGGCTCTCTCAAAGTCAAGGTTCTGTGCTTGGCTCTGTGCCTTCAGCTGTGGGTTGCTAAGGTACTACCAATATTACCACTGGTTGCCACATCCCTTACTGCTTTCTTTCTTGTTTAGTGCGTAGCAGATCCAGGTTTGTATCATCTTTGGGATTTTCATCCAGTCCTTATATCCCAGGGATGTGGCAGTTATCCCCTGACATCCTCCTTTGTGATTTCTGTGTCCTGTCAATTTTCATTCCCAGCAAATGTCAGGGAGGTCAAAGCTGCTCGTGTGAACAAGGGTCTATGACACAGAGATTTCCTCAAGTTCTTTACAGGTTTTACTTTCTACCTCACCTTGATAAGGGTGTCTGTGACAGAGTTTCACCAGGATGCCACCATTAATGGCCTCTTACCTGATCCTAACCCATGAGCTCTCCACAAGATTGTCTCCCACCCTATAGAAAATCTCCCTGAATCTGTACTGCTCTTGTGCACAGAGGGCAGCTCCCTTTCCTGGTCTCCCTAGCCTTTCTCTCCTGCAGAGCTGAGGCCTGTCCATCACAGCTTTCCAGCCATGCAAACTCTCCCAACACATCTCAGTCAGAGATTTGAAAATAGAATAGTTGCTTTGATTTACTGAAAATGTACATTACATATCTACTAGTGATCTTTTGTGATGTTTAAACTTTATTATTTCTGACGTGAACCCCATAAAATAAATCAAGTGAGGATGGATATCAGCCAGGAATGTACACTGGGAGCCCAGAACCCATCCCCACCTTGTGCTGGGCTGCAGCCAAAGCCCCGTGGGCAGCAGGGCAGGGAGGGGATTGTGCCCCTCTGCCCCGCTCTGCTGAGACCCCACCTGCAGTGCTGCAGCAGCTCTGGGCTCCCAGCACAGCAAGGACAGGGACCTGCTGCAGCCAGGCCAGAGGAGGCACCGAGGGGATCAGAGGGATGGAGCAGCTCTGCTGGGAGGAAAGGCTGAGAGAGCTGGGATTGTTCAGTTTGAAAAAGGCAAGAGTGACTTGACTGTGGCCTTCCAGCACCCACAGGGAGCCCACAAGAAAGACAGAGACTGTTTACAAGGGCGTGGCTTCAAACTGACGGAAAGAAGGCTTAGATTAAATATTAGGAAAACGTTCTTTCCTGTGAGAGTAGCAAGACCCTGGCACAGGTTGCCCACAGAAGCTGTGGTTGCCCCATCCCAGGAAAAGTTCAAGTCCAGGCTGGAGGGAGCTCTGAGGAACCTGATCCAGTGGAAGGTGTCCCTGCCCATGGCAGGGGAATTGGAACTATTGATCTTTAAGGTCTCTTCAAACCCACACCATTCCATGATTCTGTGATTAATAGAACAGAGTAGAATAGTAATTTATGTTTTATGGAAAATATATTCCCTTAATTGAGAGTATTTTTAATGACTGATAATATTTGCACTTCTTTTAAGAACCTTTACAGCCTGCAGTGATCCCTTGCTGTTTTTCCTTGCTTCACCTGTCGCTGTTACCATGACACTCGATTAGTGGTGGCTGCAGTAGGACTGCTGCTGTTGAGATGCCTCTGGTGGCTGCTCCAGGCAGTGTAATTGTCAGCTTAGGAAATCTATGACTGCCTCTGTGGATAAGAGCAAAGTTACTGTGATGGGGCACTCCGAACAGGCGCACTTTATTTTCAGAATAGTATTTGTTTGGTCTTTATCCACAGTGGCTCAAATGTGTTCAGCTTCTAAGCACACAGCAGCTTTGTGTTGTGCAACGATATTTGAGGTCCAACTAATCTGGTTGAGGAGGAAAATTCATCTAAAATATTTCAACCTGTGGAAAGATCTGGGCTTTTCACAAACCATGCCCTATGCTTCTCCATGCTGGAGAAAGGAGGAGAAGTGTGTGCAGTTGCTTGGGTCTTCTCTGATTGGTATTTGGGTAGTAAAACTAATCCCTGGGGAAACCAGGTGCTTTTCAGTGATAAAGCAGAAGTATAACTCTTGTAAAAGAATCAAAACACAGTAAAACCAAACAAATATAAACCTCAACTAACTCAAACCAGAAATAGATAATTGAATTTTAACAGAGTCTTGGTTTATTTGTTTATACAATTAAATATATAATTATGTATGAAGGTCTATTTTAAGTATGTAAGTGGTTTTGTTGCTTATGCTGCAATTACTTGGATTGAAGTTGAACATATGTTAATATAACTATTGATACTAGAAGAAAAGATATTTCTTCAAAAGAGTAAGAAAATCTTTTGTTAATATCTTGCCCCAGGAATTCTTGTTTTAATGATCTGTTTTTTCTTGGTTATAGCAAATAAATGGCATGTTACTGTACATAGATCTTGGTTTAGTAAAACATGGTAATTTAAGAGTGAATTATTAGACCGAAATTTTCTGTGTTACATACTGTGTTTCTTCTTACAAAATCATAAGTCTAAAACATGATTTTTATAACTGAGGAGAGCTGATCAAGGCTATTGGTGAGAATTTAAAACTTTGGGAAGCAAATTTGAATTAGGGTTCTTCAGAAAACTTAATGTTTTCTGATCATCTGGCAAAATAAACATGAACTAGAGAGTAAGAAGTCATTTTATTATGAACAGAGCTTGCTGATTAATCTTTGTTATATAAATAGGGACTGTAAATCATATGTATTACTGAATTTGTTCTTAAAGGTTAGTGTAAAAATTGGGGGTATTTATTTGTTCAAGACTTTACCTATTTTTATTGTTTGTTCAATATTAGAAGCCAAACATCTGTATTTTGAGGTAATAGTGGATATTTAGTATCCACACAATTCTTTGCCTATTGCCATGTCTACTCTGAGAGCTGCCTACCAGTAGGAAAGGATTTTCTACAGGTTATTTCTAGTTGTAGCTGCCATGCCATGCAGTCCCTTTCATTGACCCATGAAGCTCCAAATCCTGCCCTGAAAACACGTGGTTTTCTCTGCTTTGTCTTCCTAGTCCACTAATATGTCTTTTCTTAAGGGTTATGTTCTTCTCAGGAGTGCAAATTCTAAAAAATGCTGGAAGTTCCTTCTTTGAGACAGAATAATGTGTGAAAGAATCACAGAAAAGCCCTCCAAGATCATTGAGTCCCACCTGTGACTGATCACCACCTTGTCACCCAGACCAGAGCACTGAGTGGCATGTCCAGTCTGTTGGGTAGGAAGACCTGGCAAAAGATGATATTAAAACCACGGGAGAAATGGAACTAGGAACAAGTTTTGACTTGCCCAACCCCAGTCACTGAGATAGCCAGAGGGCAAGGCTTATCAGCCTTTGTTAGTGATAACGGCTGCTCCTTAGGAAACAAAAGGCTGCTCCTGGGTGGACCCTGAAAACTCCCAAATCTTATCATTTCAATAGAAGGATGTAAAACCAGTTTTTAGGAGTTTAATATGTAACATCTATGGTAATACACAGACTCTCATAGGCTATATGTAAATAATGTAGAGTTTGCATCTTGTACTGGATTGGTTGGTGGAAATTAGAATGTTCTTCAGGGAACCTTTTTATGTTATTGGAAGCAACACGTATCCCTTTTTCTATCATTCCCTTTTCTATCTTCACTTACTTCCCTCTGTAACTCTCCCAATGCCCCTGCTCTGCCACGGGGCTGTGCCTGGCAGCCTCGTGGCAGGGTTCTCTTCCTCCCACTCCTCTTTCACAATAAACTACCATGCTTTGAAACTGAAAAGCAGAGAGAGCTGATTCAAACCGTCCGCAGAGGTATCCACGGCAGGAACCCCATGATTTCTTCCTTCACAGTCCTTTCTTGAACATCTCCTGGGACGGTGACTCCACTACCCCTCTAAGCAGCCAATTCCAAGGCTTCACAACCATGAAGAAATTATTCTAGATGCCCAACCTGAATGTCCCCTGGTGCAGTCTGAGGCCATTTCCTCTGGTCCTGTCCCTGATTGCCTGGGAGACCAACCACCACCTGGCTACACCCTCCTTTCAGGCAGCTGTAGAGAGCAATAAGGTCCCCCCAAGCCTCCTTTTCTCCAGAAGTGCTGCTGAGTGAGCATGTAAGGCTTCTCAGGCATGTACCTTATAGTCCTGGCCTAAAACCATCACAGTTGTGTGCTCATTTCTCCACATATTTCTGTCAGTGTGATTGTGACACTTCAGTCTGTGACAAACGTGTGCTTTGAGGTGTGTCCTAAGCAGGACAACTGTGAGATGGATGTAAGATGTGGGAAACTGAAGTTTAGGGTGAGACTCCCAAGTAATTTCATTTCTCCTTACTATTGGAACCGGCTATCAGTGCGCTATCAAAGACTAGTGGACTAAATATGTAGGACATTTCTCTGGGATAATGTGATGGGCTTATCATCCTTATTTCACCCAGGTTCTTTTAGGTTTCCCTTGGCATCAGTTTGTTGTGGTTTTACTAAATTCTTTTGAATTTTATGTGTTACACTTTTTTTGCATTAACTGATTCTTCTTTAAAACTCTATTGGAAAAATCTTACCAAATGTGAACCTGCAACTGCTGCTGCATCTCCAGGATAATGGATTAGTCTACTTTAATTTGGCTAAACTTGAGTCTGTATATGTCTGTGCTCTATTCAAGTCAGAACCAATTACACAGTAAAAGTCAGCAGAGCTCCTAAAGGAATAAGGTACAAACTGCTTGAAGGAAAGAGAATTGTTTATAGGTAACCAAACTAATTTTCTCCCAGTCAGCTTGGATATGTATTGGCAAATCCAGTAGCCCTTTCAATGCTTGGGGCCCAGCCCATGATAACTATCCTCAAAACCAAGGGAGCTTTCATCCTTGCAGAAAATGGGTCAGGTGTCAAGAGTCAGGGCAATAGCTTATGGGGAGAGAAAAATTTTCTCAGTCAGGGAAAAATATTTCAGCTTTTGTTCTGAGAAAACGCAGAAGAAACTCCAAATATTTACTATCCCATGACAATTTTCCGGTATGAAAATTTCTATCTTCTAACAAGCTATATTATCACAGGAATATGTACTTAATAAAAAACAGACCTTTAAATATCAGTGTAGCAAAACAAAAGTTGTTGAGGGAGGTTCAGCTACAAAGGTGAGAATATGGTGCCTTCAGAGTCCTAAATTTGGACTCCCAAACTAATGGGGAGTCTAAGTGTTTCCTTTCATAAGACAAAAAAGAATCCCAAATTTTTTTTTTTTTTTTTTCATAAGGAGAAAAATAAATGTTTGTTTTAACAAGAATAAAACACATTCTCTGATTTATGCTGAGTGACAGCAGCCCTCAAGGAAAGAGATGATTAATTACAGGGTTGCCTGATGCGGGCTTAAAGCAACAACTGTTATAACTTCAGTCAAGTTTTGAAGTTAGGGCATATTTTCAGGCAAACAGCTCTTTTTTGATGCATACATTCAGGATAGAACTAATTTGGAAGAGACAGACGGGGGTAGAAAAGATGAGAAAGTGAGAAGGAAATATATGTCCCAGAGAGCTCCAGTGGGAAGCCAAATGTTATAAAGATTATTTAGATGTTTATTTGTACCCTGGCAATCTTACAATTGCTTAAAGGGTGGATGTTTTATTAGGAACAGATGTTTACAAGGGAATTTAAGATTAAATTACGTTTCAGTGATATTGGTTGCATACAGATTTTTATATGGCTGATTTTTTTCTCATTTGTTAAATTCAGAAAGGAAGATGTGAGCTATAAGAACCAAAGCCTGTTTGATTACATGGAAATTATATATGGATGTAAATATATATGAGACTTAAAGGTAAGTTAGTGCTTAAGGGTAAATGCACAAAATAATAGGTATTTAAACACGTCACTTTCCCTTTGGCCAAATTAATGATTTCCAGAACAAAGGATAATTATTCCTGCATCCTCTGTCCAGATAAACTCTGAATGAAGATATAAGGAATCTGTCTTGAAAAAAAAAAACCAAAACAAACAACCAAACAAATAGCTACTGGGGGTTGGATGATACAGACAGTCATGAGTCTCTTGTTCATGCTGCCACTGCCCAAAAAGTACATCAGGATAGGGAAGGGAGGGAGGGAGGAAGGACGGAAGGAAGGACGGAAGGAAGGAAGGAAGAAAGGAAGGAGGGAAGGAATTACTTGGGGTCTTTCTGTTGTGGTGGTCATTTGAGAGGGGAGAGATGATGTTGTGTGTTGAATTGTTGGGTGCAGAAGCCAACTCAGGTTGGATCAGTGCTGCACTTATCAGGTTCCTTACAAGGCTTGTCTTTTACTGGTTTGGATGGTTCTTGATGTGGTGCTTTCCAATGGAGTACACCTATGATGGAAACTCAAATTGGGGATTATTTTTCCTCTAAGGTTAGGTATCCTAGAGGTACACATCAGATTACTCCATCTACTTGCATTAACCCTCAAATACACTTGTATCCTTGGGAAAACATCTACCCCTTGAAGGTCTTTGCCTTTTCCCAAAGAAAGCATAACCCACACCTTCTGATCCAGTTCCCTTTATGGGCAATGGGAGCTGTAGCTCCTTCCACAGTATGAAGGGTTTTCATTTGGGCAAGATGATCCTCTTGTGTTTGCTAGACATGTGTTTTCTAGTTAAAGTGCATGACAGTGCTCGAATTTCTCAGCCTTCATTGCTTTCAGTACAATTTTTAATAATTTATTGCCTTGTTCTGTCTTCCTGGTGGCTGTGATATTCCCAGTCAAGGGAAGTGTTTCTTGGCCTGGATGCCTACAAAGAAATTTCATATTTGGCTCATATTGTCCAATTCAGTTCCTTTTGGGTTATTATGTCATCATAAAACTTGTTTCTCAAAGTTCAAGGTATTTTGGGTGGTAGTATTGTTTATGGGGTAGGTTTATAAATATCCAACGGCCATCTCCACCTCAGAAAGCATGTAATGTCTGCTTTGGAATGTGAGTGTGAGTGTGATCCATGTAGTGTCAGCGGCATGGTGTGTAGAGGGATCCTTCATTTGATCATCCAGGACATCACAGGCATTTGCAGCGCCAAGAAGAGCTGTGCTGCTGCAATAACTACTTCCGAGCCCACTCAAACCACTTTGTGTTTTACCAGTATGTTTTTTTCAGTTAGAGAATAGTGGGACTCCGATCCTCTGTGCTTGGGCTCCAGAATTCTGGAGGCTAACCTTGGGTCTCTCCAGGTGCTCTCCGGCAGACAGTCTGGCTGCAGTAACTTTTCCTGGCTGTGGTGTAGGCCATGCTTCTCACATTCTGGTCCTGTCCAGATGGCCTAAGGGCTACTGCACAATCAGTCTCATGTTTGATCTCTTCAAAGTTTTGTTGCTGCTCAGGGTTGAAAGACTTCCTGTGTTACCGAATGGAGAGGACTCCCAGTCTGACTGTAACTAAGGATAGGCATTATCCAGAAACTCAGTATGCCCATATTTTCTTTCTGTTAGCTGATGGGAACATAGCTGCTACTGTATTAATCACATGCATTAGGATGTGGTAATATTGCTATGAAGTTTTATTTCTTAAAGCTAACTCCCTCCTGCAGTTCTTTTGACCTTGCTTTGCTTTGGGCAAAGTAAGCTTTAAGGGAAAATATTAATCATAGAATCATAGAATAGCCTGAGTTGGAAGAGACCTCTAGGACCATTTAGTTCCAACCCCTCCGCCGTGGGCAGGGACACCTTCCACTCTGACCAGGGCGCTCAGAGTCCCATCCAGCCTAGCCTTGAACACTGCCAGGGATGGGGCAGCCGCAGCTTCTCTAGGAAATCTGTATATGTGTCTTACCACCCACACAGAAAAGAATTTATTCCTAACATCTAGTCTAGCCCTATTCTCTGTCAGTTTGAAGCCATTCCCCCTTGTCCTGTCACTCCAGGTCCTCGTAAATAGTCTCTCTCCATCTTTCCTGTAGGCTCCCTTCAGGTATTGAAAGGCCACAATTAGGTCACCCCAAAGCCTTCTCTTTTCCAGGCTGAACAATCCCAATTCTCTCAGCCCTTCCTCATAGCAGAGATGCCCCATCTCTCTCATCAACTTGGGGACCTCCTCTGGACTGGCTCCAAGAAGTCCATGTCCTTCTGTGCTGGGATCCAAGAGCTGGATGCAGCACTGCAGGAGAGGTCGAAATAACCCTTTCTCAAACATTTTTTTCATTGAGTTGTCCCACATTATTGTGTCATCAGTGCAGGTGTTGGGCAGCTTTGCCCTGTTCCAGTGCAGTCTGTGTCAGTCCATGGCAAATGGTAGGACTGAGCTTCCATTTGCGGGTCAGCCAACTCCAGGTAATGGACAACCTCTGTATGGAAGCAAACTGTGGCCCACAGTTTGCCAAAGGAATAGAGAAAACAGCATTGATCACATCAGGTGTGGCCTATCACCCGCCTGCCTTCAACTCCTGTTTGTACTGGAGTTCTAACGTGTCCGGGATGGCTGCACCCTATGCAGAGTGGTTTGTGCAGGTCACAATATCGTACTGGAGGTCTGCACTCTCCCTCACTTTAGCACTGGCTGTATGGGACTATCAAAGGGTGATTAAGTCTTGCTGATGACTTCTTCATTGTCCACTGATGAATAAGCTCATGGAGGGGAACCAGAGGCTCTTGGATGGTTCCGTATTTCCACTGGTGCACCATCCTGGTAGCAACTTATGCCTGCTGTCTCTTGCCATGCAGCAAGCCCACTGCAGATGGATCATCTGACAGCGTGGGCAAGGTAAACACCTGGTTAATCTCCATGGTGTCTACAGCAAAATTATACCCCTGGAACACTTTTAGGTCCTTGCAGTATCCTCTTCTGAAGCAGTCTATTACAAGGACACCCAGAGAATCTGGGTACTTTGGTACCATAGGGTACTTCTGCCCCTTGTTCCCTGTTAGGGTCACTTCACCAGCTGGTACCCCTGTCACTCCAGAAATCCAGCTGGGATCTGCCCCCATAGACCCCGATGGCATTATGTTGCACTGTGCACCAGTGTCCACCAAAGTGTTGTTCTCCCATGGGTCTGATGTGCCAAGAAATCTGTGCCATACAGTCCAGTAAGCCTCACTGACCCTTTCCGCTGCCTGGCTGGAGTCAGAGCCCCTCTGTCACTGATCAGAACATGGATTGCCTGATTCCTGTAACTGCAAACCTGAAGTTCCTTCATCAGGATCAGAAGCGGAAATGTCCTCAGACCTTCTGCTGTATCTGAGGAGTAACCTCCCTGAATGGATGTTTTTTGGACACTGCTTTTTCTCCCAATTCAATTACTTCCAACCTAGAATCCCATAACGGTGCAACACCCCTCTTCCTTATGCCCTCCCAGTGGTCATGCAGGCAGAATCCCACATGGCACCCACATGTCCTTGTCCTTTGCTCTGACTCCACTTCTGATAGCTGAGACACCAGGCTGTGTAGGGGAGAAGGTGACCTGTTCTCTTGGAGTGGCTGGACCTGTCAGGACACTTCTCCATAATCGAGGCGTAAGTTCCTAAGGTTAGAGAGGAATATGGGTTCTCTTTAATTTTTGAGGGCTGGCCAGAATACACACAGTTGCTGCCTCAATGTGTACCCTCGGGGTGCTGGCACTGCCAGCAGCCCTGCTGAGGATACCAGGGCTGCTGCCACCATGAAAAACTTGCGTCTGCATTAGCCGGTAGCACAGTACAACAGGAGTGAACTTGTAACAAACCAGTTTGCGGCTAAAGAACCAAAATCTGCATATTTATGTATTTATGCATGTTTCAAGGGATTTACCTCAGCGTGGCTCTGCTCTGGTCCTGTCGACAGCAGCTGAAGATTTAGGTCCTTCTGAAGTACAGTGTCAGTTTGCTTAATTCAAAGGGGAGGCAATTTTGTCCTCTGAGACTATTCTGCAATGCAAACCAAGGCCATGTGAGAGGCGATAAGAGATGTTTGGTTCAAAAGTGTGTTCCTGATCTAACCCAAAATGTTAATGCACTTAGTTAAGCATGCAAACATACTCTACCGTAACTTGCAAGAGCTCTGCTGAAAATGAGCTGAACTGAATGGCATCACGCATAACTTGCTCTTTTCCATATATTCCAACAATAAAATGCTTCTAATTCTGAGCACACTGTGTTCCTACAACTTCTGTCTGGTATAATTGCTGTAAGCAGGTACAGCATACTGTACTCCAGCTGCACAAGATTCTTTATTAAGCAACTCACAGGCTGCATTTATGCACATGAAGCTAAAATGAGATAAAATAATGGAATTTATGTCCTTTTAAAATTGGGAGTGTTTTGGGAAGGTTTTTCCTTTTGCTTCCAAAGTTCTTGAACCTCATTTTAAAACACATGAACTTAAATGGGGTTTCAAGAAGAAAAATTTAGAATAAACAAACTGATGGTGAACTGATGGAGTGTTTATGCAACAGCAAACAAAATAACCTGTTAAGAGAAAGCAATGTCAAAGGTATTTGTGAATCAATGCAAGGTTTCCATGGAATATTCCTACTTAAGAACCACACATATGCTTTCCCTCTCATAAGAGACTAGAGTACCACCTGGATTAAATTTAATAATTTCTAACCTTTGACTTTATGACTCTGTGTGAGAAATTCAGACTTCCTCTTGAGCTTCTGGGAATTCTGAGTTGAAGCTGATGAGATATAACTGCTGTTCCAACAGCTCGTTAAGCAGTCTGACTGTTTCGTTGAGCTTAGCTGGTGTTGAACCTTGAATTTCCTTTTTAACATAGTCAGTAACAAGAAAAATCTTTCACTCTGTAGTATTGTGAAAATATACAGATCTGAGTGAATGTTTTCCAGGGGGAAGCTAGAGTACTGTATATTATTGATAACTAAGCAAAAAAAAACCCTAGTGGGGTAAAACTGTGCTGGTAGTTTTAGAAAACAACAGTAATGGTTATATTAAAATATTTCCACGTACATAAAACTCTCTCAATTTATTTTCTGTGTATTTGTCAGCAAAAAAATTCTTTACACTGTATTTTAATTTCAGATTCTGTGCATGGCTAAGAGCTGGATGTAAATACATTTGCTTTAAGTTTGCCTTTACTGTCAATTGAAAGAAATTACTTTGGGAGATACAACCAGATAGTAATTTTTTGGCTCTTGTAATTGAAACTGAAAATGCACTTTCATTTTTTTTTCTGTCAGATTGCAGAAATCTTTCCACATTAATTTGGATAGTGTTACCAAGATGAATATGCTTATCCTTTTGCCTTTGGGAAAATCTGAAATTGTTTCCCATGGGCACTACTGAGGCCTGTAATTAGTGCTGTGCTGGTTCTGTGTTTTCAACAACAGAACTTGTAAGTACTGTTTTTGAAATACAAAAACCAATGAATTGCAGTATAATGATTTTTTTTTATGACTGAATGTGTATTTTTAAGCTATAATGAATGTTTCATTGACCTTAGTCTTCATGATTAACTTTTAATAGGTTGCTTCTTATGTTTGTGCAGGGAGGCAGAACTCTCCCACAAAAGCTCTCCCTTTTTGTCAGGCTGTTGCGTGGCCTGAAACAGGTCACGCACTTTATCAGCTGTGCTAAAAGCTACAGAGCTGTCTCATGTCCGTGGGTTTTAATAGGCATTAGGCAGAACCTTGGAACTGCCTTTCCTAACTTGGAATTATCTTGTATTGCAGGTTTTTAGCATAGCAGAGAAATGACGATTTTCCTCTGCAACAGTATGTTCTGTCATTCGGTGTCTGGGAAAAAGTCTTATGTTCTGAATGCTGTTTATTTTTTTCCTACTATGTATTTGGGGAAGAATCTACCCATGTTCTTGTGTGCTTGCACTCCTTTTTAGCTCCTAAATGGTTTGTTTCAAATACTTAAGCATGGCTACCAACGTCTTTTGCCATTATAATCTGGGATGAATATTCTTTAAATAATAAATATGTCTCTGGTTCTGTCTTACTCTCTGGAGTAAGAGCATGCTAGAAAAATGATGTTAATGCTTCCCTCAAAAGATTTTGGAGAAAAATAGAAATGTAACACAGCTTAGAAATATGGTTCAAAACATAATAGCTGTGTGATACTCCAGGAATATTCCCTGTACATAACTCTTTAAAGGTAACCAGTGCAGATACACAGTATGCTGTTTTCTCATTTGGATTAAGATGTGTGTTTTTATTTATTTTCAGGATAGTTGTACTTACATTAAGTGGAAATAGTGCATTTGAGTCTATGTTTCTATATCAACAGAAGTTAGGCAGAAAAAATATGAAATTATTTAAGACGTGATGTTAACAGTGCAGAATATGAGTTTATTAGTAAAGAAGACTTCGTTAACAAACTTTAGAAAAAATTTTAAAATCTGTCCATGGTCACAAGTACGTAAGAGATGAAAAATCATAATATGCTGTGCTGTCCAGTTTATTTCTGAAGAGAGTAGATGTAAATAATTTTACACCTACTGAATTGTCTCCAATTAGGCTTCCAAGAGCTTTTCAGTGGTAGTCCATCTTATTTTTATTTAGTGCTCAAACCATGGGCAAAGATATATTTTGCTGTGCTTCAAGGCTTCTGAGAGTGTCCTGTGGCACTGAAGCACACCTGTAATCTAACCTGGTCACTCTAAATTCTGTAGCTGTGCACGGTTAATGGGTGTGAACAGTTTTATAAAATTACAGTCTGATAATACAGCAACATGGAAAGTAACAGCAGCATGGAAAACAAGGTGATCTAAAGAAAAGTTCAATTTAAATAGAACCATTTTGGAAGCTTGATCATTGAAAAAATGTGGATGCAGTCTCTGATGTCTTATAAATTCAAAATGCATAGATAATTTAGCATATAACAATACAATGTTCTCAGGAGAAGATTCAGTTACTTTTCAAAAAAATGTACTATTTTAGAAGTTGCTTTGTAAAATCAATGTTATCTGTGGAGTAAAGTGATGAGGGAAGAACCTGCATATAGTTTTTCATGCTAATTAGTTCTGCACTGTCTTTTCAGAAATTACACATGATTATTTCTTGGATTTATTTTCTAGGCTAATAGCTTAAAAAATGGTACATTTGGTTTGAATAATTCTGCACCCCCACAGAACAATATTAGTCATTGTCCTTGTTCAAATACTGTTCTGTTTTGAGAGAAAAACATATTTTATGGGTCTGGCCATTTTTTTCCCATAATTTAAAGGAAATTAGTTTGGTAGTATTAGTAATAATTTCAAGCCTTTTTGTGGGAGACAACACTCTTGATAGTTTTGTAATTTAAGATAGAGACGGCTAATTTTTATGCCTTTCCACACTGCAGTTTGAAAAAGGAAAATGCTGATGATTTTTTTTTCTGTGTTACAGAACTATATCTTTAAAAGATATATGGGTAACATGAGTTTTATGGGAGTTCAGTCAAAACCCCAAATATCTGTCTTTTATTTATGAAAACAAAAGTCTTCATGGCAGGAAAGTAATGCTGTCATATTGTCCAGCCTAGTACAGTCAGCATTCTGACAGACACAATACAGTCACCCAAATTTTGGGGGTCAGGGAATTCTATCTTTTTTATTATTATTTTTCAGTCTTTGTGGTCTTCTGCTAGAGTGGGGAAAAAAAATCTATGCAGTGCATTGAATAAGTTATTACGTTTAGCAGTGATCATTGAATTCTTGCTAGATTTTTGTCTTCAAGGAATATCTTGAACCCTTGCATTCATGCTGTACGCACATCCATCTGATCATGTTGATGCTTTTCCAGTTTCCATAACATTAGATATATCTAGTGAGTGATATGAGAGCTATATAAATAAAACTCAAATTCGCAGGATCATATAATGTCTCAGGTTGGAAATGAGTCATCCCAGAGCACATGGCACAGGATTGCATCCAGATTGTTCTGGAATGTCTCCAGTGAGGAAGACTCCACACCCTCTCTGGGTGATCTGTTCCAGTTCTTGGTCACGACACAGGAAAGAAGTTCCTCCTCATGTTAGGTGGAACCTCCTGTGCATCAGTTCCTTCCCCTTGCCTCTTGTCCCATTGCTGGGCACCACCGAGCAGAGCCTGGTCCATGTTCTGACCCCTCCCTGCAGACACTGGCAGACATCGATGAGTTCCCCTCTCAGTTGTCTCTTCTCGAGGCTGAACAGGCTCAGCTCCCTCACCCATCCCTAACAGGAGAGATGCTCCAATCCATCATCTCTGTAACCTCCACTGGACCTGCTCCAGGGGTTCCATGTGTCTCCTGTCCTGAGGAGCCCAGAACTGGACAGAGCCCTCCAGATGTGCCTCACCAGGGCTGGGTAGAGGGGCAGGATCACTCCCTGACCTGCTGGCAATGTTGTTCCTGATGCACCCCAGAATATTATTGAAAACACATACAGAAAATACATACCTCTATGCATAGTTGTGTATAAAGGTGTTATATAAGTAAAAGGTATTTCAGATAGGTTTTTTTCCTTTAAGGAAAAAGAAGATTTCAACTTAAACATTTTTCATTTGCGCTCCTCTTCATTCTGGAATAGCCTCACATGTGATAAAAGTACTATTTCAGCTTCCATGGGCCAATTTACAAAAACTTTCTAGACCTCTGTAGTTGTCTTGCAAAGATGTGAAGTCTTGAGAGAAAAGAGTGATAAATTATAGAAGATAGGGTAAGCAGGCCTCTGATTTTCTAATAAAATGTTTCTTAGTCCCACTAGATCTCTCATTTGTCACAATTTTTGATATTTTTTTGATCTCGGAGAAAATAAATCATAGTTTATCACACTATTTTTCCTCATCCACAGGTGCATTAGCACACATAGCACAGCTCAGTGAGTAAGCAGGAAAGGAATTCTCAATCAAGAAGCTTAAGATGTGATACTACCCAACATTTTGATTGATGGTGCTGGGTTAGCACAGACCTTGTGTTTGCTCCCATCAAGCTCAATAAATTTAGAGTAGGCAACTGCAGTTTAAATGAGGAGTCTCCTGCCACCAAAGTATGTCTCTTTTAAAAAAGAAAAAAAGAAACAATAAACCCACAGAGAAAAACAACGAAAAGGACATCCTGTCACTTTAGGTAAGCTGTTTCCCACACTAATTCTTCCAAGGTTTTTAAATGGACGGCTCAGGATGCATTACATGCTATGTTAACAGTGTGCTCTTTATTTTCTACACAGTGAGCTTTCCTATTGCAACCTTCAGGATCAAGATTTTCATGAGTCTTCTTGGTTGTAATTTAAATAATAATAATCATAATAAAAGTTATCATTTTAAGCATTTATTCAATAATGATTTTGAATTTGGCTATGTTTGGGTCAGCTGCATCTGTGTGCAATTGAAATCCTTGTACTAGAGACATTCTTCAAGTATGATAAGATTTTTTAGTTCAGGAAATCTTAGGAAAAGTGCTTTAGAGAATCAGGAAGCTGTCTTAGCATTTGCTTTCTACAGGTTTGAAGTTCTTGGGATTTTTTGGTGAATCATTTAAATTGCAATTAATACTAATACTAGATTGGAGTATCCATTTTGCAAAATTCTCAAAAATCTGTTTAGCTCTGAATATTGTATAATCTTATGCCACGAGCCAGGAAAAGAGAGTAGGAATAATTATTCCTGTTTTGTTATTGCGAAGTGGGCACCTGGAAAGATTAAATGAACCTCCATTTAATATATGTGTGTTTACATATTGTTGCAACACAAGGGAAGTGCGTCAGATTCAAGGGCTCAATCTAGACATTTTCAAATTCAATGCATTTTTTTTCCTATTAATGTATCATATTAGCACGTAGTCTTCCAGTCTAGAACGACATAGTTTATCAGAAAATTAAAGGTAAAATCTATTTTTGCTTTTAAGTTAAATTTTGGGTTTTGCTAAAAGCTCCCGTGAGTTCTAATATCCTTTAGAAAGTATTTACCTTGTTGGGCAAAAGGTTCAGATAAATGTGCTGTGGAAATTGTGCTACTTCAGAAGATAATGACTCCAGGTTCCTTATTTTTGTATCACATTTGGAACTGTCAGAAACTTTATTTTCAGCAAAATAGTCAATGAAGTTTGTATTCACCTGAAAAAATTCCCATTACTGTTTTCTAATCAAAATCAGAGAATGTAAGTAAGAACATGGCCACATGCAATTCAGAACTGTGGCTATGCTCTAAAGCCGCTCAGAACTAGGCAGTTCTGAGAGCAGTCTTTAAAGCAGCACAGTGTTATTGTTGAAAAATTAGGACAGCTTTAGCATATAAACTGAAGGGTATCTAGAATGTCAAACAAGCATAGCTCCCAATTGTTTAATTCTTTCACCTTAAGCCATAAAATGTCAACTAAACCCAGAAACTCTTCTACTGTTGTCAAATATTCTTCATAGATGTAGGGCTCAATTTTGTACAGTACAGTGAGCTTTAAATATGAATTCATTTGCTGAAATTAACTCTGAAAAGCTAATGAAAAAATTATAATATTCACAAATGGTATCTCACATCATTACAGTTGCCACCCATAAATTATTCTGCAATGTTTTAATATGCTTCTGACTGGTTCTTTTCAGAAATTCCTTTAGCTCAATTTACTTCTAACAATTTACAGTCAAAGCCCTCGGGAATGCAAACTTAATTCCGCAAATGGATTTGGGGTAGATTCTGTGTACTGCTTTTGCATGCTTTAGCATGGCATTACATTAAAGGGATTGAGGTGTTTCTTTCGGCCTGAGTAGCCTAAGACATCCAGGCAGTCAATGCTACACAGTCTGGGCATTCCTTGTTCTTTTTATGTTAGAGGAATAGATGAGGTTGTGTCTATTCCTTGACTGTGGAAGTAGTCTGGAGTAGCAGCCTGGATGGATACAGTCGCAGTGTGAAAAGGCTGACAAACCTGCACTGCTCTCATGACAATTTCCTTTAGAGATAAGAACTTACTACTTAGCAAACAATTGGGTTTTCTAACCCTGAAAGCTTTGCTTACTCTTTACATCTTTGCATCCAGGAATGTAAAGGAACGAAATTGTTTATATACTGCAATCATAACCATGAAATAACATCATTCCATGGATTTGATAATGTGAACAGTAGAAAGTAAAACACCCACCTTCACCCTAAAACTTCAGCAGTGGCATGCAGCTGTCATATAATTTAGATCATAGATATCAACAGAAAATAGTTTCTGCCACAAGGTCTTTCTTACAGGCCTGGTGATGAAGTGACATACAAATTTTGTGCTGATCTTGACTGAAATATTTTCCTCCCCTCCTTTCTCAGAGGCAGATATGGACTTCTTGGATTCTAGTGTACTTTAAATATGGCAAACTTCTCTAGTTTATATATAGATGTTAAAAATGTATTTGACAGAAAAGTAGTTCAGCCATTTCTTTTTCAGAACAGCAGTAAATAATCCTGTGCCTACCTAGTATCTAGGTAATTACATTTGCCCTAGTTTGTAGGTAGAAACCAGCGCACAGGCAGATTTTAATCATAATTTTTTACTATAAGAACTAGTATTTAAGAAATAATATTATCCATTTACTAGGCAGTAGCGGATTAGATAAATCATTGTATTTAAATCTGTGAATTATATTGACAGCTCAGGATATATTTGCAGCACTGCATTTGCATTTGCTAAAACTTTCAGTGATAAGCCACAATTTAAAGCTAAACCCTGAAGTGCTGTTAAGATTGAGGAGCTGTTTTCTTTGTCATGACTAGCTTAGTCCTGGAATGGCTTATTACCATAGATAATACTAATTAAATATCATCCCTCTGAGTCATCTTCTTTTCCCACTGGTTTGTTCCAGAAGAGATTTTACCTATAAAATGTGCTTGCACTATCAGTTTGTTGAAATAAAGTCCAGAAGTTCCTATGACTCAAAAGGATGAAAAGTACAGCTGCTAGCTGCTACAGCAAAGTAATGCCTTTTGCCAAGCACATGTAGCAGGGAATGATTTATGACAAAATTATTGAATGAGAATATATCCAGAGCAAGGAGTTCAATCGTTGTTTTATAGAATATAGTCAACTTTTATTTGCTGATATTCAAAACGGCACTATTCTTCTGTGTAGCTTTATGGTTTAATTTATTTTAAATTGAGTACTTGGGTGAAAATATTTAAAGAAACCACAAAGCAATCTTGAATTTCTAAATAGACTCTGTGTTCCACATTCCATTTATGATCAAGTGGTAAAATTCCTAAGATATAAAATATTAAATTTGCACCACATAATTTCTGTGAACATTAATGGTTACATTCTTTTGCCCAGCAAGGTGTTTCTTATGGGTGATATATTGGAATACTAAAAGCTTGAAGAGAAGCTGTTGTCATGCACACAATGACTTCTATTTTTCATAAAGCTATACTTCACCTTTATTAATCTACAAAAACCTAGTATATAATTTCAGTTTTGTAAAAACACTTGAAGAGAAGCCCTCCCTTAGGTCATCTAAGCAAATAATTAGAAGTAAAACGGACAGAAAAATATACTTTAGAACATGTAGCCAAAGGCACTTGACACTTCATAAAATTGCAAATTTCTTGTTTACAGCATCAGCATTCTCTGATGCTGATGTATTGATTAAGCAGTAGGTGTGTAGAAGTTTTGATTGTTGTTTTAGTAGAGCCTTATTTCTAATGTATTTCTGTACTGTCTACAGAGGGCTCTTAGCAGATATTTCCCTTGCATAATGCAGAAGTGTAAAGTACCGCACACCGGAACTGGATTAAAGGCTAAAGGCTGCAGATTTTGTTGCAAGTGGAGTAGCTCAAATTGTAGTTGGCATTATCATGATGAGGGTATCCTCTAACTAGAGTTAACAATGATAAATACAAAGCTCTTTTCATGTCTTCTGAACTCCAACAAAGCACTCTGTCATGTTCTGGGGTCCCAGCACAGGAAGGACATGGAACTGTTGGAGCACGGAGAGAGGAGACACCAAATTGATTAGAGGGATGGAGCAGCTCTGCTATGAGGGAAGGTTGAGAGAATTGGGATTTTTCAGCCTCGAGAAGAGTAGCTTTGGACAGACCTAATTGTGGCCTTCCTGTACATGAAGGGCACCCACATGAAAGATGGAGAGAGACTAAAAGGGCCTGGAGTGACAGGACAAGAGGGAACGGCTTCAAACTGGTACAAACTTACTCTACAGATAGCTGTCTTAGATTATATATTATGAGAAAGTTCTTTACTTTGAGGGTGTGCTGTGATCCAATTGTTAAGGTTCTTTGAAATACCTCTACCCAAATTAAGCTGCAAGAAAGACCATATGCCAGTAAATACTATGGGTTTTATTTGATAATAAATATGAGAGAGAGACAGAAAAGAGAGAAAGGGAGATATAGGAAAAGAGGTGGGGATGGACAGAAAGAGAGTGACAGAGACAGAATAAAGAAAATATCACCATCCATGGATCCCAGTGATGTTCAATTGATCCTCTCCAGGCATCTTCTTGGTGGTGATGGTTCCCTCAAAATGCACAGAATCCCATGGGTTAATATATACTCAGGCCAGGTGGCAATGTCCAGGCATGTCCCCCCAGGGAAGAGACAGTCTCTTGCAGCAGACTCTGCTGGCACCATGTGCAGTCCTGTGGTGCAAGACCTCTGGGGAGCACTTTGAGGGGTCATTGATGGATTAGGACACCCCTGAGCTGCCTCTCACGGGAATGTCCCGTGGATGTGGTCTGTGGGGTTGGGGGTTCCACAGCTGGGCCAGTTTGTAAGGGAAGATGGGTGTTTGTTGCCTCATGCACCCAAAACCTCCTCCTCCCCCCAAGTTGGTTGGTGGGGAAGGAGTCTGTGCAAAACTGCCTTCTGCAGGCTGTGGTCTCCCCCACCCCAAACTCAGCCAGAGGTGATTCTCAGCACAGCTGGTGGCTTTGGCCTTTGTGGATGCATGCCTTTCCTTCAGCCTGAGATGACTGAACAATAGATTTCTCTTTATCTAATCTCAACGGTTTGACTCTCAGTCCATAGTCCCAGTCAAGTATCCTCACCGAGGCTTCTTTGGTTGTAGCTTCTTTATACAGGGTTTGTTATAATGAGCAAAACTTATATCAGCGTTTGAGGCATGAACTATTTCAGTCTCTGACAGGGTGGTGAGGCCCTGGCATACCTGGAGAAACTGTGGCAGCCTGATCCTTGGAAATATTCAAGGCCAGGCTGGTTGGGGCTCTGAGCAACCTGGTCTAGTGGAAGGTGTCCCTGCCTATGGCAGGAAGTTGGAATTGGATGATTTTTAAGGTCCATTCCAACCCAGGCCATTGTATAATTCAGTGATTATGATACTGAAAAGAAAAACATTTTCATAAGAGATATTACACTTTGTCAACACAATAAAGTATTAATTTCCATTATTTTAACAACTTCAAGTTAAATTTGAAAATAAAGAAAACAAAGCCAAACCATTGTTGTTTTTTTCTGACAATGACACCGCATTACCTCATCTTTCCCAAACTGAAATCAAGTGGAAAGTGTTGCCACTTTAGCATTCTGTGAGGTTCAGCCTTGTAATGGACAGATCTGTTTCATTTTGTACCAGCATCTTTCCTGTACTGTGCTCTAGGCGGGGGAATGGCATGTCAATGGTTTTGAGATGACTCAGAAAGGCTGGTACCAGTATTACCTGAAAGAATAGCTGTCTCCTGACTAAGAAATGTGTGGGTTTGATGTGCAAGTGTCTGCTACTCCTGTGGCTGGGTCTGAACCAGTCAGCAGTGTATCTGCATTACCAGAAGTAAGATTTTTCTGCAATTGTCAATGTGCAAAAGAAATAAATGCAGTATTTAATGTAACTAATGTTGTTCAAGATTTTTGTTGTATTGATTTTCAGGTAGTTTTGAGTGGATGCTTCTCAAAAATCTGTCAAATTTTAAAAATTTGAGAGTGAGAAAATGGAAGAAGATGGTATTGTATGGAGCATCCCATCAATGGCCTGTTTGAACCTTTGATGCATGTCATGGTTATATCTTTAGAAAACTTCTCTGAAAAAGCTTTCTATATTGTACACATAATATTCTTCTGAAAAGTGATAATTCTTTTAAACTGTTAAGTTTGAGACTGGGAAGGGTGGGGAGCTTTAGGTCAACTGCAAAAATTCTATGAAGTTGTATGTAAAAACTTGATTTCACAAATCAACAACTACATGTAAAAATCATTCAGGGACTCAAGAAGCTGAATAAGATGTGCCGACGAGTTAAGGACAGAGTTAATACTATAACCCAACAATTATACAGGTACTAAATTGATGGAAAGATTTGAACAATATCTGAAGAAATTGTCGTAATTTTTTCCCTTCTTATTTCATAACAAAATGCTGGCATCTACCTATGCACAAATATATATATATATATTTATGAGTTTTGCAAGAGTTTATTGTATATGTGGGGGGAGGGTAATGGGGTTTTGAGATTGACTCTGTGCTCTCAATTGTTGTGTGATTTCTTGCTAAATTTGTTGGGATTTCTTTCTAAATTAGAAAATTGGAGCTCTGTAAGCAAGAAACAGTAATACATTGGCAACATACATTTTAAATGGTTGCTCATTCCTGTAAGAAATGTCATTAATCATTAAGTGTTAATGAAACTGGAAGGTTGAAGTTGGTGGTTAATACAAACAGAAATTGTAAGTAACTGTGACCTCCAACAGAGCAGTTGAATTAACAATCCCATTGTTTCTGAATATTAATAAGTTTAATGAATTCTTCCAGCTATTTTGAAATTTAAAGCTTTGACAATGGGATCTGGTGATACAGGTAAATTGTGAAAAGCTTTGGGTCATAACTCACTCAGAGAAAAAATGTTCAGGGTAAAGTCTGTCCTTGTCTATGCCTCCAAGCAAATAGACCTTAAGAGTCATTGTGCAGTCTGAAAAGATGCACTCCTGTAAAGTAATTGTTGTATTATAAATGTACTTCATCTACCCATATTTGTCATGAATGTTATTCAGATTGTATCCCAGCGACAGCACCTCATTAGCACTGTACTAATTTGAGCCATTCTGGGAACAAGTTCATAACAGGCTGTTCGTCTGTCTCCTCCAGCCACTGTTGCAGAAGGTTCCACGTCTCACCTTGTGTTGCAGAGAATTTCCAGTTTAGCACTCCCACCTACGCTGCACCATGGTCTGTGTGTTGTGCTCAGCCTCCCAGGATTTGTATAGAAAACAGCTAAACAGAGTCAAGTGTGGAGGTTTGGAATAAAAATCTTTACTTTTTAAGAGGCATACATAGCTTCTGGTGCTCAAGAGGAGTAGTAGTATGAAAAGAGCAGACTTTCATAAACTGTCTGTAGACCAAAGGTTTCAGGAGAGGATAGCTAGAGGACTGTGATTGAGCATAGGGCCATGCAGATAATTAGGGTAATAACCAGCTGTGGTGCCGCAGGTGTAAGTCCCAAGTAGACTTTTCCAGGATGTTATGAAGAGTGCACCTCCGTGGCCAATGCAGGCTAATGGGGAAGGTGCAAAATGGGTTATCAGGGGTATCTGGCATGGCTGCTAGACTGAGTCAGATTGGCAATAGAGGCCTAATTCTAGTGCTCAGACGGAGAAGATCTGTGATAAATAGTGGGTTCAGGGAACTGGGATAATTTGTTAGACACAATGGTTGTGCCTGAAGCAACAACATGCTGTGAAAGAATGGGTGTCAAAAGTGACGCTGCAGGCAACTAATAATATAAACTCAGAACTAATCCTCTCTTTCCAACAAAAAAGCTAATTTAAATTACTATCGTCTAAAATTTTCTTCATCAGGGTGGAGTCTGGCCAAGTGGTCCAGCATTACTTGAGATATGTTAACTCATAAGGGATATGGCACCTCCCTGCTGCAGAGTGTCACTGCTCTCTACAAATAAATGGTTACCAGATATCGATACAGTTCAGCAGAGCAAAAGTATAAAAGCTTTTTTCTAAGCCAAAAGGTTTGGGGATCTCGCTGCTAAAGTTTTATTCACTGTTTACATGTGAAAGAAAGTTATCAAGAGAGAAAGGTAAAGAAGGAACAGTGAATCATCCCTTACTTCTCCTTTGCTGGTTTCTGTAATTTCAAGGTCAACCTTTGGAAGACCAAATCACAGAATGGAATTAGGAACCACGTTCAAGTAAACAACACATTTGCTCCAAAAGCACATTAGTGGTAAGATGATTAATCACAAAGTATTAGACGCTGCCAGAGTGTGGGAATGTCAAATGTGACTTCTGCTCATGGATAACAGGAGGGGGAAGGCTGGTGTGTTTAATGTTGTTCTTCTCTGGTCTTCACTGATGAGGTTACTACTGGTGTCTAATAGAACAAATGCTGGCAATAAGACAACCTGAATTAAGGAAGAATGATTTGGAAAATGTTTAGGTGAATTAGAGGTTTGTAAGTTAGATGAGCCTGTTGAACATCATTCCCTGAGATTTAACAATCTTGTGAAATCTCAAAGGTGTTGGCACTTGTGTTCAAGACTTTGCAAAGGATAAATAAAATACCAAATGGCAGAAGGAACGAAAATATTTTACTACACAGAGAAGAAAGGAAAATAGGGTGTTGTAAATTCTTTGCTAAAATATCCAGGAAGTAACAAACGAAACAATCACAAAACTGAGCTGTACTCCAATAACATAGTGAGAATAACATCAGAAAACAGATTTGGTTGAAGAAGGTCATGTTTCAGGCCATGTCTAAGCTTCGAAAACAAAACACAAACCAGAATTTGTTGAAGAAGGTGATTGAGAGGGACCAATATTTTTATTTATGCTTCAAGATATGTTATACATGAGGTGAAAAGATTACTTTAGGGGCTGTATATGTGCTGGGAGCTCGGTCCCCGGGGAGGCTTTGCCTGGCAGCCGATCAGAAGACAGAAAGCTTTCCCTGCTGGGCTGCGAGCGACCCGCCCTCATTGCTGCGGGACACATCCCCGGATGGGCGGGGAACAACGCGCGGGAAAGACGCGCGGGAAAAGTGCGCGGGAAGGCACGCGATAGGAGGGCCAAGCGCTTAAAGCACTTAACTGCGACACAACCCCGGGGTCATTTTCCTTTGGGTTCTTGGAGGGAGAGGGGCTCGCCTGGAGGGTCAGCTCTGCCCCCCTCCCCCGCCTTGCATCTTCCTCCCCGCGGTGCTGCTCCTTCCCTGGCGTCTGTGCTGCCTGCCCCTGTCCTGCGCTGCTTCGCTGCTTCCCCGAGGCGGCTCCGTCACCGCGACAGCCTCGTGCTCGCTGTCTGCCCGACGGAGCCACTGCACCCTGCACCCAGCCCGGGGCCGCCACTTGCACCCTGCCTGAACCCAAACGGGAGCCGCCTGCACCCGCAGCCACGGCAGCCTATTCGTGTTCCTGTTCCCGTTCCTGTTCCCGTTCGTCGCCCCCGGCAGGCACACGCAGCCGCTGCGTTCGGAAATCGCGCCCATCCCGCCCCGGGAACCGCGCACACTCTGCAGCGCACAGCGCACAGCTCCATGTGCCGAACCCTCGCCGACGGCGCGCCCGCGGTACAGCGGTAGGTGCCGATCTGTGCGGTACTGTCTTTCTCTCTCCGTCTCTCTTTTTCCTTCTTCGTTCCTTTTCCTGTCCCCCTTTGGTAGGAACACTTACCCTTCTTTATCAATACGCTGTTTTTCAGATATAATATTGCCGCATTTGCGCTTCATTTTTTGTCCGAGAAACCTATTAAAAAGCATCCTTCCCCACTCCCCCTTTCGGTTACAACGGGACGGGACAGTCATGTTTCAGGCCATGTGTTGGCTTTGAAGACAAAACAACCCCATCCCAAATATATGCTATATAGATAGAGTTCAGACTGAATACTTTCTTTTAAAGCTCATGCAAGATGTGAAAAATGCTACATACGAAATTAATTTAGAGTATTCGCTGACTGATAGAATATATTAAGTGAAGTTCTGTAATGGACTTTCTTTGGTTCTGTTTTGTCCTATGTTTTTTAGTGATCTGAATGATGATGTAGACTGAATTACTACAGTTTCAGGTGATACTGAGTGGGAGAACAGTGCTGCAAGTATACTTTCAATTTCTTTCTCACAAGAAGACTCTTAATCTGCACCAAGCTGTGATGCTGTTACAGGCATTACATCTAAACCCTAGAAACGTATGTTAATTACTAAGTACAAAATTATGGTAACCTCAAATCAAGACCTTTCCTACTGGGAATGAAAGGGTAAAATATATAAATTGGTTTTGGAGAAGACATGTGAAATAACCTAGTTGAAAAAGAACATTAAAACAAGAGGAGTCCGTCATTAAGTTGATGTATAACTTTCAAAATAAATCAGGCATGGTCCCACCACAGCAAGGCTGTCTGGTCACTGGAGTCTACTTATTGTGTAGACAGTGTATCTGAGTTCCCTTCTGGCATGGAGGAATGAGAACACAAACTATTTTACTAATGTCTTTGAGAGGAAAGTAAAAGAAATGGAAGGAGGCTTTGGCTGTTCTTGGTTCAGCAGCTGGAGCCCGTGTGCAATAATAGCTTTGTGTGCTTCATGGACTGGGGTAATGCAGCAGGTGGCAGCTGTGGTGCTGAGATGCAGCTCGTGTGTGTTCCCCTTCGCCCTGTGCTCGGGAGTGTAAAGCTGCAGTCTCACACTGTGTGGGAACTTCTGAGGAAGGAAAGGTCACAGACACAGGCCAGCTCCATAATATTAAATCTGGTACAGCAAGTTCATTTATCCTTTCATTGATCTGGGCTAAGAGCTGTATACCTCCTGTCAGTCAAACCCCAGAGCGCTCTGGGCCAGAGTCTGTGTTTGGAATACTGCTTTAAGTACAAATAATACCTCGGAATTTCTTTTGAACACTTCGGACATAAAGCATTGCCTGCCATAAATAGGAATGTCAGAACACGTAGCTTTTTTCAAAATGTTCTTTTGTTATTCCTGGTGGCAAGCAACGGTGGTAAGCCTTGCCCTAAATCATTATAGTGCATGTCTTCTCTGAATCTCTGCTCCTATGTTTGTACATTGTAAGTCACGACAGATGTTGCATCTTTTGCTGAGCATGATGAGCTTGAGTAACCACTCCTGTCAAATTCCCTTGAAATACGGGCAGGGCTGACATAATGAGGTACATTGTTGCTTATGTCAGTGTAAGAATTTTAATAGTTGTTTTAAATGGCAATATGTCTCTACTCTTTGTGTCTTTACAGATACATGAAACAGGTGTGTCTGATGTCTTTCAGGAAAAAAAAATACCATGAATGTTTATATTGAAGAATATTGTGTTTCTTTCTGTACTGCTCTGCTTTTCAGAGGAAACCAGAGAAATATTGGGCCTGATGGTCTCATTCAATATTACAGAGAAGCTGGTCTGATTCCAGTTTTTGAGGTAATTAATCTTCATTTCTCATTCTGAATTGGGTAAGGCTGCATGTGATCATGTTTATATAAAAGTGTCCTACAAAAGTATAGCTTATTAAAGCTAGTCTGTATTTTAAATATATGGTCAGTCACTTTTATAATACATTAAATACTGAGGGCTGAAAATGTTTGAAAATGGAGCACTGCCGCTTTGCTCTGATTTGCAAATTAAATATTCTTTTGTTGATGTTAGCTCTCATCCTACTTCATGCTGCTCTTCCCATTAATTTTCAAGACGTTAACTGTGAAATGTTAAAGGTTGTTAAGCCTACAGAGAATTATACAGGATCAGAAACCGAGAAGCTAGTGGATTAGGACATGATATTTGGAATCAGTGTGGTTGTTCAAGTGCCAGAAGCAAATCTTAATATTTATGAATCCTTTCGGGTCAGCATCCATGCTGGTAAGTATTAATGGAGTGCCTTTCCTTTTTGAGTACTTAAAAATAGCTACATATAAATGAGTATTTTTCTCTACTACTGTAAAAAAGCCATCTGCATAACTTTGCAGATGGTCTGATATGCTTGCTTTGTAATTACGATTCTTCTCCACCATTGCTTGTAGAATGAATGCTTGGTATGCAGTGACTGATGATAATTTAATAACTATTTTTATCATATTGCTGATCAAAGCATGCAAGAAGGATGATATTATTTTAATAAAATCTGCTTGGAGCAAAGTTTTGTTCTGCCCTCCTGGGTCAGTTCAATTTGGTTTATAGACTACATGTTTTTCTTAATTAGATGGTTTTTTGTGTCATCATTCACAATGTCACTTTGTGTGAAATTGCCCAAATATTTACGAGAGGAATTAGAAATGTCATGATGCCAAATGCACGTGGAATGTGCTGCGAAGCTTAGTGTGGTGGGAGTGGCTACAGAAGTGCCATGAACCAGACTCTGCAGGTTGCAGATTCGCTGTCCTAGCAATGCTCTTCCATGATTACCAACAGCCTGTGGCTGCCTTAAATTTGAGTTATGGGATTACTGAGTTGTTGGGAGGTTCTCTGATTCAATTACAGGTAAAGTTTGCCTGGACTATTCAAGTACAATATGTGGCGACCTTTTCTTTCTATTTATTCTATTTCTTTATATTTTTATGTCTTGGATTTTATTTCTGTTCATTTTGACCAATCAAATCTGAACCTATTCTCTAATAGGTATATATATCAACAGATAAGATACGAGTAACTACACATAAAAATAGAAAACCAGCACATAAATGGCTGTAATTCTGCAAATGAATTGTGACATATGAGGAACTTGCATTTTGGCTGTGTAATTTGAAACTTGTTCTGTTCTTTAAAAATAGTGTCATGCTTGAATAAACACAATAAACAATTACAAGCCTTTGGAACTCCAAGGATTGTATTTCCATGTCCAAATTCAGTTTTGAAGTAAGGTCAACTTACTACATGAGGTTCTACACAACACATGAAAATATTTGCTTATAAGGTATCAGAATTTGTGAGAATACTGATACACAATACAAAATTGAAGTGCAGCATGGATCCAAATGATATTAATTACCATATTCTAACTGACAATTAAAGAGCAAAAGACACTGAAAGTATTATTTAATTCTAAACAATTTTTTTTTTTTAAAACTAGAAGATTTAGGGATGAGTCTTTGGAAGCAAATATCCAATAATTCAAGTAGTCAACAGATTCCTCTTTTTTTTGACTCAATGAAAAGAACTATGGTTATTGTGAGTTGCTAGAGTTAAACATGGTGCTTCCCAGGTTGTACTTCTACAGTTTGGGTTATACTTTGTACATTCCTGGATTCCAATTACCAAAATTTAAAGTGTTATCCTTTATAAATATAATATATATAATATATCTTCCATGTATATTACATATTGTATGTTATATGTTATATATTATATATTTTTATATAGTATTATATCTTATTATATATAATAAGAAAATTGGAAAAAATGCCTCAATTCTTTCTGGCTGCCAGACAGCCTGTGAATGTCTCTTGTGATTGTGCAGTCCATGCTGATTTTAACATCTTCATGTACTTTACCAGTGAATTTCAAATCTCTCCTGGTCAATTTGTATTCTGTAGATGACTAAATAACTATTGTGAAATGGAAACAAATAATAAATTCCAAGCAAATGTTTCAGATTGTTGAAGATAAATAAAAAAGCAGACAGCTGAAATGCTCTAAATCATGAAAGCAAGATTTTTACATGCTTGTTCCACACAGCAGGTGCTTGGGCACATTCATTATCCAGATTGTTCCAGTGAAGAATAAGGCATAGTGATATCCTGTCCTCTTTTCTCCCCTGCATTTATATAATGTTTTGGAAGGCTGAAATCACGAGGGTAGATTATGTGACAACGCTGGTTTCTCTGTGCATCCTCTAACAGCAGGTAAGGAGAATCCTGAAGGAATATAGGGATAATCACAAAAAGCATCTTAAAAAGGTGTTCTTTTCTTATCCCTTCCTCTGTGTCTTAGCCTGATTTCACAGCTGTACCTAAACAAATGAGAAAAAATTGCTTTGCTTTGAGCATGTTGATTCTGCTGAGAGTTTTATTATAAATTTTGTAGCCCATATATGAATCTTGGTTTCGATATTGAAGATAAAGTCTCTTTTAGGTTAGCACATGAATATTTTTGTTTACCTCTTCAGCTATAGTGCACACTTTCCCCCATATCAGGGCAGAAGTGGCTGAAATATACTTTGAGTTTTAATTTTTAGCTAACTGTTTTCTGAAGGGAAAGTAGAATTCCTGAAGCAGAGCTGGCTGTATCCCTAGCTGAGTTTCCCCAGAGGGAGGAATGGTATAGCTCTAAGGATTGTTAACCAAAACATGATGGGATTGCGACATAAGATTGGCAGCGCTGGGTGAATAGTTGGACTCAATGACCTAAGAGGTCTTTTCTAACCTAAATGATTCTGTGATTCTAAATAGAAACGATACGTGTGGTGGTATTCAGTACAGTGAGATGCATGAGCATGTATTGCATGATGGGAGCATCTCCACATTCCTTCAGCATTAACATTCCCAGAAGTACATTGCAAACCTCTACCCCCTGTGGTAGCTGGCATTTGTACGTGATATTATGCACATGGTTGATCGAACTGGACAGTATCTCTTGGCTACACCACTGGGAGAGATTTATTTTGGACTTTTGGGTAAATTTTTTCTATGCATTGGGGGTTTTGCAGACTGGAATCACGTGTATGGCATTTAGTTAATAGTGTCTGCAGAAGGGTTTCTAAGCTGTACTTTCTCCAGCTGCTTCCTCCAGAATCCCTAGTGTCTCAGATTTCTGTTTATCCTTTCATCATCTCAGTATTACGAGATTTTTTTTCTTGGCCAAATATTGGTGGACAGGAGACCACACAGAGAAATGGGTTATCACCTGAAAAGATTTTAGTAGTGTGCCAGTCATAGATCTTGAGGGTTTTTAAGAACATGGTTCTTGCACCGCTTCTCAGAAACAGTCTTCCCTTTTTCCTCCACTCTTTGGGCATATCTTACCAGTTTCTTGCCTTGTGGATGTCACTGGGATATGCATACCATTCATTAAAGTTTGTACGGGAAGGTGCAAAGTGGGAAGGTATTGCCTTGACTTTGATTGTTTCAACTAAACCGGTGCTACTAGGGATGTAAAAACAGACAAAAAACCAAAAAAACCCCCAAAATCAACAAAAAAGGGAAAGGACTTAAGTTTATACTACGAAAATAGCACACTAATAAAATACACTTTTTAAGACAGAGCTTGCATCTTTCTTTCTCTGTCAGCTAAGCACAGGAAAGTTGGGGGTGGTTTTTTCGTTTGTTTCCTTTTATAGTATTTGAATATGGAAGTCTGTATTATCACTGTTGTCTCTCATTGAATCTGATCTTGAAGACACAAGAAACTGCACCTTGGTCATTTCAGCAGAAAGACTGACCTCTTTAATTAATGAAGATTACACAGAAATTAAAGTGCAGTGTTGATTAGCTGAATGTCATGTGGGTCACTGAATAATTTCAGACGGTCGAGAGAATTTTCCATACACTTAATAAACGTTGTGACCCTGTATTTGTTAAAATGGAAGTTTGAACAAGGGAGCAAAGGGCACAACTTTCCAATCTAGTTACATGAACCAGTGGGGAGCGTGGAGGCGTGTCCCCTAGACTGGATAGACATTATCTTAAATAGTTAATTACTCCACTCTTATATAAAAGATTATCTAGTGTGTTTTTGAATATTTTTCAAATCTCTTTGCCGGTTAGCATTCCAGCAGTATAACTAGAGTATGGCATGATTAGTTGTATCTAATGGTGCATCTAATGAGAATAGGGAGGATTCTTTTGTAAATATACCCACATTTTATTTTTAAATTAGATTGATGTTTAACACCACTACAGAAGAAGAAAATTGCCAATGTCGATTAATGCCATTGAGACGATTTTTTGTTAATTGGTCATTGTAAAATAATTAATCGTTGACTGGATGTGTAGTTTAATCTTTTCAGTCAATGAAGGTCTGATCATTTTCTGGAGGAAAAACCTGGAAATACTAATCTCTGCTAAAGCCCTGCACTGCTCTGAAGCCTATGTTTGGCTGAAAAAAGTCAAGAGAACCATTACTTCTTAAAGAAAATATATAAAGATCATTTTCCATCTGTTACAAATGCTGTGTTTTATCTTTTAGTATGCTTTTTAATCGTTTTAGACTTGTGTTTTACAGGTGTAAATTTCAAGTTAGGATGAAATTTTGGAGGGCTTGTATTTCAGTTCTGAAATACATATATGTGTGATACATACATACATACAATATAAATATGTATGTGATGTTCATAGGTCGTACAGATATTGAAGGAAAAACTTGAAGCGAAAATCAGTTGTGACTCTTAATAGGTGGAAAACCAGTGGGCCACCTTCTGAAATTTATTTTGACTTTGTGAGCAAGAGGGTCCTTATGGGGTACCAGGCATCAGCTAAGGTCCTTGAAAGGAACAAAGCTGCTGCCCAGGGAGCATTTCAAGGTCTCTGATCCCTAATCAATCAGCTACCAAAAGAAGCAGGGAATTCTGTGAGCCCAAAATCGTGTGAAAACCACATTGCTCAGGTCTGTAGGTTCTCTGTGCGTAAGGTAAGGAAACTTAATTGGACCTAGGTATGCACATCAAGGCTAAAGAGAGCTCCTGGGGAGCACCGAGGCAAAGAACGTAACCAGTACAGCCCAGAGGGTTAGGGGAGCTTTTGATAAGTAAGACCTGGAAAGACAAAAAATTCCTAGTAACTGTTAGAGCCCTGAGCATTCCATTTGTAATGGCCTGTTGGAGGAGGAGGGAAAAATTGGAGTTTCTTCATATCAAGCTCTTTTTGACATTGGTTTCAAAGGGAGTGTTCAAATGCCCCTGAATGTTGCATTTTCCTTTACAGAGCAATAGAATTTTGTACTAAAATTATTTGTTAGATTTAGATATATTTTGCCCTTCAGAATTTTGTATGCTTTTTTCTTTTTAAATTTTGGTTTCCTTTGTCTTCTCTGACTGCTAAGATCATTTTATACTAAGCTTTCCAGATCGTCTAAATGTTGTATTTTGCTTTATGCTTTTGTGCCTTCCATAGGCTTAAATGTATCAAGTAATTTGTATAACCTAAGGAAAAAGAGAGGGAGCTGAACTTGATACAGAGATTTCCAACTTCATATATGTATTGCCAACCTGATTTAATATGTGTAAGAATAAAGCCACTTGTTCATATCTTCAGGTTTTGCTCTTTAGTGATGTGGTAGTTGTTGTGAATGTCAAAATACCCATCAGAAATAATTTTGTGCCTTAAACTGATGTACATTCAGCAGGGAGATATGAATCATGAGCAAGTAGTTTGAATTAAATTCGTGGATACAAATTTTGTCTTGGACTTTTCAAATAATTTTTTCAATGTGCATTTATATATTTGGATTGTACTTTTTGTGTTCATAGAAAATGACAGTCTGATCAGTTTCTATTCAGATAAACTTGCTAAAATTGACATTAGAACCTACAGATTTTAAGAGTTTTTTAGTGAATATTATTGTTAATGGTTCTTGAATAGAAAAGTAGTCAAAAATAAAGAGTAGTGGTTTTAATGCCTAGGAAGATAGGTTGTGAGGAGTTGAAAATTTTTCATAATTGATTTAAACATTCAAACTCTATAAATGTTGAGTGGTGACAGTGGAGCATTTTGTCATCATTGTAAGAACACCTAAAACATCAGTGAATTGCAATTTTGTTTTACTTTTACTCTTTGCATAATATAATTTTATAGCTAACTCATTTTTCTCATAGGTTGTTCTTACTAATAGTGTTGAATCGTTGAGGATTTTGATTAATTCCATTGTTAATTCTTAAATCAGAAGTAAGAACAAGACATATTAAAAAGAGAAATAGTAAAACATTGTTTGAAAACACAATTTATACATAATCTTTCTCAGATTTTTAATGATTGTTCAGTACTGTTTTCTCTGCTGCTGTTCTCACAAGATATAAAAAATGAAGGACTGTTAATGTAAAGCTTTCAAGCCTAGCAAAACTGCTATTTTATGTGAATTCTAATATCCTACAGAATGTAGAACACATTGAAAGTATTTTCTAAATTCACAATATAACCTCCAGAGACAGCTTGTTTACATAATCCTTTATGCAAATATTTAAATGTTTGTGTTGTATCTTTCAGAATATATTTTCAGCTCTGACTTTTCTTCTTTGTTTAGTTGCATTTTGAGTGTTGAATTTTATAGGTGTGGGTAAAATTGAAAAAACAGCAAAAATTAAGAAATGTTTCATTACTTCGATAGTATTTTGCTAGAAAGTATTGGTCTATATGTGTTTCTTAGGAAATAGAGCAGTTTAAATAGATCTATGCTCAATAAAGCAGTACTTAACACTTCCATGGATTCATGAGTTGCAAATGTTTTTTGTGTTATTTTAACATAGAATTGTTAGTAGACTAATGAAGATGAGGTAACCTATTTTGTTTAAAGTATTCTGCCTAGTTTCAGTGAAAAGGCAAAGTAAATAAAACAGAAATTTTGTTCTATTTTCCTGTGAACTTTAAAGCACTTCTGCATTTCTTCTATTCATAGTTTCTCACTTCCATTCTTCAGGTAACCAGCGCTTTGTTAAGATGATGAAGACTGTTCTTTCAAGATCTGAATGAGAATTTTAAAATTGCCACAGTAGTCTCTGTATTTCGCTCTATTTTGGACAAAGTCCGTTATTTCAAATTAGGTGATATGATTAAAAAAATCATGTTGATAGTATGTTTTTTAGAAGGAACTCCTGAATCAGTTTCTATAGAGAGGTTTCTCTTTGGTGCTGTTGACTTCTCAGACGTTGTCAGTATGATGTACACAAGACTCACAAAAATTGGAACAGAATCAAGCACAGAGGAGAAATATGTACAATCAGTTTAGTAAAGAGACCAACTAAGAGTTAAAATATTTATCATCTTCCCATACTTTCAGCTTTCAGGTGCAGGGATGCTAGTCCTTGACCTGTCTTACAGATTTAATTTTTTTTTTGTCTGATATTTACATTTAATGCACATGTGCATAAGAGGTAGTAATGATCACAAATAAGGTAAAAAATCCTCTCCAAAGGGATTTTTGGGATGATCTGAACCCTAGAACCCTAGATCTGATCTGAACCCTAGAAATAACAGCTTTAAGAATTGGTCACTAAGGTGCTTTTGTAAAGGCAAAGACTCATTCATGTCAAGTGTCAAAGATTAAAGAATTCACTGTAGCTGTGGGATGCTGTTGACTAGATTCTGCTTGGAGGAGTTCTGGTCACAGGTCCATGTTGAATAAGGAGCTGCAGGACTTGGATTGATGAGGCAATTTTAGAGAGATGTCCTGTGTTTAGGGAACGGTGAGAACATCACCCAGTCGTCTTCTGGGATCTGTTTCCTCAGGCTTCCAGTACAAAAGGCATTTGCTCCCTCCTTGGCTAGTCTCTGGAATTTGGGGAGGGTGTTCCTATTATGAAACTTTAGGTCTTGCAGCCATAAACATATCTTTGCCTTCAAATGCTCCCTCTTTTTTTCAAGTGGATTTCTTTCGAGAGCCTTTGAAATTTTGTTGAATTGCACTGCCTAATATCCTTCCGACAGCCCCTTTACATGGACCATAATTAATATCATGTCCCAACTTTAAAAACATTTCAGTGTTTACAAGCTCATTACTGCAATTAGCCAATTCTTTCTTTTGCTGTGGCCATTGTTTTTGTTATTTAGATAGTAACTGAAAAGTGCTCTTTTCCCTAAAGTCATAAAATTCAGAAGGAATGAATATACTACATAAGCACTTCATATGTATACTCAGATGTATTTACCTAAGTACTCCACGTTTCTTTCTGGTTCATCTCCTATCTTGCAGGTTGTATTCTTTGACTGGTTGCCTTTTCTTTCAAATATACCTTAATTATACCTCTTGTAGACTGTTCAGCAGGGTTTCTGTCAACGTGATATACATCTACACGGTTCATGCAGATATTTGTTGGTTCACCACTAAGATTGAGAAGTGGAGAGAAGTTTCACTTGTGTTTTGAAATTCTTACTAAAAAACTCTCTCTTTTCACTTACAAATATTATTACATTAATTACTTACCTTGCAGTTTGTTCGATTTAAATAAAACTTAAATTTCTTTCATTTTTTACCATCCTTTACCGTAGTGGTTGACCAGGATATGCCTTTGAGTTCTTTCCCTTTTAAATACTGTAGGTTTATTTTGTGGCTTATATTGCTTCTGCCTGAAACTGAGTGTCTTTCATCACCCAATTTTAGATCTATTTTTTTTTGCTGTTCTTTTCATGTATCTCAAGTGTGTTCTCATCTGTCCATCCCTACAAGAGAGACAAAGGCTGCAATTACGTTGGAATCCTGCTTCGCTTTGTGTCTCAGGTCCCTGATTTTCCTACGGTGAGTAACAGAATTACTACATATGAAAATTTACTCGTTTCATCCTCATTGAGTTTTGGCCCTTTTTAAAATGGCAAGATATCTGCCTGTCTGATATCTTAGAGCAGGTTTTTGTGAAGGTGCTTTACCAGCAGAAGTCACTGATTGAGCTACAGATTTGATGGCACTAGGCTGGTTTGCTAAATGGCAAAATAGCTAAAAGTACCCAAAAGTAGTAGAATAAATAGAAGAAAAGTGCCTTTAAGGAATGGAATAAAATGTAGGATAAACCTGGTAAATGCTGAGTTGTTTTTAAGGTGGTTTTATATGTTATTTTTGGGGAAAATAGGGTACATTTCCTGTTGTGCTGCATAATGTGGATGAGGAGTGAGTACTTTTCTATGTTATGTTTGTGGTGTTGCTCTGTATGCCAGTACATCTATGATTTAGAAAAAACAAAGCTTTTTCAGAATGAGGTGGTGCAATTTTTCTCCTGGAGAGTTAGCTAGTGCTTAAGTGTATGTAAATTATAGCAATCAAAATGTATGATTACTGAATCTTTGGAATAAACAAGTCAAACTAAGGCTAAAATACATTTTAAGAGGGGAGGTATAAATAGTGGAGGGGTTTCCTGTAACATATAATTCTTCTTGGGGGAAACAGCATATTGTTTTAATATTTTCTTCTGTAGCCAAAACAATGTACAATTAATGACTCAATGTTGAGGAATATTTTCCCAGGCTTAAAATAGCCAAGGTGCTAAGTGTTTCATGAATACTAAACACTACCCTTGCTTGGTAGATCAGCGTTTAATCAGACAGCTGGAGACCTATCTATTTGTTCTTCAATGTGGATGAAGGTTATTGTACTGTTTTCTGTATCAGCTATAAAGCAATGCTTGTGTAAGGGCATGGAACAATTTTTTTTGCTCAGCAGAGTTCAGAGGAATGTGTTGTAAGGAGCTCATAAAAGTGTATCAGACTAAATCTGAAAGTATCCATAGGAGCACCACTTCATGGTGACTTGCCCCATCAAATACCCAGTATTGTTATAACTTCATTTTAAATTGCCTAGTCTTCATTTCTGGCCATCCATTCCTGTTCTCAGTAAAACTGGAGTCTTTTCTCTGAAGTTCACTTTCTTATTGCAGAGGTGCTTCTGAATTGTGTCTGTTTTGTTTCTCAAAAACATAAACTTCATGATGCCCGGCATGTGAGATTAAAACACTTTTTTTTTTTTTAATTATTCTTACATGGATGTATAAACACTCCCATCTTCTTATTTTAATCACAGCATCTCACTACAAGCTCATTGAATTACATGTCCGTTTGGACCTCCACAGACTTAATTTTCTGGAATATTGTCCTCAGTCATAAATATTTTCACTCATTTTCTGTTTGTATCATAGCATAACTTAGCTGTGCTTAGGCAGACTTTATTTTTAGTAGTTTCCCTATGAAAACAAACCAGCCATTTTCTGTTGCTCACAAATCTTACCAGAAGTGGATTTTTTTTCATTCTCTCCTAGAGCTTCGATGAAAGAGCTGTCACTGAGTATAAAATACGATGCTTTTGATCTTGTCCATGTTTTGCACCATGACAGAGGTACAAAACCAGCCACTCAGATGTATTCATGGTTTGATAGACACTGTGTACTTACCTCAGGGATTAAAAACAAAAATGTAGCCTCTCTGTTGGTGCCAGAACTACTGAAGTGACTGAATACTCTGAGTTCTCTCACTTACGCTTTTCCAGGACCGTATGAACTGGTAAACATGGGGCATGGAAAGAGTTTACCATGGATGTGGGTTTCCTGGGGCTACAAGCCTCCAGAATGGTCAGTTTGCCAGTTTCTTTAACGTGGAAATCTGTTTCTTTCTGGAGTTGTTGGATAGTGCATAAGCTATTAACTGAATGTAAAGGAATGCGTCTTTTCATGACAGTTGGACTACAGAAATAATGATGACTGATACAAGGTCTTCAAAATGCCTAATTATGGAACCCATATAGAGAAATGCGTAATTTTTATAAGTAAAGGAGGGACAAAACCTCAATGACCATCTAATGGTTGATAGCTCCCTGCTTCATGTCCTTCAGTTTCTGTTACTGCTTTGAAGCCTCTGAATGCT
>VZRL01003020.1:770903-1029420 GCA_013397895.1 Origma solitaria
GAGTGGCGGTTGGGGGCGGGGGGGGGGGCGGGAATCACACTTCAAATTCACAGCACTGTTTCCCTAGAAAAATAGATGTGAAAAAGAAAAAGGTTTAAGATTTCTAAATCATCAGCTCTCATGGGAATATTTAAGCCTACAATGCTGAACTGAATTAGAAATTTCATCATCATTCTTACTGTGGAATAAATGACAAAGGAGGTGAAGTTTTCAATACCATCCTCTTCAGTGCATCAAGTCATACAAGCAGAAAAATCCCTTGTAAGGAAGAATATTGCTTACACATTAGTGGATTAAATACGGATAGGGTGATGCTTCATTTGTCTTAATTTTTTGGTTTTGTCACAGTTTGATACAGTGATGTAGACAGCTAGTGAAGGAGGACAGTAAGGGGTCATTAAATCTGCCTTTTCCTCTGTGGATATGCCTGAGCTTTTGGCTAACCTAGCTTCTGGCTAGCCAGTTGCAATCCCTAACTGTGTTTGAAACTACCCAGCAAGTAAAATGGTTAGCTCATGTTCTAAGGAATTATTTACAGAATCATCCAAAAGTTTCACCATAAACTTTTCTAATCTCTTCTAAAGAGGTCGTAAGAGGAGCAGAAATGTGATGTGCTTGAGTGAACTAAACCTACACTATTTTACTTGTATGCATTTGAGTTGTGAACTGAACTCTGTGAGTGCCACATTGACTGAATGATCAGACAGTGTAAACAAATTCCGACAGCAGCAGCTTTAGTCCTGCTGTGCTTTGCCTCTTTAGCCTCGCTGTTTGACCTGGGGAATCAGATATGCTCTGGTGCATCTCTGTTCCATCCTTGGATGGAAAATTAGTTAAATCTCAAACTGATTGAATGTTGTTAATAAGCATTATGGCTACCAGAACTATTGCTATCTGGAAATACTTGGGTCAGTGGAGTCCATTTGATTCGGTATTAGGGCACAGGATTGGGATAATAGCCTGTGTGTATTAAAGCAGTTGATAGCAGTGGAGAGGAAAGTTGGTAGGGGACAGCACAGATGGGGAAGTACCTGCTGGAACTAGGGGAAGTACAAGCTTGGAACTAGGAATGATCTTCAAGGCCTCCCAAGTTTTACCTGTGTGATTTCTTGTAAGTATGATAAAGATGTGATAAATCAGATTGATTTTCCTCCTTTCTTTCTACTGTTCTTACTTGCCGAGTTAGCTGTATCCCATTCCCAACTAAGCTAGTGGCAGTGTTCCCTTTGACTGCTCTAAGACTCAATCAGCATGGTTCAGTCAAATTAGCTTATATGTGAGAACAAAAGTCTCAAAATTCTGGTTTTGCAGTGATATTGGACGTGCATATTGCAATATGACGTGCAGAATATCCCTCACTAGGTTAAAATGTCCCACTTTTCAATATTAAAGAACACGAAGCTTTTTTAAGGTCATAGTAGTTCCCACCCAAAATGCCACGTTCAGTTCTGAGCTCCATACTCCAAGGAATAGATGGACGTGGTGGAGAATTTCCAGAAAGTGGCTAAGAGGATTAAGGGACTGAAGCATCTCTCATAGGAGGAAATGCTGAGAGATCTGGGACTGTTCAGCCTAGATAAGGCTCAGCGGGATCCTATTATTGTAAGAAAGGAACTGACCCCAGTACCACTGCCCAGTAAATTGTGCCTATGCTTAGCAAGCATCTGTTCTGTACTCAGAACCAAAGGTGTTAGGTTGCAGGATCTGGACTCACTCTTCGTGAACAGTGACTTGAATCATCAACTGAAGTACAACTACAGGGCATAGTTGAACAGATTTTTATTCAGCACTGCAGATCTGGTATGAGAGGAAGGGAGAAAATCCCTTTCTGGTCATAAATAAATGATGTGATGAGTACATATGTGCAGTGTATCTGGCCATCCTACCACTTCTGGTGGTGTCTTGTTACTGAATCATAAAGAAATCCACTCATACACCTGTCTGTGATCTTCACCTCCCTGTTCTTCAGGGAGTTATGGGACAGTACAGGAAGATATGTAGTGACTGCAAATACCTTACAAAATAACCAAGTAAGTCTGTTGTTTAGTTTATCTTAAGACTGAAGTGAACTTGTTAGTCTGACGACCATGTAGCAGAAAGAACAGGCTATGATAGGTATTTGTGCTGTCTCTGAACTAGTGGTGAATGTGATTTGTGCTTTACAGACAGCAAAAATGTGTTCTCACTGGTCCAACAGTGGTTGAGATTCTGTCTAGGGCATGGCTAGAGGGAGTATGTTCTTTTCACGAGTTGCCAGCAGGTTACTGAGATTTGCTTGGAATTAAATGAGATGAGATGATTTAGCATGCTAAGAAAAAATTGTGAAGTCATTTGAAATCTAAAGAATCCTTGTGGTTTAAGAAATCGCTAATTCTTCTTGCAGAGAACTTTTCTTTCCCTGGTTAGGCAGAGTAATTTTCATGCTAACCTAGCAATCCTCAGTGCTCCAATTGTAGTTACTGCAACAAGAACATTTTAGTACCCTAAATTCCACTCATGTTATGAGTGCATGACACTTTGTTAGTATTTCTTGTGGTTGTCTGTTTTTTGCCACAATTTTCACTATCTTTTTGTATGTTTTACAATCTGGTAAATCTTGGTTGGATTTTTTGTTTCCTCTCTTCCTAATGACCTTGGATTTTTGTACTCCTAGACAAATTAGTACAGGGAATATGAAGGAAACACCTGTTGTCCACATGTGTTTGTAACTAGCGAGCAAGGTTAATTTGTTTTTTTTCCTTTTAGTCTGTCCCAATGAAGGTGAAATATGTAGAATGTGTCCATATCTCCAGCACATTCCGATGACAGGTTATACATAGGATTATTTCTGGAGACTGTCACTAATGTTTCACTTCCACATGTCTCAGAAAAAACAATGCTAGAGGTAAATTCTAAAGTTAGAAGTAATGGGAGAACTCCTGACCTGGCTGTAGGGTTACAGCATTATCAATACAGGGCATTAGTATTAATCAAAAGTTTAAACTCACATTGTTATTAAACTACATCATAGAATGGTTTGGGTCGGAAGGGACCTTAAAAATCACTTCATTCCAACCCCTCTGCCATGGGCAGGGACATCTTCCATTAGACTAGGGTGCTCAGAGCCCCATCCAACCTGGCCTTGAACACTTCAGGGATGGGACATCTGCAGCTTCTCTGGGAAATCTGTTCCAGTGCCTCATCACCCTCAAAGTAAAGGATTTCTTCTAATATCTAGACCTCCTCACTTTGAATTTGAACTCATTCCCCCTTGTCCTGTTACTACAGATCCTTGTAAATAGTCTCTCTTCACCTTTCTTGTGGTCTCCCTCAGGTACTGGAAGGCCACAATTAGGTCACTCCAGAGCCTTCTGTCTTCTAGGCTGAACAATCCCAATTCTCTCAGCCTTTCTTAATAGGAGAGGAGCTTCAAACCTCTAATCAATTTGGTGACCTCCTCTGGTTTCTCTGCACATGTTTATATGTATTTAATTATATCTGTATTTTCCGATATTAGTAATTTTTCACCCCAAGCAATATATAAAAAAGACCCAGTAAAAAATAACTCAAAATTTATTCTGCAATTGACTCTTAATAACTGACTAGACTCTTCTCAACAAATTCAGTTGGTGCTAAAGAGAATGATCAAGTAGTATTCAAACTTTGGAGGAGAATGTTAGGAAATTAAATACGTTTGCAAACTAATAATTCATATGCACAAGGGTAAAGTCATATTCATAAAGCAGGAAATTCAGCTCAGTTTCCTACCTATGTTATAAGAATGAAATACAAGTTCTTGGTTGTGTGACTAAACAAGCACATTTATTGCTAAGAAAAGTGGAGGAGTGTGTCATAAGAGCGGAATTTGCCTCTCATCCACTAGAACTAAGAGGGTGTAGCTTTCAATAGAAAAGAGCTTCCGATTTTATTTAAGGATGACTGAAAAGAGAAATGTAATTTTCAAGCATGTTAAGAGAATTATAAAACTAATTATGTATGAAAATAAAAATAATTGAAAATAAATCAGAATTAATTGACAACTGTCACTCTTCCTTATTTACTGTGTTGTGTCTAGCAATTGTAAGTACTGAAGCAGTCGGTAAGTTCTACTCCATTTCACAGCACTGTCTGAGCGGACTCCCACCAGAAAAAATACAGCATAGCAGTCATGAATGTCCTGCGTCAACTCATTTATCACGGTGCTTTCTGATTCACTGGACTTGAATTTTATGTGGTATTTTCATTCTGGGAAAAAAGAAAAAAAAAAATTCTCCCTAAACTCTTTTCAGGTTGCTATGTCTTTGCTTTCAAGTTGCAATTCTCGCTGACCTGGAACAGAAGACAAATGTTGACATGTCATTTGTGTCACATAATTGGTATCATTAACAATTTTCTTACCATGAGGGAAAAGCAATAACAGGTCTTGGATAGAACCATGCTCCTGGGAAGAAAGAAATCAATGTTTAATTGAGATTACAGTACTGTTTCTTTCTAGGCAGGACCAATCAAATTTCAACCCACTCAGTTTTGAAAAAGCAGAGCCTTTTCTTTTTAAGGGGAGGAGGTGATGTGCAACTGCATCTCTTAGGAACATAAAGATAAGTCTGGTCAGAAAAGACAAAACACATGTTAAACTTATCCATGGTGAAAGCAGAAATGGATCAAGTTTTTCTGAGGACTTCCCACTCTTCTCAAATGTCAGAGGGAAAAACTTGTGTATGACTGCAGTGCTTCAAAGTCAACTGACAGATCTTGAATGACTCCCCATCATAAAAATGTTGGGTGCTTGGCAAAGCTCTTGGTCTGAAATGACCCACACAAATTTGTAATGATCTGTTTTTATAATGCCAACATACATTCAGCTGGGCTAGGAAATAATAACCCAAGGGTATCAACTCCTATCAACTTTGAAATTATTTTGAATATTAATTTCTCAATGATTTGAGGCTGCTCTTACAGTGTGCATACTAATTTAAAATGACATTTCAGCAAGAGATGTGCTACACCAACTGAAGTTCACAAATTACAGAACTCTATAAAGGTCATTATTTAATGAAGAGACAAAAGGTGTCTCAAGGACATATACCTTCAGATAATGAAGCTGGAGAGAGTTTTGAGATCCTTTCTTGAAGAGCTGGATTGTAGTATCAGCACTAATCAGGTCAGTCCAAAACACCAATGGGTGCTGAGCAATCTGATAAGCAGAAAGCGGCAACTGAAAAGTGGCTTAGTTAACTTGGGTGAGAAGTCTAAGCTTGTGTTGAGATTGAAGCTCAAAATTTTAGGGGCCCTTAGAAGTGGTGGCTTTGTTCCATCATCCTCTCTGCTTGTATGTATGGCACTGGAGGCTTCCATGATGATCTGCTCCATGGTCTTCCCAGGACTGAGGTGAGGTGGCCTGGCCTGTATCTTTCTTGATCATCCTTCCTAGCATAGAGTGTCACTTTTGTCTAGTTCTGGTTATCATAAACAGTCACTAGAGTGTGTCAGAGATGACAGAATTACCTCAAAGTCAGTGACAGCTCAACACTTTCACATGTATGTTCCCCTGGGACTCCAGATTTGTGTATGAAAATTTACTTAAGCAGTCCTTAACTTGATTCTTTTCTGCAATGGGTAGTACCTCTTTTCCTTAAGTTATGCCATGACCAGGGACCTGAGAGTGGACCCTGATGGAAATGACTGAGGTTGGGTGTCTCAACCTTTTCCATCTTTTCTGTGTGTTACCTGCTTAATTCAGCAGCAGATAACACTTAATCTTAAATTTTGTGCTGATTTCTTTATCCTTCTGAATGAGATCACTGAACGAGCCAAAGTCTGTCATCTGCAAGACTGGGGTCTGTACATTGCTACTTGTCTTCTTTTCATATTTTTAAACTCTGTCATCTCATGGTCATGACAGGGAAGCCTGCCATTGATTATTGACTGCTTCATTATTTGTGAATAGCAGATCCTGCAGAACATCTCCTCCAGTAGCTGCAGCAAGAAATTGTCCTAAACACACTCTAGAAATTCAAATTACTGGTATTATGCAATAATTCCTTCCAGACAATTATGAGATGTTAACTTCACCCTTGAGAACCAAGGACTGTAAGCATGTCTTCCGATATTTTAAAAAAGTTTGTGTTTTCACTTTTTCTTCCTAAGTTTTTTGTAGGTGAGATCCACCAACACATCCATTCTTTTTTGGCCTTCCTTCCAGCCTCAGCCTAAGCTTTCAGTCAACCCTTTCCCTCTTGACTGTAGCTGACTACGGTGGAGGGTTATCTGCAAAGAGCACAGCCTTCCCCCTTTTTCTGTCTTTCCTGGAAAGTAAGGAAAGCAATGCTCCAGTTCTGTGAGCAATCCCATAATAATTCCAGAGACATTACAGTTCTGGAAAAGCACAGGAACTTCTATTTCCTCCTGTTTGTCACGTTGCATGTCTTTGATTTGATACACATACACAGCCTCGTTGTTCCTATGAATTTCTATTTCTGTTTTACTTTGAGACACAGTCACTATATCTTGGATTTCTGTTTTTAATAGAAACAAATGCAGTGGACTGATGGGGAAAGAGATGATGGGGGAAAAATACTCCTACTTAGTGTAAAAAATTGAAAATAGTGCTTGCAGGAATGGTACAGAACTGAGTAGAATAAAACCATGTAAAGAGTGAGAAGCATAGATTCTTCCTCTGGAGTTTTCAGTCCTTACAGCACTGAAAGGTGAATGATAACGCATGAGAACATGAATATGTTCCCCACATGGGGACGTGAAGTGTGGTCTAGCTAATTGATCTTACAACATTTACATTTGATCTGCCATTTTTGCCCTTTACATTAATGAGCAGAAAATAGGTACTTTGTGGCTTGAGGGTAGTTTGAGTGTCTTGCACACGCCCAATGCTTATTTCTTTCTGTTGTTTGCATAAAGAACCTCTAAAAGCTGAGCACCTACCTCAGATATGGTGCTTTACATGTCAGAATTTATATAGGTGCATCACCCTTCATGATTTTTATACATATCCAGATGAATATCTCAATATCTCGAATGATAAAGTCTTTCCCTGCTTTAAATAAATACTCAAAAAACCCAACACAGCACAGGAAGTGTGGTACCAAAACACTATTTGAAATACAGCATTTTAAAATTATATAATAATTTAATTTTAAGGCCTCGTTTTTCTAGATTTTGAAGATTCAAAGTTGGTGAATTGATCTACCTAAGCAGATGTTTTACAGACAGCTGCATGGTTAAATAGATGCATTCTGCACATTTTTGCATATATTTAGAAAAGTTTTAGTAAGCACCTTTGCTTTTGTTTGTCTGAAAAACAATGTATTGGAATTTACTTGTTCAAAAGATGAACACAAAGGGTGTTTGTGTTCATCCTGAATCAAATGATAATGTCCTGAATCAAATTATAATGATTCAAATGATAATGTCCTAATTGGCAAAAAAAATTAAATTAGGTGTCATTAGTTTTGAAATGGCAGGAGTCTATTGAGATAATTTTGTCTGACTACCTATAGGTTTACTGTCCTCATTCACTTTTTCTTCCAATCATGATATCTTTCAGGAAAGAAATGTCAAATATCTGTTTGATGACAAAAAGAGACTATATAGATCATGTCACTTATCAGTTGATGAAAATAGAATGTGAATCCTCAGGAAAAAGTATCCCCTACCCATTTCTTCTCTCTTGCTTTTCAGAGCAAAATCATTTTACATAGTCTATTTTTCTTGTTAAGATGAAAACTGAAAAATAATCTGCATGGGACTATTCTTTGCTAATTACATTTTCTCTTTATGCAAGATTCACAATAGCTGATAAGTATCGTCTGAGATTTATTTTTCTATTAAGAAGTACTGGGATCTCATTGCTTCATTCCAAAATATCAAATTGCTTTTAAATATGAGAGAAACTTAATCTGTTGATGGAAACTTATAAGACATGCCCAGTGCTACACACTTTCATTTGTCACTTATTCAGAACTTCGAAGAATAAAGAATTTGAGAACAATTTTATGTACAAAGAGATAGGATATATATCCCCCAACATTTTCACAAATCTGAATTAAAGAAAAATGGGTGGAATGGTATTGATGTCAGATCAGATATAGATCATATTGTTGACTGCCAAGCACACCAGCTTTTATGATTTAATATAAAAATTGACTATAAAATGAGTTGGGTATAGGTACATGCTAAGTGGACTTTATCAAAATCATAGATTTCAGTCCAGTAATAAAGATCAATACAGATCTTGAAGCATTGTGCCAATGATCATATCTTATTGACAATAATTATTAGATTGAATTAGAAAGCGAGTTTGTTATATTCCTTTGCCTTTTTCAGATATAATTTTCTCACCTTTTTGCCTCTTTGGGGTTTCTCTTAGAGCTTTGTATTCATAATTTGCAATTTCTCTCTTTTCTGTCCTTTGTACTGTTGATAGTCCATAGACTTTGTGACATAATCTTGTATATATTGATTACAAGAAAAAATAACTTAAAGGTAGTAACACCTGAAAGGTCAAACTCTGAGTCCTGTATCAGTCATCCTCCATCTGACACAATGCCCCCGAAAAAGCCAAGAGTGTTGTTATTTTTTTTTATATGTGTTAACACACCAAACTTGAGTATTTGGATGATCTGATAATTTTTTAAGGTTTTAATACCAGAGTTAATTGAAGTAATTGACCGTATTTTCTTTAGAAGATCCCCTTGTGGGTATCTGAGAAAGTGCTTAGTTCTACTCCAGACATACCTTCCCTGTTTCATTTTCCACAGGTTTTTAAATTTTTTGAACTTAATGTTTTGCATAGTTGATCTCGATATGCAAGAGGCATTTAAGTTGTTTGGGTTTTTTCTTATCTGCTTTTCTGTAAAGGAGAAGAAGGTATTTTTACCTCCATCCAAATGCTGCTTGTACAAATGTCAAAGTTCAACAGCAACTGAGCTGCCAAATCAAAGAGAATTCCATAACTGGGTTTGAAAAGAGCCCTTTGAAATGGGAATCAAATGAACTTCTGAATATTGCATGCCACTCAATAATAACAAAAATTCATAGTGGGAAATGTCACTGAGCAGCAAAACCTGACTTTTTCGTAGAGATACAGGCACATATTTTCCCCAAATGTCATTAGTTGCTGGTATTTCTAAACCAAGCTAATGAGTGCTTTAACAAGGAATCAAACAAGTCCTTGTTTTTTCAAAGGTTTGCATCAAAGATCAGATCAGTTGAAAACGACAGTTCTGAGCCCTGGGTTTATATCAGGATACTCAGTCGGAACGACGCTTTAAATTTGCACGTAAAATAATGCATAGCATACCTTAAAAGTATTCTTGGTAAGTTTGTTCTGGTTGTGCACAGAAGAGAAGATTTGCCTCAAATTTATTTTCTGTGTTTTTACAAGCTCGGGAGAATTCAAGAGACATCATATTCCTCTACTAATTTATAAGACCATACCCGAAGTAATCACTGAGAACAAAGTTTTTCTGTTGCCCAAAGAGATTACATTTATTTCTTAAAATGAACACCATTTCTCTATGCACAGTCAACATATTGCAGCTTTTTTGGTGGTTTTAGCTAATAAGATTATGATTATTCTGTCTATTACTTGTTATTCCATGAAAATAATTGTGATTTCAGACAAAACCCTCAATATATAAAGATTTTACTGTACTGAAAAATAGCTTATTTTAGTAGTTTGAATATGGGTTATATCCTTTTATTTCTCTTTGAACTTATTTAAGCAAGAAATTATTTCATTTTCTCTTATTATTCTAGTATCCATGGATTGATATGGGCATAAAGTAACCAAAAGCACATTTGTAAAAGTACCCAGATCTGTGCTTCTTTCTCCCTCTGAAATGCCCAGAGGATGATTGAACAGTGTGATGATTGAGAACAGTATCCAGGGGATGTCTCATCCTCTAGTCTGACCTTGCAGAAATGGAAAAGGTTTTCACTTTGTACTTCTTTCCAGCTTGTTTCACATGCTTGGGGTGCACCAGGAGGTGGTCCCTGCACTCACATACTGCTGTTTGAAAGGCTTTTTAAGACGAGCAGGTGAAAACTGAGAGCTGAGCAAGAAGACAGATGTGCAAATAGGTTGGTTGCTTTTAGTCCATGAGCTGAATTTGTAAGAGTTGATGTACAGGCTACAGACAAGCTGCTATTCGCAATGTAAAATCAAGGGTTACATTTTATTACTCTTTAGAAAACTAAAACTAGGCTGGATATTCTTCAGCACCCTCTACTGGGCTTGTAACTATTTACACAAATCAGGCATTCCTGAAGGGAACCTTGAGCAAGCAAATAAGGAGCACAAAATAGTGTAGAGGTGGGGTTTTTTTCTACCCAGATTTCAATTATGAATTAATTCAAATTGCTGTTTTTTCCACCACACAGCTCTCTACCTCTGTCTTTTCAGTGCCTTCAAAGTGTAGCTCTATCCAGGTGTCATAAGATGCCTCCTTGAGGAGCTCATTTGTCTGTATAGTTTTACCAATATCTAATCAGGGAATGTTAAGACAGCATTTATTTAGGTAAAAAACTGACTTCTGCTATACTTTGTATATTTTAAAAGAATATATTTTTTAGTTTTTACTTGAGAAAATCCCCATAGCCTTTGCTGTGTATGAAAAGCCTGATAATGGAGTACCAATACTCAGAATGTAGCTCCAATTACAGTGAAAATTGTTTGCTCAATTGACTCTGAGAAAAAAAATTGCCATATACTAAAAAGGCACTGCTGCAAAGAGTTTTAGAAAATCACACTGCAAAGATTTTAGGAATTCAGAAGGCACCTGGCTGAGATTCAAATTTTGGAATGCCACTGAGACATGAAAGTTTCCCTTTTCCATGTTTCTGGCCCTTTTTGGAGTAAGGGGTCATACATTAGAACATATTATAGGGAATTATAAAATATTACTTTACTCTGGCCCCAGACAGATGTGTTCACCTATCTGTCAGTACATTTTAGGGGAAGAACATCCTTGAATCAGAATATGAAACCTTTCTCATTAAAACAACAGAAATTACAGCTGTAAAGATAGATCATTTTATTTTTTATTTCTGCAAAATAAAAATGAGTAAATTGTGCCTAAAAGATAGTGAGCTTTTAGTTTCTTTGAATAAAATCTCTGCACCTAAATGTGCATTTCAAATCACTATAACAGTATTGATGTTCTGGGATTTTAGTACAGGTGACACATGGTTTAAGTATGGCTAAAATGTCTTAGAGCAATTTGTGTGTAATATCAAGAAAAATAGAATCAAACTCTATATTAAAAAGTCTGGGAAACCAGTATACTTTCAAATGGACTGATGAGACATAATGCTGGAATGCTAGTATAGTGCTTATGTAAAGACTGAATTGCTCATCATAAAGATTAAATCTTCATAGTGCTGTGGCAAGTGGCAATGAACTGGCAATCCATCTGTTCTCGGTCTCTTCAAATATTAGAATTTATTACTGCAGAAAATAATAGCTGCTAATTTTTGAACCAACCACCTGTAAAGAGCAAGTCATTGCACAGATAAGATGTGCTCCTCCTCACCCCCAGCTGCACCTTCAGCTAACTTCATTTCCTCAGTTTGAATGAGAGCATATTTCAAGTGAAGAGCAATTATATGGCTCTGTGCCTTGTATAACCTGCTAAAAACAGTAATTTGCTGGCATAAAATTAATTCTGTGCTCAGTTTACAGATCTAACTATCTTAGAGTAAGAACATTTCTCTCTTCAAAATATAGACCCACTAAAGGCTTGCTTGGATGGCTTTACTATTTATACTGTGCTTTGGTTAAATATTGGTTCTAAAATAGATTTGTCAACAGCTGATACAGCAGTGCCATTACATATTGACAGTGCAACATAATGCCATTTATTTTCCTATAGGCTTATTTGTAAAAGATGCTTTCCTCTATTCTAAAGGGGTATAATTCTTTCCATCTGAGGAGAAACATGTAGTTATACTCCCTAAGAGAGGGAATTCAGCAGTGATAATGCACTCCTTTCCTGTTTTAAGCTTTACTTTGTAGTTACTTCTTTTCTTTCTCCAGGGTACTCTGTTGTGATGTGTAAATGCATGGCCAATTCCCTTCGTCATCTGAAAAGATCCCAGACTATTTTTTTTTGGCAAGACGTCCTCCCAGTACAGTAACTTTCTGTTGAAGCTTTGGGCCTTACATTTGTTAAAGAGCAGTGCATTGCATTCCAAGAGATGTTGTTTGAAACAGAAGGAACTTCCAATATTTTTTCCATATTTCATTGAAACTTAACCTTTGTATCTCCTTTCAGAAATACTGAACACCTCAATGACTTTTCTTAGCAATGTTTTCATCAAATCTGTGTTTCAGGGCACATGTTTTGTTATTCTGACTTAACACCTAGAAACACACTTGGGTTTATGAATGAATCCTTCTGAAGGCCATCAAAAGTTACTAAAGAATGGCTTGAGTTGGAAGGGATCTTAAAGACCACTTCATTCCAGCCACCTGCCATGGACAGGGACACCTCTCACTACCCCAGGTTGCCCAGAGCCCCATCCAGCCTGGCCTTGAACACTGCCAGGGATGGGGCATCCACAACATCTCTGGGCAACCTGTGCGAGTGCCTGAACACTCACAGTAAAGAACTTTCTCCTCTTATCTATTCTAAACCCACTCTCTGCCAGTTTGAAGCCATTCCTCCTTGTCCTGTCACTCCAGGCCCTTGTAAATGGTCTCTGTCCACCTTTCCTGTGGGCTCCCTTCAGGTACTGAAAGGCCACAATTAGGTCACCCCAAAGCTTTCTCTTTTCCAGGCTGCACAATCCTTATTCCCTCAGCCTTTTCTCAGAGGGGAGGTGCCCCATCCCTCTGATTAATTTGGTGCCTACTCTAGACTCACTTCAGCAGATGTCCTTCCTGTCTCTTCTAAGTAACGTCACCTTGGGAGGCAGAGAGGTTTGCTGGCAGGACAGACATCTTATTTGCCAGCCATTTCACTAGAGCTTTTTATGGTGGAAAACCCCTGTATTAAAAGCAGGACATAAATGGCCACCAAGAGATTTAAGAGATGAAGTTTCTCAGGCAAGATCCCTTTGTCAGAATTGGAGAGCAGTAAGGAAGGGACTCTGACCTTCTGTCAAGATACTGTGGAAGCTCCAGAATCTAGGAATCATAGAATAAAAGAATGGTTTATTTTGGAAGGGATCGTAGAGATTATCTAGTTCCAACCCTCCTGCTGTGAACACAGACATCTTCCACTACACGAAGTTGCTCAGAGCTCCATTCAGCCTGACTTTCTTGGAAAGTTAAAGAAACAGGGGAAAACCTTTTAAAATTTGGGCTTTTTTCCCTAGCTTCCCTATTTTTATTAAAACAAAAGAAAGTTTTTGTGAAGTTCATTATTAAGTTAAACGTTTGCACCCTTAGCAGTAGCTATTGCTTTCTGCTTAGAGATGTTTAAGTGTTCAGCCCTTCAGATGATTGGAGCTGAAGATTATAAGAGAGGATATCAGGCAAGGAACATGTTCCTCAGAAATTGATTAAAATTGGAGATAGGGCTGAATAATACTTTATTAGGCAGATTAAGAAATTAGTGGGAGCTCTTTGATTTCACACAGCAAATTGAAGAACTTTTCTATGAATCTAAGAAATTTGTAGCTGATTACTTTTACTAGTTCTGTGTTAGAAAAATGGTTTGGTGAATATTTATCTGTTCAGTTAACATGAGATTTGTTTACCCAAGAATATTTATGAAGTTCAGACATTCTATCAGAAGCAGAGTGGGATGAGCACAGATGGTAAATTCGTTACTCAAAACTGATGGATCCCCAGGGGATATATGAAGACCATTTTATTGTCAGGGATGTCAGTGAGGAGCCACTAGTTTCTTGAGGTGATCTTGTTAATTTTGTATGCAGGTTTTACGATTTATCTTCCAGGCTCTGAAGAGCAATTAAATTCACCTATGCTCATCAAAAGACTTAATGAGTATCATAAGTTTTGATGATAATGCTGTTCTTTTCTTCTTTAGGTGGCTTCATTCACTGACAGCGCTATTGACTTTAAGCACATAAATGTCACAACTTCAGAATGGGATGGCTTTCTGGAGGGAGGCCTTCTAATTTAAATTCCGACCTCATTTTATATCCTATGCAGGATAGGTTTTCTGCAGGCAGAATGTCAGGCAGGTAACCCACACACAGTCTGCTCTGGTTCCTACAAGTCCATAGGATCTTGTAGTGTCATAACTACTTAAAAAAGGCTTTTGTCTGATACTTGTTTTATAATACATCAATAACATCAATAAATCCTCCATAGATGTATTAAAATCCACTGTGAAATGCTATTTTCTAGAACACGACTCTGAAAGTCTTGTGTTAAGGTGTAATTCATACACATTTTCACAATAACTGATGAAAACGCATCTGTAGCTTTTAATTGTGAGTTCTAGAATCAAAAATAATCAGAACTGTATACATGTAGAGTGTAATATTGATACTGTTTTGTGAAAAACTATTGACATTCCAATATTTCATATGTATAACAGACACAACCTTGATCTCTCAGTGAGTTCACATGCACCTATTTTCTTGAAAAGCTTTTCTTTTAGTATTTGTTCTATAGTAACATAATGTCAGACAATACATACATGAATGTGAACAGAAATAATTTGCATTGTCCTTTAAAATGTTATAAATTTGTACCCAAAGTGCTCAAATGATGTTGAAATTTATAAAAATGCATCCTTGTTGGCAATGGTGGCCCCTATATGACAAAAGCCACCAAGAAGCACACAAATGAACCTGCACAATTTACTAAATAGAAGAGGTTTTATGTTTGGGGAACAAAATGTGTTATTTGTTGCTGTTTGTACCACTGCTGCAGTGTTCCTTTCATATAGGTGCAGGAATACTTCATTTTAGGAGGAACAAACATTTTTACAGTACTTTAATGAGACATACGTCCTCATACCTCTACTTTCTTTTTGTTTTACTTGAGATAAGGTGTTGATATTGAAAATGCAAGGGTGCATCAGCAGTGAAAATCTGCAGAAACAGTAATTACACATTTTTTTGTGAGCAGAAATTATCCCCCCAAGTTCGTTGTTTCTATGGCATCAGTATAACTCAAAGCAATGCAAAGACTGATGGCACAATGTCCAAAGCACCTGTAAGACACAATACCTCGGGAAAGGTTAATGTCTCATCCACAGAGAACACATGGTATTGTGTGTTCTTTATGACTGTCAATTCTTTGATTCTTCCAAGGTTGAGGGAGGGGATTGTGCCCCTCTGCCCCGCTCTGCTGAGACCCCACCTGCAGTGCTGCAGCAGCTCTGGGCTCCCAGCACAGCAAGGACAGGGACCTGCTGCAGCCAGGCCAGAGGAGGCACCGAGGGGATCAGAGGGATGGAGCAGCTCTGCTGGGAGGAAAGGCCGAGAGAATTGGGGCTGTTCAGTCTGGAGAAGAGAAAGCTTTGGTGTGACCTCATTGTGGTCTTCCAGTACCTGAAGGGATCCTATAGGAAAGATGGAGAGAGACCATTTACAAGAGCCTGGAGTGACAGGACAAGGGGGAATGGTTTCAAACTGAAAGACAGTCAGTTTTGATTAGGTGTTAGGAAAAGGTTTTTTCCTATGAGGCTGATAAAGCCCTGGCACAGGTTGCCTAAAGAAGTTGTGGCTGCCCCACCCCTGGAAGTGTTCAGGGCCAGGCTGGATGGGGCTCTGAGCAGCCTGGTCTCGTGGAAGGTGACCCAGCCCATGGCAGGACTGTTGGAACCAGATGATCTTTGAGGTTCCTTCCAACAAAAACCATTCTATGATTCTGTGATCCTAGATGTGATGAAATGTGCATATAAGCATGGAAACTCAGAATTTTCTCTCCTTTTCTACTCTGTTTTTCCCCTTCTGCATGATAGAAATTTGTATGTGTGTAAGTATATCTGTATATTAATACAACTATACTTCACATATAGAATATTTGCAGACTGTTAAAGGGCTGGAATGGATCTTAAGGATCAACTCATTCCTCTTGGGCAGGGACACCTTCCATTAGACCAGGTTTCTCAAGGGCTTATCCATCCTGACTTTGAACAGCTCCAGGGATGAGGCATTCACAACTTTTCTGAGCAACCTGTTCTGGTGCCTCGCCACCCTCACAGTAAAAAATTCCTTCCTAATATCTAATGTAAATTTCCCCTCATTCAATTTGTACCCATTACTGTTTGTCCTATCACTACAGTTCCAATATCAGAAAAGAAAATGGTATTTCATACCTCCACGGGAAATGTTGACATCAGTGCAAGTCAGAATAGAATGAAGAATTTTTTTCAGAATGAAGAGTTCTTCCAGAATCATAGCAGGGAAAGATAAACCAGGAACAATGGAAAAATTTTCTTTTATGGAATTTCTTGTGTTGTGGAGGGCAAAATCTGGACAATACTGGCCTTTTCTTAGAAGAAGTTTTCCCATCTTAGTTACCTGAATGACCTTCCTTTTGAAATCTTCAGTATATTTAAGTGATTGACTTCAAAATATCTGTTGCGGTATCTCTTTATAGTGGAGGTCTGTGATTATCCCCAAACCGCTGTCATTTTCAAGTAGTTAAAATTTCCTCTCAGGGGCTTGAACTGGATACCTTTTACTCTTTGAGAATTTTTTACCAGTATGTTCCTTAGCACACATACTGATGTGAAATACAACACCCACTGGAAATTAGCTCCACACTGTATATAGGGAACGATGAGAGACTTGTGGTTGGGTTGCTGAAAGCTGCTGCTTGAGTTCAGTCAGGTACAGGAGATGACACTTGAGCTGATAAACATTTGCATCACCCAGGAATGTGCTTAATGTGTATGTTAGAGAAAGAGATTATTTCCTCAGTGGTTTTTTACAATTTATTTTCTTTGAAGTCAGGGAAAGATGAAATCAGTCTAAACGCTATAAAAAATACTAAAAGGAAGTTAACTGTAAAAGCTGGTGTATCCACAAAGTAAATGCTATTGGTGATGAATGGATGGGATTTTTTTGGCAGAATAGTTTATGACAGTGTGTCAGGAAGTCAAGTAAGTACAGGCTTAGACACTTCACATTGAATGTAGAGTAAATCTGTTAAGCACAGCTTTTTCTGCTTTTTCAGCTATGGTTTAGATAAGCACATGTCAGTTTTCTGGTTTTGGATACTGTAAACAAAACCTCAAGCTTTTACTTTCGTGTAATTTGAGCGATTTCATGGTAAAAGAAAACTCTGAATAGTGTCTGGTTCTCTCTGTATCAGTTCTCAGGGAAATTGATTCAATTTTAATGACTGCCTCACACTTCAGCACCTTGTCTGGCCTATTCTAAGAGTGTCCCTAGGAGATGATTTATGAGCCAATTTGGAAGCCCATACTCCAGAAGCCAGAAGTAGTGAAAGCGCCTCTCGCTGACCAAAGCTGATCATGGAATGCCTTGTAGTAAGGTAATGGAGTACTTCTGTGTTCTGCACCATTTCAGAAAGTCTGTAATGTTTCTTCTCCCTACAATAACAGCAACATTTCTGTAAAAAGCATTATCTCCAGGCTTGGGGTGTTTTCTGAAATAAGACAATTTTTCTTCAAATAGTTTAAATATTAAAGCATTTTTTAATAAAATATATGTGCACATGAACATGTTTAAAATTAATCCACATTTTTTAAATTATCAAATTCAGCAGATATGCAGAACGATATTCCTGTGGTACCATGCTGACTTTCAATTATAGTATGAATGCACTTTTAATTTCTTATCCATGTAATTACATTTAACTTCATGATACCGTACTGTGGTTTATTCTGAGTGCAAATCTGAAGCTTGAACAGTGAATGCTGAGTAATACTTGGGAGTTTCTTACTCATGTACATGCTCTGCTTGTTTTAAAGAGTATGCCTGGATGAAAATAAAATGGGGGGAGTGACTACTTCAGTTGCAAGGTTAACATTTTAGAACACTTTCATTCAACTTTTTTGCAAAAACTTGTAGGCAAATGGAGAGAACAGAGATCTAGGAAAGATTGAATTATTAAAAGTGAAATTACTTTAGCACTGTGTGTATCTCTTGAATTATAGTGGTTGCAAATTTGAACTTTTAAACTGGTGCTTTTTAAACTGGTTTGAAAGTGTTTAGGGGAAAAAAAAATAAAACATCAGTAGGTAATGGATAGAATAAAGACAAAAACAGAGATGAAAAGGGATTTTGAGTACCTAAGAAATTTTGGCAAACATCTGCATATGTCAGCCTAGATATTCTTGAGTGTCATGTTATACATGTTCATTATACAGGAAAAAATGCACTTCATTTCTTATGTGATATGGAATGAATTTGAAGTGTTACATGGAGAGTGGAAAAAAAGTTTAAAAAATAATTTTGTTTCTTTTTGAATAGAAGAGTAGCATTATCAATTTCATTATTTTTCTAACTGCATGCTTAAAAAGTCAGGAAGCAACTTTGGCTTTTCCAAATATCAAGGGGTAACCAGGCTATTCTTTTTTAACCTAGTTTCTCTTATTCTCTATAAAATTATCCCTTTCCTCCTCCTATTTCAGTGTTTCTTCTGAAACCAATACTCATGTAGTTCAAGACTAAAGGGGGTCATTCTTTCTATCTCTTGGCAGAAACTCAATTCAGCATGTTCGCAATCACACCAAACTGAAAACCCACTGTAATACCAAGACACTTTCAAAGAACTACAGTGGTAATTAAAGAGGCAAGATGGGATGGTAATTGTAGTTTGTAACAGGGGTATTTATGAATGGATGAAATGTGTTTTAATTTATGTGCAAACTATGAACTGTGTTTTCAATCATATAAAATGAACCCCACTCTCCCCCTCCTCCTTGATTTTCCTTCTGTGTTGGTTTCAGTTGTTTTCAGCATCCACATGTGAGGATATTCTGGAGAAGCTGATTTATGCATGTTGTGGGGTGAAGAAAATGTCACATCTTGGCTAGGAGGGGTGAACAAATTAGGAAACATTGCTGCTCATCTACTAATTATACCAGTTTCACTTCATTCACTGAGTAGGAAATGCATGGGTCTGCATATTGGATATAGCTACTGTTCTGTTGAATAAAAATGCTGGCTTTGAAAGCTCTTGGGAGGCAAAATGATAGCCAGTGGGTTTTTGTCCAAAACAAGTTTAAGATAAGGGACCAAAGAATTTTATCATAGATAGTCATAATCCTTCTTTTTGATGCTTTCAACAGGGCTGAAGCTTTCTTTTGACTGGTGAATTATCAGTATACTATAGAAAGTACCAGAGATGTAACAGTAATAAACTAGTGAATCTTTTTGTCTGTAGTACTTCTATCTTCCTTAGTTGTCATGCAAACATGTGATGAACACACGGTTTAAAGTAACTACTCTGACCTGAAGTCCTTACAAGGTGAAATTTCCAGATGTTCAAAGCAGATTGATATTAAGAAGAGTATACAGATGATTTTGGGTTTTGTTCCCTCAGAATGCTTTCTGTCTCACAGGTGACATGGGGAACCTCTTCAATCTGTATCACAAGCCCCACACCCCACTCCCACTAACAACTGTCAGAGCTTCTGTGTTAACCTCACCTTAGAAGGAGGAGGAATTGCAAAGCATGAGTACCTGACAGAAACCTCACTGCTGTCCTTTCTTAAGAAAAATACTACATAATCCTAAGAAAGAAACTGCAGGGAAGATCAAAAATACAGATTTTTGTGTTCCTCATACACTGCAATCTAGTAGTAGTAAATGTCTGTCTGTGATGATGAAAGATAAGATTTGCTGATCAGAATGATCTCTGCCCAAAGTGATGTGTGTGTGTGTGTGTGTGTGTGTGTTTCCATATGTCTGTCTGGATTTAATGAAGTCATTCTGTTGGATTTTGCCTAATGCAGAGAGCGTCCCAGCTCACCTTGGTGCTTTTCTGTGTGACTTTTAACTTGCTGAACACCTTTTGTTACTATTCCCTGCACGCTTTACTCTAAACGAAGCTGGAATTCTGGTGTTTCCTTCACATGTCAACCAGGACATAAAGAAAGACAGTTCCTTGTGGAATTGATACTACTGCATTGTGTCTTACTGGAGAGAGGAAGCTTGTCTAAAAACCATCAAAACAAGTTTCTGCTCCATTGTAAACTGCATTAAGGAGTAAACTATCCTTTATTATCATCATCACATTTCTTATATTGCTTTCTGTCAATCAATAGTACATTGCTAAAGCACCATTACATAGTGATTACACTGATGTATGGACACATAAAAAGTTTAGATTTCCCGTTTATAATGTAATATGTTACTAAAGTGTCTTAGCAGTATGCAAGCTCCATGAGTTATAAGCATCTGGAATCTTAGCAGAAAATCAGAGTATTTGATAACAATTTTAGAAAATAAGAGGGTGATAAAGAATAGATGGAACCGGTGCTTTTCCAGCCCAGAAGAATGACCCATTTCTATTTTAAAAATCTTTTACTGTTTTCTTGTATATTACTGTAGTACATATCAAAATTATGTGCTAACAGGAGGATGCATCAACCGTAAATTCTCCTGTTGAAGTTGTATGTTAAGGGGCAGTCAAGGACTTATGTATTCCATAGTAAGATTGGTAGACTTTACTAACTTTTTTCGTGTTTTATTTAATGGATTAAATTATTCTTAAAACAGATATCACAAAACTTTCTCATATCTATATTAAACATTGATACCAAAATCTGAATCTGTTCAGTTTAGTGATAACGATGATGACATTCAGAATTTATGGCTAAGCATAAGCAAATTCAAGTCACACAAGAATTCAGCCTTGAATACACCTGGTGTTCATATTCTCTTTGCTACATGTAGTTTTACTGCTTTATTCTGACTAATTTATTCTGTTACTTTAACCTATACTCGTGTGTCAACTGCTTTTGGTGCCCAACTCTATCCAGACTCTCTCATTCATAAAAGCTGTTTGGGTAGTTGAGTTCAGGTTTGTTTCATAGTGTTATACAGTGTCTGGCACAGGAATGTGTTTGTTTTGAACAGTGTCTGTTCTTGTATCTCATAAAAATGAGAAATTGAGTGTGTGGTGCTCTTTCTGAGGAACAAAAGGTACATGATACATTGCAGTGATTTGTGCTTCTGTGTTCAAATTGGATCAGTTTTTCTCTAAAGCTAAGAAAAAGGAAGAGCTAAAATTCTGAGCTAAAAAGGTAGATAATATATTGGTTTGTTTATTAGCACTTGATACTCTTAACACCGAAGTCAACTGAAATGTATTTTTAATTTCAGAGTGAGTAGAATCTCCATTCTGAGAAATAATCAGAGAAATTAATTTCAGTGTTAAATCCCAGTTCTTCCCATGTCTGTAGACTTCTCCCATCAATAACATAATTCCACTTTCAGGTTATGATCTGTTCTGCACTGTTTGGAGTACAGTGCTAACTTTCTAGATGCATAGGCTGAGATATTGCATGATGGTAATTTTTGCTCTATAATGTATTCATTGTTACAAATCTGATTTTACAATAATTATTTATGTATCTTAAAGTTATTTAAATAAGGAATATTATTTTTTCCCAAGACTCTCTGCAAAGCATCCTGATTTAGTAAAAGCAGAGCAATCAAAGGAAATATAAGGGGTTTGCACATAAAGACATACAGGTAAGGCATGCAAGCTAAAAAGTCATATTGGGAGACTAGACTACTATCTGTTATGCTGTAGTTGATATGAAAAGGAGTGCTAGACATTTGGGGTTTTTTATTGATGTGCTAAATCTGAATCACACTTCTACAATTTGCTCCTGAGAAGATCGTAAGCAGAAAGATGATCTCTTCCTAATTCTCAATACATGAGACTTGTTACATGGCATTAAAAATATACTATGAGCCTGACTTTCCATAGCATCATCCTTAAGAAAATGGGGCTTGCTCAGAACTAAAGTGTGCAGAGGTCGCAGAAGATAATTAGCACAGCCCATTTCTGATCCTGAGGCAGTTTGTGCTGCAGGGATCGCTACAAGGTGAGTTCTGGTTCAGTATGTTCACAAACACTGCTTGCAGAACTGACAATCAGAAATTATTTTCGTGCTTCTGTGCTACCAGGATTTACTAACTAGGCAGGTTAGTGGTGTGAAGTTTGATCTTGTGAGAGTGGCTTTCAAATGACAAGGAAAAATAAAATAGAAAAGCTGAGAGAATTGGGATTGTTCAGCCTGGAAAAGGGAAGGCTTTGGGGTAACTTATTTGTGGCCTTCCAGAACCTGAAGGGATCCTACAGGAAAGATGGAGAGAGACTATTTACAAGAGCCTGGAGTGACAGGACAAGGGGGAATGGCTTCAAACTGAAAGACACTCAGTTTAGATTAGATGTTAGGAAAAAGTTCTTTCCTGTGAGGCTGATTAAGCCCTGGCACAGGTTGTCCAGAGAAGCTGTGGCTGCCTCATCCCTGGAAGTGTTCAAGGCCAGGTTGGATGAAACTCTGAAGCAACCTGGTCTCGTGGAAGGTGTCCCTGCCCAGAGCACGGAGGTTGGAACTAGGTGATCTTTAAGCACTTTCTGAGCCAGGACATTCTATGATTCTATGAAATGTGTTAAAATCACCTGTCATTTGTATATGGCTTACATGATTCAATTGAATGTGGATCAGAGATGAAGACACTTTGCCCATCAATATGAACATTTATATCACATTTGAAATCTGGATTAGAAGTAAAATCTGACCCAAGGGTGAAACACTCGGAGGTTTTATATTCTAAACCTAGACAGTGGTTCTCTTTGCCTTGGCACTGGAGTCTGCCAGAATCACTGTGGTCTCTGGTGAATTGAGGTAGTATTTAATACAGATACCAGTCAGGCATGGATAGGTTCCCATTGCAGGGGCAGTAAGTACTGGACACTGCTATTCTGGCTGTAATTACAACAGCATGAGTAAAGTGTTGATTTCGTAGCAGAATGGAGTTCTCTCCCTTCTTTGTCTTCTTGCTCTAAGAAGTTAGGAGCTGCCATTGCTCAGATGCTTTGGGAAATATGCCTCGCCTTCAGAGGATCATAGAATTATTGAGATTGGAAAAGACCTGCAAAATCATTGAATCTAACTTCTGACTGAACAAAACCTTGTCAACTAAAACCAAGTCATAAAGTAGAGGAGAAGTTAATCAAATTAAGAGTTCACTTCTCATTCATGCAATGGCAAGGGCTGCTGAGAGCAAAGCCACTGCATGGTAGCCAAAGCCTTGAGAGCACAAGTGCAGGACAGTATCAGAGATGCCAAGGGTACAAACTCAAACCAAAAATGACAAAATACTGGTGATTTAAAGAGGGCAAGATCAAGATGTGCCAAAGTGTTCCTATGGAGCAACAAAGAAAATAGTAAATATGTAAAACAGTGAATTTTTGGATGGAAGCACAGAGAAAAGGGCAAGATATAAAAAGCAGTTACGACCTCTTCAAATATGGGAAGAAAGGAAGAAGGGAGAATTGTTCCTGCATTGCACTTGGCTAAAGGTAACAATGCATGTTATTGGTATTCATGCTTGACCATATCAGGCCCTTCTTCCCCTTTCTTTGAAGAAGAACACTGCTCTCTGATTTTTTTTCACCTTGCGTTCTTTCTACAGACTCAAATATAACATGTAAAGAATGTTTAAATATAAACATGTTTAAATAAATTAGGCAACAAATGCTACATACATGTTCTGTGCTGTGACCTTCCCACACAGGGTGAGTGATTCCACATCACTGGGAAGCAAACTTGGATGTGATGCTGTCCGAGAGACAGGTTCAGAGTCAGGGAGGAGCAGTGGTCACTGGTTCAGCTTGTCCTGGATTTTGTGTTACAAGTAGAAAGGGCAAGGCTGGGTGATTGTGTACTGGTTTTATTGGAGTTGCTGAAAGTTTTTGCTTGCTCTAAGAAGGAGGTAAGTGAATTCACTGAGTGGTTGATTTTTTTCAGGGCAGCTGGGGATTGTCTAGCCTGACTCTGCTCTTCAAGCATGGTTATCTAGAGGAGGTTGCTGAGGACATATCTGGTTCTGAGTGTCTCCAAGGATAACTCACTGTCCTAAAGCTTAGGACTTAGGTGTATTTAATTTATAGCAGGTGCATTATAGCAAGAGTTAAGAGTTAGGACTTCAATTCTCCTTTATCTAAGCCCTAAATAATAGCCTTGATTGAAATTGACAAATGATAATTTAGCTTCTCTATTGAATCTGAGGTCCTCAGAAAGGGTAAATCAAGAAAGAACCCCATGGTGGCTAGGCCTTTGGTTCCTGTGCCTGTAATTCCACCTGCCTCAGCAGCCTTGGGCCAAAAATAGAATATAATCCTGCCAAACAGGAAACAAAATCTATTACAGGTCTGTGATACTGTGCTCTCCTTTATTGTACTTGCTGTCTAATTTTGTTAATGGATTTTTCTTGCTGTTTATTGAAAGAAATGGTGTGGTTTGTGTCCTTAACTTAGTCTTTCCTGGGTCGTCTTACTATGGCAGGACTGCTGAAAGGTCAAAATGAGAGATTGCAGTGAAAGGAAAGCATAGGAAGTAGCTTTTTTCTTCTTCAGAGTGCTCATAGAAAGGTTAGAGGTGACAAAAATGTGTTCTTTGGCCACCTTATAAAAAAAACCAACCACTTCCCCATTCCCTAAAGGTCTCTTCATGCATCTGAATCTTGAACAGACATCGATTACTGGTTCCAGCTTCACATATTCCGTGGATTAAAAGTGTTGGCAAATTACACCATCAGGATGGATAGGTGGATAGATACTCAAGAAAACAAAAGGAAACACCAAAGGTAAGAAATGTTCTCAACGTGTTTTAGGTACCTGAATTTCCTTATGCATTTTGTGTGTCATTGAAAAGATTTAACATGGTTTACCATTAAAGAAAGGATACCCTTTTCTGGTTTCAGACTTGAGGACACTTCTTAAATCTGGAAAGTATTGTCATTTTCACATATGCAAGAGTATTTTTTCCTTTTTATTATTTCTACTTACCAATAATTGCAGAAATTGGTTGTGTGTTATTTCTCCACATCCTTGCCTGTCACAGGTTTTGAATTTAGTTAGTAATTGCTTAGTGAGTTCTAGTTAAACTGGTGTATGCGACTGGTAGTGATTATGCTTAAATGCCTAATTTGGATATTTGATAGATACAAGTAACTAGACAAAAAAGCTAGGAAAAATTCTATTCCTGCAACTTAATGGATGTAATGGACTTTGAATTTATTAACGATAGAAGTGCTTAGCATCCAATTAATTTCTAATGTTGCAAAGAGTGTGTGCTAATGACAACCTAGGAGAGACTGTGTGGTTAACAGCATACACAGCATGTGTGAGAGCAGCCAGTCTCCAGGACTGCAGCTCTTGGATGACTCTTTTCTAGTGTTCTGTTGTCCAACCAGCAAGAAAGTGGCATTTCCCTGCTTGTTTGACTCTGGATTTTTTAAAATGTAGTAACGACCATTACAATGTAGTGGCCTTATTTGAAATTCATCAAAACTTCCTGGTTTCAGTATGGGAAATACCATATGATCTAATGAAATATCATGCATATCAAAAGGAAATGCTAAATTAAATATTGCATACATTACAAACATCTTGTATTCATATATATCTCTTGTATTCAATTTTGGCTAAGATTCTTAAGGTTAAGAACTTGAATCAATTCAGAGCTCTAGAAACGTGCAAGCACTTATAATTACATAAAGGAATAACATAAAATCTATAGATGCATAATTAATAATTACATGTCTCCACAAAATCTGCATTTAATTTTCAAATTTAAGCCTCAGTAGATTTCCTTAAGTTTCTAAAACATTCTGAATGGGAAAAGTGGTTTAGCTTTCATTGAAACCAGTGCCTTAGGAACACATGGGTCTGTCTTCAGAAAATACTTTTGATCTGTAAAATGGGAACAGTTTCTAAAGCTTGGCTCTGATTTCTACTGCTCAAATTCAAGTAAAAATATCCTTAATGTATTTCTGTCACATTTATGGCAACCATTAATAAATCATCCAGAAAGAGTTATAATGAGGCATTGCTTACTATATATGTCCTGACTTGATACAAGTGATAGTAACATGGCTGGAATTCTAAATCACAGAAAACCTTAATACTTGAAGAAAGCAAACATTTGTTAAAAAAGAAGAAAAACAAGCCATAAAGTACATACCTTTACACCATTTGTAGCAAACTGATGAGTTTCAGTAAATAAAAGCATTTTTATATTATTATTTCACTAATTTAATAGGAGCATGTATTTTTATTTGTGTGACTGAAAAAAACAGAACCCCCACTTGGATTCAAAGGTTACTTTTGTTTTTCCCTCTCAGAACAATGCTGCCATCACAATATTGTAATTTTCTTCCAACTTCCTTTGAAAAATATAATACAAATCAAATCTTTCTACTTTTTGAAAACTTCCTGGTTTTCTTTCCTGAACAAATCAGCTGCAGATGACTCCCCATTATTTTGGTTTTCTACCTAAACAGATAGAAATTCTCTTATTGCAGCTCTTTCCAATCTCTGAGCGAACACATTAAACTTCACAAAAAGTAGCTTATCTCTATACAGTAGCTGAAAATTGCTCTCTTAGGTTGTGTGCAAGGAAGTACTTAAAAATGCCACATTGTACCCGATAAAGAAATAATTTTTTTTTCTCTTTTTTTGTAAATATGTTTATATTCGCCGGTTCTGTTAACCTCTTCAGTAAATTCCAAGAACTTTATCCTTTGAAGGAATCTACTGAGGGTATATTCTGAGCTCAGAGTCCCTTTGAAGACAAATGGAGGTTTGATTTACAGCAGTAGCTCTAACAAGAGATGGGATCCTTTCATTTTGTGTGTAACTCTGCATGTTAAACTCACTCATAGAAAAGAAATTTTCTGCATATGTACTTCAGTTATGAATTTTCAAACTGGTGTTACTTGTAGGTCTTCTGTGTGTGATCTTCAGTGGTCAACTATATGGATCTCTTAAAACATTATTTCAAAAGTGCAAACAGATTACCAGAAGAAAACCCAAATCCTAATCAACTCTGACCCGAAGAAGCAGGGCAATGTAGATTTTTCTGCAACCTGAGAAAAGACTAAGAGGTAATATCTAGGGTCCTGGGCTTCGCAGATGTTGAGAGGTTTTTGTTACTCTTACATGCACTGCTGAGCATCTGCTCTATGCACACAGACTATGAGATTGGTGCATGTTCCTTGCTGCTGATATTTACACTGCAATTTCACTTGTGGTATTGGTGATTGAGCAGTATTGATTATTGTGATGGTGTGGCAAGCTTAGGTAGAAATTGCTTCACATACCAGTTTACAGAACAAGTAAAACCTATCCACTTCAAGGGCTGGAAAGCTGCGCTAGGGAAAAGGACCTGGAGGGTAATTGTCAACAGCAGCTGAACATGAGCCAGAGTGTGCCCCAGTGGCCAAGAAAGCCACCTGCATTCAGGCTTGCCAGACTGGGCAGTAACCATCCTCCTGTGCTGCACAATGATGAGGCTGCACCTCAAATCCTGTAGAAGTTTTGGGATAGGAAGACATTGATGTGCTTGAACCTATCCATAGCAGGGCAGTGGAGCTGGGGAAGGGTCTGGAGCACAAGTCTGAGGAGGAGCAGCTGCGGGAGATGGGGACGTCTAGTCTGGAGAAAAGGAGACTAGGGAGGGACCTTATTGCTCTCTACAACTCCCTGAAAGGAGGGTGTAGCCAGGTGAGGTTCAGTCTCCTCTCCCATGTCGCAAATATTAAGATGAGAAAAAATGGCCTCAGCTTGCCCCAGGGGAGGTTTACATGGGATACTAGAAAACATTTCTTCACCAAAAGAGTTATAAGCAGTGGAACTGCCCAGGGAAGTGGTGGAGTCACCATCCCTGGAGGGGTTTACAAGACCTGTAGATGTCGCACTTAAGAACAAGTTTCAGTGGTGAACATGGCTGTGCTGGGTTAATGTTGGACTTAATGATTTTAAGAGTCTTTTCCAACCTAAATTATTCTGTGATTCTATGAATCTATAGTATAAAATTGAGCACAAAGGAACTAATGAGAAACATTCAAGAGTGAGTGAAATATTAATGCTAGCATTATTCTTTTTTCTCTAAAGCTGTGTGTTTTATTTCACAATAGGGAGAAAGAGTTGATACTACACTAATTGCTTTTTTTGGGAGCAATTTGATACAATCTTTCAATAGAAAATTCCTAAATAAAAATCACAGGAAGGAAGTTTTATCTAAAAATTGTGAAGCTACGGTGTTCCTTTGATAGGCTTAAAATGTCAGGGAAGTATTTTTGTGCATTTTGAATTATTTCCAGTACCAATTTTGATTAGCGATAATGACTGTGCCTTGTGAATAACTGAACGCTTTCACATTCAGATTCACTAGGCTTATAAATAATGTGTTTGGTATTATCAAAGCAGTTATTACCATAAAAATATAAGAAATCAGGACATCTTAAATTCTGTTTAAACTAGTAAGTAATTATAGTAAAAAAAAAAAAGACCTGTAGACCTATTTTATGCGAATATAGATGAATATATTTACTTTTACTTACATTACTAATTCAAGTTGTATGACTTCAAACTTCTTTAACAGTTTACAGAAGTGACATTTGGATGTTTTGATTGAAAGAACTAACAAATAACAAAAGCAATTAAAATAATTTGAAGCATAGTGACAGCAAAAGTGGAGTTTTGTCTTTTCAATGTGAAAGTAATTCCAATTTCTCCACTTGGAGGAAAAAGAAAAGAAATATGCAGTAATTATTCTCTCTCTGCAAAATAGATTTCACATGTAGAGAAACAAAAGGGAGAAATGGTATCTTCAGAGATCAATTTTTATTTCTCTAGTGAATATTGAAATGAAAGTTTCTATATTTGGGTCAAATGTTTTGTTTATAAACTTCATCTTGTTCCCACATAGCAAAAACTAACTTGTTTCAAATTAAGACTTGAGAACTTTGTGTGATTCTTTATGCAATAACTGTTTAGAAAACCCAAGTGTATAAGACAACATATGTGAAAGACTGTGACTGCATAACATGGTTACTGAGAGCTAAATTTATTTCCCTTATCATTTATGTCCCCAAAGACATAAGCATGAAATTGTTACTATTGAATTGTACTCCATTCTTGGCTTGTTATCTTCATTGCTGCCCTAAAATGAGGACATCCCTTGCTCTAGCCTCATTTCAGAAGAAAAATATAAGTAGGACATCTCACTAATATGACAGAATTGAATTGGGTTCATATTTAGAATATATAAATAGAAAAACTATTTTCTCCTCTTTTCAGGATACCACAGATCATGGTCTTCAAAATGCCGAGGTGATTTGACTGATAATGTTGAATTAACCCTATTAAATGAGACTAATTATTTCTTGCCTGAGACAAAAGCAGACCAATAAATTGCAGTGCCGCTTCTGTCACTTGCCTTATTCCCAAATGCTGTGTTCCCCCAGTGCATTTTCCTTTTGTGAATAGGCAGAGTATATTTTAGTTGATGATCTGTTGATCTTGCTGAGATATGATGACAGGCAGAATTTAAATATCTCCAGAACTGCCTGAAATCCTAGCGGTTCAGTGACAAAACTTAGTTTTCCTGACCTTGGTGATACAGAGATAAAACCCCTTCCTCCTAAACATGGAGGAGAGACCTGGGCAGGCTAAATTGTTTCAGGGATGTGTTGGAGATTCAGGGAGTGCAACAGCAGAGACCAGCACCCACCTCCACTGCCATCAGTAACCACCAGCATGGCACATCCTACACTCTGCTCACAGGCAGATGGAAAAGGAATTGGGGGGTGTCTGAAGTGGATCAAGAATTGTTCTTAAAACTCATATCTGGAAAAAAAAATTAAGACTAACTCGGTTGGTGGGAGGCAAAGGAAGGTCTGGGAACAGCCGTTTCTAAAAAGGGCTGTTACTTTCTGAACTAAATTTCCATGTGTTTTTGTACAGCACTCTTTCATCTTGTATTCTTTTATCAGGAAAATGTCATCCAAATGTCGTGGTAAATGTTGTAATTGGGCTGAAAATATTAGCGCTGGAAATCCAAGAAATATCTGGTGAGAAACCTCCAGAGTATGTGTGTCTGACTAGTGAAAATTTTTAGATCGTTTTACACATATATAAATGAATGTATGCATGTATAAAGCAACAGTAACAAAATGGTACTAGCAACATTCTAAACAAAGACAGTGAAAAAGCCTTGTTAACAAAAAGATGTGACATGGCATTTCATAGGCATCTTTCTGTCAAACAAGGGAAGCCTAGCTTAATCCAAGCTCTAGGATTAAGCTGTATTCTTGCCTCAAATGAAAGAGCGTGACTGTACTCGGGTGGGGTGAGAGAATTTTGACGCTCTTGCGATTCTTTGACATATGGCACAGTCTAGCACAACCAGTCATCGCGCCAAAGATGATTGTATCCTACAGCATGAATGCCAGCACTAATTTATTAACATTGTCAGAAAGACAAAGACACAGACTTAAAAACATTTAATTGCTCAGAGGGTCATGTTTTTCAGCAGCCCAGGGAAATATGTGTTCGAACACTTGCAACTTCTTTGGTGATAGCAAAGGTCTTCTTACTTGTGAATACTCAAGGATTCATTTCGACCACCAGCCTTGCATGGCAGATTTCAACCCCAAGCAATTTGTACTTGCAATGAGAGCCTTCGCACAAAAGATATTCAATCACAAGTATGACAGAGGTGATGAAGGATTGTTGTTTTTTCCTTTGTTGTAACTTTAACTCTGTACTTAAATTCTCTGTGTTTTGAAGAAGAATAATGTTTGATAGCTATTAAAATGAAACAGCATAAGCATTAATCAAAATCCTGTAATTGAAACGTTAATTTCCTTGATTCCTATATGTAATTGTCAAAAAATTAATCATCCAAAGTATTGTAGGATAAGCTGTTTTAATTCCTAAGTTTAAAATTTCGACAGTGGCAAGGGTTTCTCAGATTAGGAGCACAAGAATCTACTAACTTGGCTCATTAATGAGTGGTCATGTGAACAGTGCAGTAGTACTCATGCAATTGTATGGTTTCAGCCTTTCTTCTTCCTGGAGGTATTCAGGAGTTTTCATGAAAATAAGATCTCTTTTTTGGTTCAATGCCCTTCTTCAATTCATAAAGCAAGAATAATTCAAAAACATCCTAAAACATTTGGTGTCCATCAGAAATCTATGCTGTGATGCTAAAAAGCTGTGGAAATTATTGGTATGTAACCGAATTTAACCCATCCTTCAGTGTTTGGTGTCATAGCTTAATGAAGCCATTCCTTGATTTTCTGCTGACCTGAGAGAAAATGCAAAGCAGTATCTTTAATCCTCAAAGTTGATGAATCTCGTCTTGAGAAGGGAATTTTGCCTTCATTTCTTTCCAAGTGATTTCTTGGGTCAGAGAACACCTTGGGCTGGGTATTGGTTTGCATTGAAATTGCACTGCCTCGAGATGGTTATTTTCGGGAGAAGAGACCTGTAGCCTGTTGCCTCTACACTTCCTGAAAGGGAGGGAATTTTTGTAGACAACACCCACAACTGCATGTTTGCCTTTATCAGTATTTTGGACTGTAACTCCACCAGGTAAGAAAATGTCAATGTTTTTGTGTTTCTATATAAATACACACACACACGGAGAGAAATGTATGTATGTATTGGCTAATTTCACGTATAGATGTAGCTGAATAAAATATGTATAATCGTATGTGTATGATGATATGGCAGTGTGTAGATACACACAGATATGTGTGATTAGCTATCCAAAAGTTTCAGTAACAAATCAGATTCATCTGAGAAAGGAATGGTTGTATGTTCTCTTTATGAACTAGAGCTTTGGGAACTTTATGTGAAATACACATGATACAATATTTATATATATATATATGTATATGTATGTATATATATGTGTGGATATATATATAAAAATACCAAGCATGGTATAATATAAATACCAAGCAGGAATAATACTGATGGTTTTCAAAGTTACAAAGATTTGGGGGAGGTTGTGCAAAAGGGCTCCAAAGTCAAAGTAACTTATTTCTCTGTACAGGTACAATGACTGCAAAATTTAAGCTTAAATATTCTAGCATAGTTGAAATTTGGATTGGTGCTGACACATCTAAAAGATATTTGTCTCATTCTTCCAAAAAGTTCTTCAGCGTTGTCATGTTCACGTGACATATTCCTAGTTGGCTGATGATTCTTACATTAGTCTTTTGTTCCTCTTTTGTCCTGGACTAGATTTTTGCCACTGCTGGGGACAAGGTGGTGTCTGGGCTGCCCTGAGTGGGGCTGAGCTGGGTTCTCCTGGTGGCCCATGGCACACTGCCCAGCCTGTCTGAGCCCCAGCTCTGGGAATAGCACTGGGGAAGGGGCTGGCAGACCCTGCCAGTGTGGCCAGGCAAGCAGCACCCAGGGATATCGCACCTGCTGGTTGGGATATATGAAATTAAAAAATCAAGGCTTGTGTTTCCTAGATGTTTTTATTAGAGTTAGAGCAGTGAGAAGAGGGCATTGTGGCAGAGACAATCCCGGCTGTTTAGTGTTTTTCCTTTAAGCATGTCTTTGAATAAGTTTATATCTTTTACTTGGACACAAATTTTCCCTTATAAATAAATAGTCTCACAAAAATAACTTTAGTAATATCACTTTCAAAGGAGTGTGTTCGAGGTAATGGACAGAACTCTTTAAAAAAGTAAAAATCTCAGCTATATTAAGTTGATTCTTTGTAATATTATTGAGCATAATCCAATGTAAGATAACACTAAAATGTTTAATTTTTAACATATTTTGAAAATTATTTTTGAGAGGCCAAGTTTCTGCATGTAAAATTTACAATTTGAAAACATCAAGTGAATTAATTCAGAAATTATCATATCTTAATTTCCCAAGATTATTTAATATATTTTTTACTGGTAGAGACGGTTAAGTATAGTGCTGGTGACATGATATGTGCAGTAAAGTAGTCAGTAGACAGGCTAATGATTTTCGATTTAATTGCGTTTTTCTTCCTCCTCTCATCCCATTTCAGGGCATTAACTTATAGAAGTGTCATGCAAAAAAAGGTAAGAGTTTTCATTACAAGTTGTTGGGAAGTAAAAATTAGCTACAAATAGACACATATTAAAGAAAATCCTCTGGTAATGAGAGGGTATTTTTTTTTCCTTGAATTTTTTTGAGCTCCACAAAAAGATATATTATTTCCATTGCATTCAAACCATGATGGATATGAAACACTTTAATTTGTGTTAAAAGCTTTGCCAACATATTATTTAACATTAATTATTTTTATTAATTTTGATAGTCATTTTGGTTGCGCCTCAGACTATTCAGTTTTTCTCATTTCCTGATTGTGGGCCACAGATCTTTATGTGAAGAAAATTTGCACTTTTTAAGGAGAGTGCAGCTCCTGAACATAGTTTTCTTTTTTGTGTGTGTGCCATTCACCTAAAAAAGGTTGTATAGTAGAGTGTTTGTATGTCCAAATGAGGAAGGAACACTTAAACTGGAGACTTCACAATGACAACAGAGGAGGGCTTCATTGTGAAATTAGTGCTTAATTGCCTTTTATTTCCATGACCTCGATTCTTCAGGCATTAAAGCAGTATGTGGATTTGTGATGTGGGCTTATGAATTCATTCTGATTCTCTCTGCACACCCGGGCTATGTGTGGGTGGGATGATTCCTGTGGTACATCCTGACCAGAACAACATCCTGGCCAGATAATAAAGTAATGCCTTGATTCTCTAACATTAAAAATGTTGTTGGAGGGTTTTTGTTTTTCCTGCAGTTTCAGTGACAGGGTCTCAAATTGCTAGAGGACGCAGTCTCTTCTTATCCTGCTTTCCTGGCTGCAAGTACCCTCTCTCTTTCTCCCTTGGCTGAGGTACTCAAGAGGTACAGACTTCCTAGAATGCCTAATGCAGACCCCGTAATATACATCCCCCCTAATGCAGACCCCTTAATACACATCTCTTCTTTCTTCTTATGTCTCTCGTAGTTTATTAACGCAGTCTTAGGCAAGTCAATTGGTGGAATTCCTATGGAAATCCTTCCCATTGTTTCTTCTATCTCTCAGTATTGGTCTTATCTTACCAGCAGACTCAGCTCTTATCTTACCAGCAGTTTGTTTGTAAAGACACTCCCTTATTCCTTTCACACATGTAATTTATATTGAACAACAAAATGAATCTTAGTCGATGTTAACCTCTACTGGAAACAGATATTTTTCAGTCAGCAAGCATGAAATAAATAATAATCTCCCTCGGTCATACTGATTTTGATACAGACAGTTAAGTATAAAGACAAGTATTAATATGTATAGGATCACAGGAGGAAGTTAATGCATCCCATAAAAAAACCATAAGATGAGTGAACTTGATCATCATCTGATTGTCACTCCTGACCCTAAATGGTTGTGTCAAACAGTAAAACTTGATCTGTACTCCCTTCAGGATTGCAGAGACTGACTGGTAATAATGCTTTCCTGCAAGTGCATTCACCAGAATAGAAGGGTTCTTGGATTAAATGTCTGCACATGAGAAGTGAATTTCCCTGCTCGTGCAGATTTTCAAAATAGGATATTAGCAGCAATACTCCACTCTCTCATCTTAGATGTAAAGAAACATTTAAAAAAATGGTGCCTTTTTAGGTATTTGAAAACACTTTAACATCAAATTTACGAAAATAGTCTTCACAGTCATAGGAAGAAATCTGTTCTGAGTATCTCTAAAATGCAATCTTTGATACAATTTAGAATATTTTAGATATATTGGATTTAAGTGTTTCAGTAACATTAAAATTAATTTTGTGTCTATTTGGGCTCTTCAAATATTATATTCTATTTTCTATTTTCCTGAAGAATCAAATATTAGTGTTTCTTTATGATGCTATTTTAAAAATGCATTTATTACTCAGCTTTGTTCCAGTGCTTTGGATTATGATGTAAAGCCTGGTGGAAGTGATCCAGATATCATAGTCTAATTAATAGGCTAACTAATGCATAAGCGTTCATTTTCAAAATAGAATATAATAAAGATTATTTTAAAGTAAGGGCTTTTTCCTGCATTTTGTGTCTTCATTTTTTGGCCTTTTAGTTGAAATGTGTATTATCTCCTTCTGTACACTCATAATAATATTTGGAAAGATAAATACTCTTATGGAGAAAATATATTTCATGTGAGAATGTAGGTAAGCTCCTCTTATAATTACTATTTAAAAAAAAAACCCACTTATTTTATATACAGCACATTTTGTGGACTTCGGGAAAGAATTTAAGACACTTTACACAATGTTTATTCCCTACCATACCGTTGCCATAGTGCCAGTAGCAAATAACCATGATACAAAATCTTTACTATAAATGTGCTATGATACTTAACCTCTACAGAGACATAGAGGCATTCCACCTTCTTTCCTGAAGGTGTGAACACATTTTCTTCCATTTCAAAGCTGTTTTCTCTAGATCTCCTCCCTTTTTATCATCTGCCAGACCCGGAAGATTTGGTCTCACCTTTTCCCCTGCTCTTGAGTTACTGAAGTTATTCCTTTGGCTTCAGACCTCATTTGTTTCTAATGACAGAGTGACAGTCACAGTGTGTATGAGCTTTCCTAGGCTAAGAATTCCTCAGCGCCCTGGGTTGCAGGTCTTCAGGCTTCCCCTTACCACTCAGTTTTTTATTTTCATTATTTGATCATGCCCTTTAGCAGTGCTTTGGACATTAGGTACAGTATTATACTGACCTTTTTCTCATGCTTCTCCTTCCTCCCTAGCTTGTCCACTGCTCTGATCAGTTTTCTCTTCTAGCCATTCTTCCAGTTTTCTTTTTCACATGTGAAAGGTTCGCTATTGGTCTGGTCAACTTGACGAAAAATCTGTGGTCTTTTTGCATCTTAAAATTCCTGGAAAAGGCATGTGCTGCACTTTTCAAGGTGTTAGACCTTGCTTTAGGAGAGTTTAAGAGCTCTAGTTAATCAGGGTGTAGGAATCCTCAGTTGAAGTGGATCATATGAGGAAAGGCTGCACTCCTAATGGGGATCTTGGAGCGCTTCTAAAGAACAAAGTGCTCCATTCTTCTTTACTGTTGCCTTGTTAATGCTGTTAGATGTTACTTCAAATGTCACTTTATTTTATGGGGTGATAACAGTAGGAGTGTTAGAAAATGAAAACTTCGATATTCTGGAGTGAGCGACTCTTTGTTAGGGAGAAAATGGACTGTACTTACCTCCACTTTCTTTTTAAATGAAGCATCTGAGATGAATATTTAAGAATTCTGCTTCAGCAAAATGGGTATTTTAAGCCCTAGTGAGGAGGGAGAACAATATGTGATACTTAAGTTCCTGTTGGAGATTTTTTGTGAAATTTCTGCAAAGGATAGAAGTGATCTTCAGTTCCAGAAGAGCTGGAGCAAAAATGAATCCTATACAGAGAGGAACTGGGATCTCACTCGTTTTTGACATCAGAGGCAAGCTACAGTTGAGGATCTTGTCTCCTTCCTATTGAAATGGCAGTCCCTAGTTGTTGTAGTCACACCTTTGATGTCAGTGGCGTGACCGGTCCTCGGTGAGAACTCTCCTCCTCCTCCCAGGCAGGCTCACCTCTGGGCACACGCGCCTGGCACTAGGCGGAACAGGTGGGTGGAGTCGCCACTTTGGTGGTGTGGCCCCAGGCAAGAGAATCTCTGTGCAGAGAGGCGATAGAGAATGGGAGCAGCAGAGAAGTAAAAGGCTGGAGCGAGGTGTTCTCCTCAAAATCCTTTATTAGGATCCCAGCCCGCGAGACCTAACTCAGGATTGTTACAGAGTAACAGCCCCTCTTGGCATGGAGGAGGGAAGCCGAACCAACTGACAAGTAACGGTTTTGCAAGGTGTTAAATACCCGGCCGACTAGCCAATCACGAGCAAGCTTAGGGGTGGGGAAGGGGCGGTGTCCACATCTCGGAACCAATAAACTCAAAGCTTAAAAGAGACATATTTGAATCAACCAATCACAAACATAACGGTCAAGAACAGTCTAGAAAAAGGGGTGGAGCTAGGATGATAGGCAGCTCCTTCCCCGCCCACAGGGCAGTTCTCAGATCTCTGTGCCAGCCCCCGTCAGGGTGGCGCCCACCGAGAAGGTGGAGCTGGCCCTGCAGAGGGCGGGAGCGGGATTTTCTCCCTCTGCACCTAGTCTGTTTTGACAAAGTGCCTGTGGACACTTCAGCACTTCTCGGCAGAAGTCAGTGTGACCAAGAAGTTGTGTTTTTTCTGTCTTAAGTGTTTCTTCTGAAAGAGTTTGAAGGGGGAGTTATTCATTATTCTAAATAGGCAGTATAAAAGTTAAAATTAACAAAGGGTTTCCTCCTTAAATGCCATATGCTGCGTTTTCATTGTTAAAACACCTTGCATTTTTTTTCAAAACTGTAGGAAATTATTTAACTAAAATGTCTTTCATTTCTGCTGTATCAGAATTCATGGATTGGATCAGAGGGAACAATAAATCCACCAAAACACAAAGAAGATGAGGGGACTGAAAGTTTAAGTATCCAACAGTGGGGAGAGGATCTTGGAGACATTGCAAAGATACTTTACAGTGAGGAAGCTTATATTCAAACCCTAACCCTTTTAAGTTTGCCCTGTGTGTAACATAGCACTTGCATGACTTCTGGGTAGATTTCCTGTGCTAGTATAAACTGCATCTCTTTTGAATGCTCAGGTTCTGACTGGTGCCTTTCTCATTTCTCCACTTTACATATAGCCTTATGGATGATTACTCGAAAATTTTTTTGAACATCGCTGTTCAGATTTTCTAGGAAAGAGGGAGACTAAATACGGTTTTATTGATGCATGTGTTACTGCAGTGGATTGTTAACAGATTTAATTCTCTATTGCATCAGGAACTAGACTGATTCCAGTTAATTACTTTCTGGAATTTGCTTTTAGGAATATCTTTCTGAAAGGGTTTCTGAGCCATTTTTGACCAAGTCTTACAAAAGGTTGATTGTTATCATGTGTAAGCAAGACACAATTAAGCAAATGTACCTTCCTACCACTTTCTTTTTTTATTGAAATCTTTATCTTACTCTGAAAGAAGGAAATATTTTACATACTTCACAATGTACTGCTGGCTCTTGAGAATGACTTTCTTTATTCAGAATTAGTATTAGTTTTGCATCAATTGTTTTGCATGTTTTATCTGATAACCTTTCCAACTCAATGTCTGTATAAAATGAAGAATAATTTTTCTTGAATACTTCCTGCTAGTAAGAAGTCTCTTAAATATTTTAAAAAGTGTTTCTGCAGTCTTTGCATTTTATAGTGATGAGATATGGTTACACTTTAAAAAGTATTTGTGACGACTTGAATACAGAGATTGGAGACAATGCATTAAAAAAGCTAAACATAGTCATTATTAACTAATTTCTACTCTGTTAAAATCATGCCAAATTGCTAAAAAAAAAAATAATCCAAATATATTATCTCATTTCAATACAATATAGCACATTATGGTCTTAAATTAATTTCCATTGATATTACACCTGTATCACCTTTTAAGAATGCTGTTCAACATTGGACAATCTGGTCAATTACTCTTAATCACCTAACATCGGCATATCCTTAAACTCCTAACAAATTGCAATGAGAAAAAAAGGAGTGATTAGTAGTAATAGTGCTTCCAGAGAGTTCCATAAAGTTTTGAGTACTACCTCAACCTATTGAAATATAAATCCAGTATGGCAGGTGTATGCAGTTAAAATGGTTCCTGTTTGCTCTTTGTAATAAAACAGCATTTTAAAACTAAAATTTTAATAAAATTTCTTGTCTAGGGCGTAACTGGAGCAAGTCATCTTCCAGGACAGACTGGGAAAAATAACCATCTTCTCTGTTTTATTTTTCTTCTAAGTTATGCACACAACTCCTCTGCTCAAGACTTTGCAAAGCAAGGTATCTGCTTCTAAGTATTCAGTGTGTAAATAAAAGGACGTTAAGCTGCATGAAGGGTTGTTTAGATCTCAAAATGAAGTAAACTGCAGATGCTAGAATGGGCTTTGGAGAATGATCTTACTGTATATTACTATCAATGCTTTTATTTGAGGCACAGGGTTTTTCTATATATTTTAAATTCCTATGTAATTTATTTCTGGAAAGAATTATCAACATTGTATCTGTTAGGTGGACAATAAATGCTGAGATCTCAGAGGATGGTTTTGGAATTTCAGGGCATCTCAGTGTGTAAGTCTTGATCCTTCAGTGTTTTAGAAGCATTTTCTTTTTTTTTCAGGATTCTTTTGGTTCTTTCTTTCTTGTTGCTTGGAGACTTTTTGTTGTTGGTGTTGGGGTTTTTTTGTGAGTTTTGGTTTTTTTGACTTTTAACTTTTTTGTAAGGAAATACATCAGAGTCTGTGCTGTAGACTTAATTCTTTCTTTCTTTAAGACTCACGGATTAAGAAATTGAAAGTCTTGTATAGCCTGCACTTTATCCATAAAGAGCATTAATAACTTGAAAAACAAATGGGTTTTGAATTAATGTCTATTATTTAAGTCATACACAGTGTAAAAGGTAAACATATAGATCCTTTCTTAAGGAGTAGTCCATTCAGATTCCAGGAACTCCCCAAATATTTTCAAGGACACCAGCTCCTGTTATTATGCCATGCTTACTCTACATTTTACTGGTTTAGCAGTAAAGTTTAGCGGTAACAAGAACATTTTTATGAAATTGATTTCTTCAATAGCAATGTAGAATAATCAATTATCAATGGAATTATCAGTCTTCTTAAGCTCAGTGTGATTCAGTCTTACCATTCTAAGCCAGTGGTCATCACTGTCTGTTTTTATGTGTCTGAAATTCTGGGGCTTTAGTGTCAGCCAAACAGAAGGGCTGCATAAAACACTGAAATTTGCCAGATGCAAGTGTTGGCAAAATGATAATCCCTCTCTGTTTTCAGCCATGGCTTTTGTACCCCAGGTTCAGTTTAAAACAGCAAATGCAGCTTTTCCCTTTGTGAAAAAAGGCTACAAAACACAATCTCTCAGACCCAGATGTGGGAACATTCGTGGGGATAGTAGCATTGAACTGAGTAGCTCAACTTCCAAAAATGGCTCAGCCTGCCTGGGAAATTGTGGTGATCATCTGTATAAGAAAGATTTGTGTTCATATAATAATATAGCAGGGAAGGGTGCTGGGGTATCAGCTAGTTAGACGTGAAAGGCTTTTACATGTTTCTGGAATAGAAATACAGGACTAGAAAATGATTGACTGTACTTTAGGTTGTCTGTCTGAAACTGCTCTTATCCATCTCAGAGACTTTACTTCTCTTTTGCTCAGTACGAAGGAGTTACCTGCTGTCAAATTTAGAATGTTTCAGTATTCCTTAGTCTGCAGAATAAACTGCTGTACTGGCAATAAAATGTGAGGTAAAGGTAATTCAGGGTCAATGCCCCTCATTCAAACAGTATCATTTCACCTATTTTACACTGAATTTCATCCATACTCCTCCTGTTTGTTAAATCTGTGAGTACCTTACAATGTTTGTAAATCTCTGGTTAATTAGTGACAGCTTGCTTCGTTCTCTCAAAGGTGAATAAATTGTATACGCATATTAACACCATCTTTCAACTAAAATTTAATTTTCTTGATTTTTTTCTTTTTGCCAGCAAGATCCAATGTTTTTGCATTTCAATACTCATTGATGTTGCTTAATTTTATCAAATACAAATTTTCATTTGGTTTACAGTTATTAAATATCCTCTTGACAGCCAAGTGAGGTAAGGAAGGTGTAAACTGAAATAAAATTTTGCTGGATAAATGGAATCACTGTGATGTTCAACTGCAGTCTGAAGTTTGACATTGCTGAAATCAACTCTTTTTAAGACAACACACATTCTTTGATTTGCAGTTCAATTTTGCAGTCCTTTCCTTGGAGCAGTTTACTGATATGTTGCTGCCATATACCCATAGACACATATCTGTAGGGCTGCAGGATAACCTGAGGTAGTGAAATGCCTTTTTTAAATTTTTGTTTTAATTTGAGCCCGAAGCCATTCTGAGGGCACCCTTGTAGGAGTGTGGGGTTCCTATCAGGGACAAGGACAAATGGTGAGTGTGAAGTGTCAAGCTGCTTGTGTAGCTAAAGAAAATACGTTGGTTTGTAGGCCATCACTGCTTCAGGCTCAAGAGTTCAACCTAGAATCATAAAACCACAAAATGACCTGCGTTGGGAAAGACCTTAAAGATTATCCAGTTCCAGCTGCCCTGACATTGCAGGGGCGCCTTTTCCACCAGACCAGGTTGCTCAGAACTCCATCCAACCTGGCCTTGAATTCCCTTCAGTGTGGTGTTGATGGGGACAATATTTGCTTTCACAGATTTCACAGAATATTCTCGATTGGAAAGGACCCACAAGGATGACCGAGTCCAAATCTTAAGTGAATGGCCCTTAGGGACTGAACCTTCAGTCTTGGTGTTATTAGCTCTGTGCTCTGACCAGTGGAGCTAATCTGAGTGGATATCCTCTGTTAATTTATCTCGTACTGAGAGATGTTATTTTTCTGATATGAACTCTCACAAAACAGTGTGGGATACAAAGCTTCATTCCCACCAAAAAGAAAGCAAGATTTGGAAGTTTTGAGCCTCATGGGAGAGAATCAGTGTCAAGAAACCCAGAGGAATTAGCTCATATGTGTGATCATTTAAGTTTTGAATTTTTTTAAAAATTCTCAATAAAATGAATCTTATTACTACCAGTAGAGAGGAATTTATAAAGATATCTCTCCTTTAGGTATGACCTGTTGAAACTGAACAGGGTAGTTACGGTGATTTAAAATAGTGTGTTGGAACAAAAGCTGCTAATGGAGCTTTGGTGAGTGGAAAAAAATAGTCAACAACAGAGAGAGCAAATTAGGCAAACTTTGCTCTCAGACTAGGCCAGCCCACTAATTTCTACCCTAGTATGGAAATGACTTTTCATCTGTTGTGTTTTCAAATGTGTGATTGGGCAGGTAAGAGATTTTCCCACTCTTTTTTCTCACCTTACTTTCTGCAGCCCTTGTGGCTGAAGAACCAGCTCAACGAAGGATGTGCATAAATAAATAAATAAATAAATACTTTTAAAAAATTATATATAGGTGTAGATGTGCATTTATGCAAAGCTTCCCCTTTGGTTTTCAGCCACAAGGCTCCCACTGTGTTTGACCCTGTGCTGGAAGCAGAGTGGTAGAAAGTTCATGTGTATCCAGATGCCCTATCTTGCAACCTCAAGCACAGTTTTGGCTTAGAAAAGAAAGTCTGGAAAATCTTTTGGCCAATCAGTTCACTTTATAAGTGAGTTTTTTAATCATACGTTCTCTTCTTTCAGCAGAACTGCACTACTTCTGCCTAAATTGTTTTTTTAGACATCTGGGAATTCATAAACCTTTCAAACTATTCCTAAAAATTAAAATACACCATGCTGAAAACACCAGCCAATGCAACCCAAATAAATTAACGAAATACACGTATCTCTGCATCTATATTTTAATCTGTATGCCTATATAAACAGGCATTTGGATTAAAAAAAAATAAAAATGCAATGCAAAAATTGAATCATAAAGTTAGTTCACAATGATCTCTAAATTTAATTAAATCAGTGGTTTGTAAAAAGGCTATTTATTTTATACAGTTATATTTTATCACTTTAACTGCAAGATAAACAGCCTTTTAAATTACAATGAAAAAGCTATTATTAAGTAGAATAATAAGGTTGGTGCAATTTTTAAAACCTCAGCTTCCAAATATTTATTCCTATGGTTAATAGCATTCTGTGTGTGCTGAGTTCAGCATTAAAATTATTTAATCTAAACAAACTGAGAAGATACAAGTATGCAAGTACAAGAAACTAATTTAAAAAATCCCCTAACTACTATGTGTTTTACTGTAGCTAAGCTATTATAATTTGTTCTTATGGAAAATAAAGTGAAACTATGCAGTATAGTCTATTATACAACCTTTTTTTCATTTTAGATGCACTTAAAAGGAAAAAGCACTAAATACTATTGGTTGAATTAGAAGCACATCAAAATGTATTGCTCTAAGCTGTAGGACTGTATTTCTACATCTTTTAAGAATCAACATAATTAATTATTTTTAATTTTGCTTTTTTTGTGAAATATTAATTGGAGAGTAGACAGATGCACTTTAGCAATGTGAAGTTGCTTTATGACATATCTGCAAAGGCTGAATATGTGAACTTTGACCCTTTCTTTGTGTCATGCTCATAACCAAAAAGGTGTGCCATTATTGTGGCATTCTGGTGGGCGAGTGGCTTAGAGTAGAAACATAGGATTAAACCTATGTACATACAGCCCATTTTGAGGAAAATTGGAAGTAGGAGATGCACAAGCTGGTTTAGTTGCCTCTTGAGAAATATATTCATGAGTGTAAAAACTAATGCAATGCAGCAATGATATCCCTCTAGCTTTCAAGGCAAAGGGATTGAGGGATTGAGGAAGTGGGCAAGCATAAGTAATAAATCCATGCTGGCAAGTAATATTCAAGACTTCCACACTAGTTTTGGCCTCTGCAGTCATATCCAGGTTTAAGGTACCTGGATTACCCTCATGAAGGTTTTACAGATCTGTACCTGCTACTAGAGCTGTGTTTTGCCTCAGAAATGTTTTCAGTTCCAGTAAAAGTCAAACTACTAATGCAATAATAAGATAGATATTTTCCTGAGAGATGTGTTGACCATATTATTGTTTGGTCAGTGCTGGTCCTCTAGCAATCTGAATAGAATTTATAAATCCCATCCCATTAGAAGGACATATGAACTATTACAGATTAACTATTGGAACCATGCTACATAAAATAATGTGTGTTTCTTGGTAGGTAGCTGTTACATTATTAAACACAACAATTAGGGAAAATCAGAAATCTCTGATAGTAATAAACTTCTAATAGGTTTTCTCTTTCTATTCCAATAGGTATTTGAAGTGGAGTCAAAGTGCAATTCCTTCTGTCTTCTTTGAGTGTCTCGTGTGAGGAATCCCATTTAATCTTGCTTTATAATGAAAATAGTGTGTTTAGGAAAAATAGAAAACAATGGTAGAGAAATGCTATTCAGTCTGTATTTGTTTACTCTTTGATTGATGAATATGTAATTACAGTATTAAACTTACCTAGGCCTATTTCAGTCTACATGAACAGATTGTGAACAGAATGATCTGCATTTTTAATAAAGATTATTCATGTGAGTAATGTTATATCAAACTTGGTGTGCTAGACTTACATCCTCATTGTTTCATCCTGATTTCCCACTGTTTTACCACTGTTTTCCCACTTTCCAAATGTTTTTCCTAGTGAGTTTCTGTACTACAGGGATGACTGCTACTCCATATGCCTTGACTCAGTGTGGGATACTATCATCTGATGTTTAATTCATTAGGAGGTATGTTCTGTGCTCCCTCCACTCCACCCTCTGCCTGGTGTTTTTCCTTTTTTAAATGTCCTAGGAAGATACGTGGTTTTCTTTCCCCTTCCCAGGGGAAGAGGTTTTTCCCCAAAAATATGATTTGTGGGGGGCATTTGTATTTTGTTGAAAGGACGAGTTTTTTTTAGCATTATTTTTCAGCACAAGACTAATATAAACTCCCTATTAATTGAGCAGGGGCTGGGGGGTGGGTGGGGAGGGGGGGGGAGGGGAGAGGAGANGAGAAGAGAAGAGAAGAGAAGAGAAGAGAAGAGAAGAGAAGAGAAGAGAAGAGAAGAGAAGAGAAGAGAAGAGAAGAGAAGAGAAGAGAAGAGAAGAGAAGAGAAGAGAAGAGAAGAGAAGAGAAGAGAAGAGAAGAGAAGAGAAGAGAAGAGAAGAGAAGAGAAGAGAAGAGAAGAGAAGAGAAGAGAAGAGAAGAGAAGAGAAGAGAAGAGAAGAGAAGAGAAGAGAAGAGAAGAGAAGAGAAGAGAAGAGAAGAGAAGAGAAGGGAAAAGAGAGAAGAGAAAGGAAAAGAGAGAAGAAAAGAGAAGAGAGGAGAGAGGAAGCAAAAAGATAAAACTGGTCAGCCTTGTGAATACAAACAAAATCAAACTCCATCCATATCTGGGTCTGGTGCTCCAAATCCCCCCAAAAGAAAGATTTTCATCATTAGGTTTTTTGAATGATGAAAAAAAGGATGCTCCAGCACTCAGATCTGATAGTAGCATGTGTCAGCTTCTTGCAGTGCAATCACACTGTTTTGTCTGAACTCCAGTGACTCGATAGGGAGTTTGAATTGATGCTGTGCTGTGTTACGGGTTTGGTATTTTGTGTTTAAGAATGTAAAAAAAAAATTTGTTCTAAAGGTGTTGCTTCTATATACACATATTTATGTATACATATATATGTATACATTTGTACTTTTTCTCAACCTACTGCAGGACAATTTTCTTTAGGAATATTGTAGGGAGAAGCAATTAATGATTGGGTCAGTCATGGTGTTTTCAAGATTATTTTGAAGTCATGCTTATGTCAAGCTCTGTTACTGAATGGAGAGGTTGTTTAGTTAACAGAGTATGACAAAGGAAAAAGACAAGAGAATGATCCAATGATGCAGTAAGGAAAGAATATAGGGACCCAGTGAAATACTGTGCAAAGACACCATCATTGATCTTTGTTCCTGCAAGTATTGTCAAGCAAGAGCTGACTTTTCCTAGCAGACGCCTTCAAAGGAAGGAGAATTGTGTCAGGAATAAAAGATTTTGCATACTCAGAGCTAGTGGTCATGGCACTGTGGGATGGTGGTAGGGAGGAAGGAGATGAAAAAATGTGTTATGCATAGGTGAGAAGACAAAAAGTGACCTGGAGGTATGGGGTACCAAGAGTTTCTAGACAGGGGAACTACATCAAGGCTTTCTGAGTGCTTGCCTCACTGCTCTGATTTTAAAAAGACATACAATATTTTGGATATTCTCTTCTGTTTGCTTTCCCTTCTGCATAAGATTTACTTTAAAATTATTTCTGTAAGTCCTGTGGTAGTTCTGCATGATGAACCTCATTAGCTTGTGATAGTATCCTAAAATGGGTCAGTGTATCATGCATGTAGACTCTTTGCTTCACATACACATACTCATGCCCATGCTGTGCACAAGGACTTCACTTCTTGTGGAGTGAGTATGGACACAGACTGCTCCATCCCTGAATAATTAGCATAGCTCCCAGTCACCAGGGTATTCTGAGAAGAGACCTTATGTTTAACTTATCTTTAAGAGGTAATTTTTATCTTATCTTTAAATGATAAAGCGAGCACAGAATAGTAGAAAACTAGCTAAAGTGCTGCACAAACTCATACTGTAGCAGAGATTTACAGGTTGGGATGTGGTGAACCTTCTGTCATGAGCAATTTTTTTGCTTGCTCAAACACAATAAAGCCCTCTCTTGCCACCCACCTAAGAAAGTTCAGGAATATTCAGATGCAGGAACAGTTCTCATTTTTTGTGCCAGTGAAATTAAATGGCTTCCCTCAATACCACCTTCGTTTGAGTGCTGTGATACATGTCTTGTTACACACAATTTCTTCTGTATCATCTTCTATTTTAACGCATCTAGCTGCTTGTATCTTTCATCATATAGATTTGAAAATCAACCTGAATTTTAAAGACCAAATGTGTACATGGATAATTCAGAAATGGATGGAGATTTGTCTTTAGTCTTCATCTGTGAAAACACTAACACTGTGAGTTCACCAGTCTCACTCCAGAACAAAAAATGTAAGTAAGCTCAAATCAATTACCTGCTGAATAATGCAACACAAAGAAAAGCTTTTTGAGCTAGGCACTGGAAATTGAATGCTATGATTTTATACAGGATCCATGCCAAGGTCTCTGCTGAGATGGGATGAGTTTTTTGGCAACCAGTTAGGAAAAGGAGGAAAAGCTGATTATTTTTATTGAATTTTGCTTTTGTATTCATGTGGCTGAGAAGACTCTTCCACTCCTCCCCTTTGTTATTGCACTGGTGTTAGATGTTAGCTCACATGCAGGTTTTGTTTTAAAATAAATGGATATGGGCTTGTTAATTACATACTGATGAGTTTATAAATGTTTTAAAAGAGTTTTCATATCCTGTGCTATTTTGATTAAAAACCACCTGAGCCTGTACTGAGAGCTTCAGGAAAGTCAAACCTGTTGCAAAATACACTTTGCCAAAATGGGACTGAGTAGTTAAAAGAAGATATTTGCATGAAATATTTTGTTGTTCGTTAACACTATTTGATCTCTTACAGAAGGACAAAAAGAGTTTGAGAAGGGTACTGCTCTGTGGTGAAATAGGAACTGCTGTTGGACACCAAGAAAAGGTCATGAATTTCAACTGCTTCAAATACTCACATTTTCCAGATATATGAAATGAATTCTGGAAAGATGCAGTTTAGCTAATAATAAGAAAGAACTTGGGTGTGATAAAAGTAACAACAGCAAGGAGAGAAGATCTTGTTCCTGAGCATGCTTGAGTTTAGCACGTTTACACGTATTTTAAAAACAGCTGCGCTTGGCTAACATGACTTGTGCAGATGGACCAGCGATAGCAAAACCACCACTGTGCATAATTGCAAGGTAATTTGGAGATCTGTTCTTGATGGCAAGCCAGGGGTTGGAAACAGATAACACACAGATGTCAGTGTCAGGGAAGCAGCACACCGACAGTGACCACTGGTATAAATGTGATACAGTGCTTCAGTGGAATCTCTTCACTGTTGGTGTGCGTTCTGCCCTCACCTGTCCCACACCCCCAAAATTAGGGCTATGGTTGACATGATTTCCAGCTCCTGTGGGTGAAAACTTTGACCTGGATGGTGTTATGCTTGATTCTACTCTCCTGTAAACCTCTAGGCTGTAATCTGAATATTTTTTAATGGATTTAGTTGGATTCAGCTCTGTTCAGCCTGGAGGAGTCTGAGGGGAGACCTCATTCCAGTTACAGCTTTTTCGTGAGGGGAAGAGAATGGGCAGACACTGATCTCTGCTCTGTGGTGACAGTGACAGAACCCAAGGAAATGGCCTGAAATTGTATCAAGAGCATTTTAGGTTGGATATCAGGAAAGTTTTCTTCACTTAGAGGGTGTTTGGGCACTGGAACAGGCTTCCCAGGGAAATGGTCCCAGCCTTGAGTCTGCCAGAGCTCACAAAGCTTTTTGACAGCTCTGTCAGGGACATGGTATGATTGTTGGGGTGTCCTGTGAAGGGCCAGGAGTTGGATTTCAGTGGTTCCTTTGTGCTCCTTCCAACTCAGGGAAGTATGTGATTCCTATTCTGTGATTCTGTGGCTCTCCCTGGAGCCTTCTCTTCTCCAAGCTGAACAGTCCCAACTCTCTCAGCCTGTTCTCATAGGAGAGGTGCTCCAGTCCTCTGATCATTTTTGTGCTCTCTTTTGGACTTACTCTGGCAAGTTCACATCCTTTTTATGTTGCGGACCCCAGAGCTGGACACAAGCACTACAGATGGGTCTCACCAGAGCAGAGGAGAGGGGCAGAATCCCCTCCCTCCCCTGCTGCCCACAGGGATGCAGCCCAGAGTAAGTTTGGCTTTCCAGGACCGCCAGTGGTCATAGTTGCATCATGTTGAGCTTCCAATCCACCAACCCTGCCCAGTCCTTCTCCTCAGGGCTCCTCTTGGTCCATTCTCCATCCAGTCTGTGCTTGGATTGCCCTGACCCACATGAAGCACCTTGCACTTTGCCTTGTTGGACCTCATGAGTCTTGCACAGGCCCATCTCTCCAGCCTGTCCAGGTCCCTCTGGATCCATCCCTTCCCTCCAGAGTGTGGCTGCACCACAGGGCTCAGTGTCATCTGCAGACATGCTGAGGGCACCATCAGTCCCACTGCTTTATAGCATTCTGTTTGTGTGAGAGCTTTCATGACTCACCTTGACAAGGTCACTGCTTTGTGCTTTTGGACAAATCCTCCGGTGAGGATAAGTGATCAAACCAAGGTATGGTTGCAAACAGTGAGTTTAGGTCAGTACCAAAAAACCCCTACCAAAACCCCAAACTAAAACTAGCAGGCACTGTGCCTTGATTTGTTATAGCAAGATGAGGATTTTGAGGATTTACAACTCCATTTGGAGTTGAGCAAGTACAAAGGAATGTAATCTCTAAAACCAAAAAATCTTAGAGGCATATTATAATAACAATTTGTTGATGAAATAAAAATGGTAGTGGTGCAGTTGTGGGAGTAGTAGGATATACTTCCAAAACCAAAGTATTTGCTAATCGAGTAGATGATAACAAAGTTCTGCAATATGTTACAGTGGTGAATTGGACTGTGTGTGGGTTGTGTGATCACATATTTAATTTAATTAATTTATCTATTTAATCAGATACTGGTTGAGCTTTTCACATTACAGGAATTTTGATAAGGTAGTTCTGAGGTGGCTCAGTGAGGAAATTAGGTTGATTAATGCTTGCTTCAATAAAATGTTTCTCAGTGTAGCTACATACATCATGTAAATGAGAAAAAGACATGTTTGGAGAAAATTTTGGGGGAACGTTACCCAAGATAATATCCCACACTATTTGTTAGTCACCTTGTTTTACCATATCAAGGATATTCTAAAAAAAAAGTCTTTTATTTTTGCCTCTAGTAAAGGATTAAATTTGTGTATTAATTTCTTCTTAAGCAATTTTGATTTTTTCCTAGGATACATTAAAAACTGCCTGGCCATATAAAATTCCGAAACATAACAGTAATTAATTGAATTTTCTCTACCTCATATTTAACCTAATGGTCAGCACGGAAATGTATTTTTATTGATCGTAGTAATGACAGAGAATAGCCTTTTAATGTTTCCTAACCTGGTTGTTGTAAGGTGGTACGTTATGGTATCCACACATCATGGTGGCCTGCATTATTGTTTTCCTTTCCAGGACAGTATCTAAAGCACTTTAAATATTAATTTAAATTTGGTAGTTTTTTTCCTAGGCATATACTTTTATTTTTAGATAGCATGCTGTCTCCGTTTGTGTTCGTCATTCATGTGTATTTGTTACAATTCATGTCATCCTTAAATATAAAAGACAAATGCTTTGGTTGCTCTATCAATAATTCTCTACAAAAATAATAGCTTTCTAGAGGATGCCACAGCAGGAGTTTCCTTTTTCTTGTTATGCAACACCAAAGGGTAAACCTCCTACTGGTTAATTTATGTGTAAAAACTGCTTCAGCTTACATGTTAAGTGATGCTTTAGCACTTAAGGCTAAATTAATAGTAATCATGTTTGTATAACTATTGACAATTGTTGTGACCTCTGGCTCAGTCTTTAAAGAGATGCATATGTTTAATTATCAGCAGTAGATTTTATTTATCCATAATTACCATCAAGAATAAATTACAAGCTAGTGGGGAGAAATAACAGGAGAACAGACGTAATGACATTTGCCCTCCTCAGTGGATGGAAGAATAAAGAATAAGGGTTAACTTTAGGTGGTGACCTGGCTACATTTTCAAAGGAATTTCTTCATTTTTAAAGTCTGGGGAAAATAATCAACTCACAAACCCAGGTTAAAATTTCTCCTTACTGAAAATAATCAGTGAAATCCTTAGTGAGCTGGGTAGCAAAAGGAGTTATCTCATGTAGGTCAGTGTTAATTTATACTGAAGTGAGGCTCAGTTTTGTTAAATATTTTCTAGGTGACTATGGAAAACTAGGTTCATACAAATGAGAGAGAAAAATCTTCTGAGAATTATAGTGAAAAATCAATAAGCAGAGTGAAACTTTTCATAACAGTGGTTACTTTTGGAATACTTTCATATATCCATGAAATGAATATGAAAATTCAGTAAATTTTAGGTACACCTCCTTTGGAGGTTCAGTATGACTAATTTTTTTCAGAAGATTATGATTATGGTTTATGGGGAACATTTTCCCTCAAGAAATGTTACCATTTGTGTAAAACTCCTTCCTCCCTCCACCCCTCAGTAACATTCTTAGCAAAAATAAGCTTTCTGGTATTGCACACCTCATGTTAAAATATACAAAATAAATGTTGAGGGTCAATACACAGTATATAAGACAGATAGTCTTGGAGATAAAGCAAAATAGACATCACTCTGATCTGCTATCCACACCCCAAACCCTGGCATTATCCCATGCTGAGGACGGGAAAATCTCGATCTAGGAGAACCTAAGCTGTAACCACTTTTTAAAAAAGCAAGCCTTGTGGATGCTGTTGCCTATAAATACCCTGAGATAATTATCATTCCATCCTACTTTGAATTTCTACTAGCCACTTGACCAGATTTCCAAATTAATCCAGAGGTTTATCCACAAGAAATGTATTTCTATCCTGAGTAATGCGGACGTGGGTTATTGAGAAAATAGATCTAACCCAGTAACATAAAATATCTCTAAATCATAAATTATATGAAAAGACAATAGCCTTAGCATCTCAACCTTCATGTATTTCAAATGAGTATTTTTCTTAAAGCATCACCATGGTTTTAGCAATGTCTTGTAAAGTCATTGATTTTATGTTGCTTCAGGGAAGGTACAATTTATTACTGTTAATAATGTTTCTGTGATTACATGAAAGGTTCCTTGTTGCCACTAATTAATTAACCTATCAGAAAGTATCCTTCCTTTTAGAATAGATGATGAGGAGTTTTTATAATCTATCTGACATCTTTAGTTTTCATGTGAAGCGAGCCCTGGGATGTGAATATTCTGGGAGTTATTTTTGCTTCATTCTCCTGTAAATGTCATGTTCAAGTCAGTCGCAGCACAGTCAGGTGTTGGGGAAATTACTTGTTTGGTCTTTGCAGCGTCTTCTTCTGCACTGGGGTCTTATTCCATGGCTGGGTTGGTGTTATTGTATTTGTTCAAGGGTTGAATTTGTGATGTGTCATTGAAAAAAATTCAAAGGTTTGTAAGCTTAAGTGGCCAGTTAATGGGGGTTTTATCTTCATACCTGAGTAAATTCCTCATACGCGCAGGGAGAAGCCCACAGCGTTATCACTCAGCAGTAGCCAGGCACTGGGAGAATATTAATTCGGCAGTTCACTGCTGGTCGTGGGCATGTACAGCACTGTCAAAATTCAGTGATGCTGCTGTGAGAAATCAGCTCACTGATGAGTCCAAGCGTGAGGTTTGTTTTCTGCTGGCTCTGTGGTGATCACGCAGAGGTGGTTCTGAGCAGCAGCTGTAGGAGGGGGCATGGAGCAGTGAGGGAAACAAAACCCCAAGTGCTAATCTTTCCTGTTGATATCCTCGAGATTTCAGCTGGAAATGAGGGCTCATTTTATGCGTGCATGGTTAGTATTGGAAGCATTGTTGATCTTACAAGGTACTGCTTGGGATAAGTTCTAGGGCTTTTTGTTTTTCCAATTGATTTCCATCACTTTCATAGGCAGTTCTGCTTTTTGAAGATTTGTTTCTATTCTTCTCCCAATGTTCTCTTTTCTCCCCTGTTTCTTTGCATTCTTGTCTGGTGCTGCTCCACACCTTTTGTGCTGACAAATTCTGTGTCACAATACTGTTCAATGATGTACTGAAGAGCATCTCCACACAAATAGAGGAGCTCAGAAAGACACTGGCTAGAGTTGAAGCCAAAGTAATGCCCTGCTGGGCTACTCCCACGCCATCACAGGGACCACCAGCCCATACAGGACTGGTCTAGAATTCACAAGGACAGGGGGGAACACAAACCTACAACTCCTAAGAACAACCGGCTTGTCCAGACCCCTACAAATTCTATCTGTGCTTAACCATCAACCTCAGTGTCCAGGCATGAAACTCATCACAGGGCGCCTTAAGAAGCAGTTTAGCAAATCATCTTTCATGCTAAGAGGAGCTGTTGCTCGGGAGTGGGACACATTGTAGGATGCAGGGGAAAAGCAGTTTAAGACCACACAGGATTTACAAGGCATTTAGGGAAGGAATCAACGGTAGGAAAAGGGAAGTGTTTGGGTGATTTTGTGAGGCACAGGAGTGAGAAAACAAGGGAGGGATGAAGAATTAGAAGAGATCATCTCATGTAAATAGTTTGGTCAGTACTCTACTCTGACCTTGCCCTGCACCTGATCACCTGTCTGTCCCACTTACAAATTGTTTTTCCCAGCTTTTCTCCAGGTAAGAGATCCCTCTTTGTGTGCAGAGGGATCTGTGTGCAGCAACTGGAAGAGCACAGGGTGGAGGGTCCATGTGTCTGTAGTAGCAGCAACTGCAATGAGGGTAAAAATGTGAGTATGTGTGAGCAACAGTAAAAATCAAGCCCAATGACCTGGATGAGTAGAAATGACCCAGGAGCAAGATGTTGAGCAGGTCTCTAGGGCTGACTCCAGCTATGAAAACATCTGGATGCCTCTAGGGGTGAAAGCATGGGGTGGATAAGCTGTTGGAAAGTCCTGGCTCAGTTCTGTGTGTGGGTGACAATCTATGGCAGCAATGGGTGTAGGGCTGCAGCTTCTGGGGCTCATGGAATGGAATCATAGAATGCCCTGTGTTGGAAGGGACCTTAAAGATCATCTCTTTGCCATGGGCAGGGGCACCTTTCACTAGACCAGGTTGCTCAAAGCCCCATCTGACCTGGCCTCATATATGTTCAGATGTCAGCAACTGTTGATCTTGGGATCCATCTGGAAACCTGGAATCACTGCAGCCTGCCATCAACCCAGCTCTGGTGAGAGTGAAGCCCACCAGATTTGGCAACTTGTAATACTGTGTCCAAGAAAATATATTCAAAACACAGTCATTGCAATGGGTAACTCCATTTTAGTTTTAAATGTCTAGCGCAATATGTTCATGTACTACTCATTCATTTTACCAGACCAAAATGTTTGTACAGACCAAAATGTTTGTACAGAGCAAAAAAGTTCTGATTAATTTTAACTTGGCCTTACTGTTTAAATGGGTTCTGGTTTCTTTCCTATACTGACTGCTAAAAGGACAATTTCTGAACAAAAAGTAATGTAGACTTAATTCAGGAAAACAGTACTGTAAAAATTGAGATTTTCTCACTGGAAAGTATAAAATGAGGATTCCTAGAGAGATAAAAAAGTACCTGAGAATAATTTGACTAATCAGTGAGCCATTGAAATTAGAGCCCTGTACTTTAGTATTCTTACAGCTTTTGTGCATATTTATGTATTTTAATTGGAAAAAATACAGATTTTTTCCACCTGGTGTTTTGACATGCTGCTTAGCTGTGGGATATGAATAGATTGCAATTTATGAACTAATAATCTAAATAATAACACAGCTATTAATTCAGTATTACTGTGAAAAAGATTGACACAACTTGAATGTTCTGAGTGTATTCCTACCTGCCTTTCTCACTGAGTTATTAATCTGCACATGAAAATGATGTTGTATTGCTGCTTGTAAATGAGGAATCGACTGTGTAGGGCATGGTGCTTTTACTTGATAATAATGGTCTCTCTAGTCTACCAGGCAAAGGACATAACAAGATCCAACAGCTGGAAGTTTAAGTTGCCAAAGTCTAAACGGGAAAGAAAGTGAAAACTGCGGACAGTGAGGTCAAGAAACCATTGGAAGAGATTACTCAGAGGCACAGTAAATCTTTCATATTCTTTTTTCTGTCATTCTTAGGAGTATCACCACTTTTATCAGATACTGAAATTATATGGAAGTGGTTTATACCTATTTAATAATTGATATTGAGCTAGTTCAGGAGAAGAAACTATAAGTAAGTGATACCTACTTTTGCCTAAAATGTCTAAGATAAACAAAAGCCAGGTTAAAAATTTCAATGGGCTAGTGGGTTACAGTGCCTCAGTAGTTGGCTTAAGTAAATTCTCATAGCCTATAAGGTGTGAAGAGGCATATTTTTGGTGACAGAATTTAACTATAAAAAGCCTGTGACTGGTATATTTGTCCATCAATATTGACAGTTCTGCCAGAGCAGTGACTTCCACATCATGGGCCAGATTGTGAAAGGCCTGCGGTTGCTCACAACAGGGACTTGGTCTTCAGTACACCTTGGCCAAGGTAAGAGTTTGTTAATGCCTCATGTGATTCAGAGATACACAATTAGTGTTAAATAGTCCAGCCCTCGGAGCAGAGCTATTGATTCTATCAGAAATGGTGCAGCTTGCTTTTCAGAAGGATGTGATCATGGGTACCTTGCTACCCAGCCCTTATATGTGAACTATAGAGCCATAGAACTTTGGCGTACAATTACAATTTTATACTATTTTTGGATCTGTTCAGTGCCAGCACGAGTCTGTTAATTTTGTAAATGTTAATACACTTCTTGAGCGATTTTCTCAGAACAAGAACCACCTATGGTGATTAAGTTCTCTTACTACAGTTAGTAACAATGACTATTATAAAATGAGTGCAGAGTTGGGGGGATTTTTTTGATGAAATGAAGCACAAGAATAGGAATAAAAGCGAGTAGAGTGCTTGTCAGAAATGGATGACAGAGAAACTGTAATAGGAGGAAAGAATTCAGTTAAATTACATGCTTGAAAACACATGGCTAATAGATGGGGGAGAGATACATCAGTTACATTAATGTGGATCAATAATTGATCTTTGCAAAGAGGCATAAGAGACAAGTGTGTGTCATTAATGAGGAGGAATTAAATACAGTCAAGAAGTCAAAAGCATGCATCATCAAAAATGAAGAGTGAGACCGAGTGATGAAACAAATCAAACTTCTATTTAATGTGAAGTTTTGTGGTCTTGTTAATGGTGCTCCTTAGCTTTACTGGGAATGAAGAATAACCTTTCTGAAGAAATGAATGTGCTTTCATTTGGAAGTAGAAAATTAATAGCTTTTTAAAATTCAAAACAAATTCTTGTATCTGAACCTAAAAAGTTATTTGTTATTCAACGCTTAAATGTGTAAAGCTGATGAATAAAGAATGTAGCTAACAAAGAATTCTGGACAGCTATAACTAATGAAGCAAAATGCAATTGCCGTGAAAGAAAAAAAAAGAAGAGGTGAACTGGGAGATTTAGGACTGACAACTTAGAAAGTATTTTAAGGTATAAAATGGTGAAATCTATATTTTACTAGAGTTTTTCTGGTGCTGTGGGAGACTAAATGGCATAGAACCAAAGAAAGTCATACCCGTTCCCTTGTGATTAATGAAAAATTGAAAGCTTGACTGAATACCTAGAATAGTGAAGATTTTGAAGTGGATATCTCTGTAGAGGAGCTGAAGGGAACAATAGAAAGAAAAAGGCAATTTTTACACACATCAATATATTAGCAAAGAAAAAGTATTGACAGAAAAGCAAAAAGAAAATAATTGTACTGACACAATGAGAAATAGAAATCATTATCTCATTTCTATGAGTAGAAGTTCAAATATTGTTACTGTAAAACATGGGGTGCATCTAAAATTTGACAACAGGCACAATAGCGTGCAACTTGGAGGGTCAAGCTCTTAGCAAGATGCAGTCTTGGGTTCTCTATTGGATTTTGTCAGATTTATAAGAATTTGTCAGATTTAAACCATTGCTGCTCTTCCTTCCAGACCTCGGCCTCTGGCCCACATGTCCTCATCTTTTTGATCTTAATGCTTTTGTGATGCATCCCTCTGCTATGGATACTGGAGTGTCTTGTTTCCAGCTCGATTCCCCTCTGCAAGAGAATAATTTGAGAGGTCTGAAAAAGTTCCTGATTTTCTTCCAACAGGGAATTCCCATTATATACAAGCATGCTGCTGGAGCTCTGAGAGTTTTTGTCTTATGCTATTGAAGATTGAAAAAGAGAGGGCTAAATCTTCCCCAAGGTAAGGTTTTATGCTGATAATAAGGATAATGCTTGCAATCAACTGGTAGCTGAATGACGTACATTTGCAGGACTGAATAGTTATTATGTCCACAATACTGCCTTCTTGTATATTCCCATAATTTTGCAAAGTAATTATTTCAGATGCAAGGGGGAAGAAAGAAAGTAAAACTCAGGATTTCATTCTAAGCTCTCTGTAATTGATGAATCATCAAGTTACATATTAAATATTTAGCTTGTTCTTTTTGCACGTTGGATTTAAAAAAAAATGTTATTTTCTGTATGATCTGAGGTATACTTCCACTTTTCTTCTCTCTAATAACTAATTGAAAATTTTAGAAATTATTTCAAAGAATGTGGTCTCTGGAGAATGAGTATACCCTCCCCAAAATGCCCGTATGCTTTTTTTGCTCCATCTATGCAGTAATAAACATTTTACAGAATAGAAGGAAAGTCAGCAGCCACTCTTATGACTTGATCAGTGCATAATTTTCTTTTTTTTTCTTTTCTTATTTGAAATTTTTCAAATCTCTACCTGTCTGCATTTGCCCTTTGTCAGGTGCTGAATGCAAGAAGTTTAGTGATGAAGAGTAGATGGTGTTTGAGGTAGACTGAAGGATGGGAGCACCTGCCTGCCCCTATGCTCCTGCCACAAGATCTTGAACTTTCTTGCTCTTTCTTCCTTCAGATTGGAGTGCATTTCTTATTCTGAAATACGAAGGTCAAAGTCCTTTTATTGTGCTGTTCCTGTCTTTATAGTTTCAAGCTATAACAATATATAATAATTACTTCAGTTGTCAAAAAGGGTATGGATTATTTTTTCCAGTTCAGGTATTTATGAAAATTCCTATAATCTACAGACTCTCAAACATGAAGTTGTCGTCTTCCTTTTCTCTCTCTTACCCTCTAATTTTTTCCAGCTGTTGCTATGAGGAGCCATTATTAAAATATTCAGCTGAGTACAGCACAAACATCACTTGAGAATGCTTTCTACAGTGCCTCATTAATGGACATAAACACTTCTGAGTACATCAATAACTAGTTTCATTTATAGTATAAAATATAAATTCTATGATGTGTACACCTGCCCACTAAAAGCTCGGCTGAGAGCAGCAAGCCTTTCATACCTGGATCAAAAAAAGAGAAGCTTGGATTGATCCAGACTAAATTCTGAGATGGATTTGAGTCAATGACTGACAAATGATGGCCCTACGATCCTGTGAGTAGTGGGGAGATTTCTTTCAACAAGGCTTTTATGAAATTCTCCTATGTCTGGATTGTCATGCTTGATCTCAGTTTTAGGAGATACAGAGCATTGCAGAGCATTGATCAAAAAGTACTAAGTACTAAGAGGGAAGAATTTCAGATATATTTTCATTTTATTCCAAAGTTATATATCCACACATATTTCATATAGACATTTCAGGATGAACATGAAATTAAAATTTTTAATACCTAATCTATATTTTAGAAGCAGTATCATGTTTGGTAGGGAGAGGGATAGGGTAAACAAGATTGGAAGAAGAAAGGAATTTCTAAGAACATGGGATTCTGTGGTATCACCAATAGTAGTATTTCGGCATTTTTTTCCTCTTACTGAAAACTATTTTCAGGGGGGAAAAAGTGTTCTACTCAGATATAATTTTGATTTTGTAAAGTAACTTTTGGCTAATATCAGTAGAAAATAGTAGTTCTTTATACAAAACAAAATCCTCTTTTAAGGATTTAAGCAAAACAAGAATTTTTATAGTGACTGAAGAGAAATACCTAAAACCTTTTCTAAGGGTGCGAGAAGTAAATAGCAGAAAATTGAGATAGGAGTAAATGATAGTGAAATCAAAATACTAGATTTTCATTGTAGCAATGATAAAATTGTACAACTTGTAAAAGAAAGCAAAAAGTCCCCAAGCAACCACGTCTGAAGCCTTTAAGGAATTTCAGTATAAATCTGTGTGTGGTAATCCATGTCAAATTTTTCTGGTGCTAACACTGTGTTATGCTAATTGGGCTTTTTTTTTTTTTTTTTCTGAGCACAAACCAGATAAACTGGCACATTTCACCTTTGAACTGTATCTATCAGCTTAAAATTGTGCTAATGCTTTCTGTGATTATCAACACTATTATTACCAGAAAAAAAAGAAGAAAGTAAACTAAGATAAATAAACCTCTAACCTCCCATGCTGATTAAATTTTAGAAATCTGCTCCAGTGTTACATACCAGCCACAGGCAGCATATCTTTAGATGTACTAGCAAGACATTCAAGGCGGCAAAAGTTCTGTTTAGTAAGAATTGTGTGTATACACACAAAACTTTCTCATAATGGGCATGGAAGGTTGTATTGCACGTAACTGTACTACTGACTTTTCTGCAAGGTGAGAAGTATAGCAGAGGTCGGCAGCAAGGGCACTACACTGCTTTTGCATTCCAGGAGCGCCTGAAATGAGAGCTGTTCCAGAATTTCTGCATGTTGCTTTACGCATTTTGATTGATGCTGAAAATTAGTGGATGCTGGAGGAACTCCCTACTGTGATTATTACAACATCCTCTGTATTCCAGAGGGAGCTTTTCCTAACAGTGTAATAGGAGAAATCTCATAGCGGGTTGTTTCTTATTCTTTCCTTCTTTAGAAGGCAGACTGGGAGAGAAGATATTGCTGGGGCAGATGGGATGGGATAAGGAGGAGCTGATTATGAACTCAAAATACCCAATGTTCCTGATAAGCTTTAATAATCGCTGTTCCACCTTTTTCCTTTGACTCTATTTTTTCACCCATCAGTGTAATAGGTAAGGCCAGAAAAGAAGCTAATTAACATGAGTGTTTGATAGGATGACTTGTATGCATGGTAGTTACTGGTGTGCTGTTTTTTTTCTTTTCCTAAATTATACACAAAGTTGAGATCCTCTATGTAGTAAACAACTGAGTGTGCCTTGCCCTTCAATCTTCTTAAACCGCTGTCACATTTATTAGCAACTTTGTTAAATTACCATTTTATATCAATAAACATATTGTTACTTCTCTGTTAAAAGTGAAGTGTGTAACGCCATCTGCAGCAAGTGTTTTGGTGTATTGCCATGCTTCAACCAGGAGTGTGAATGTTGTCTACACAAAGAGGAATGTTTAATGTTAACAACTGACCCACATATTAAGTCCATTTTGACAACTAAAGTTTAAGAAAAACATTATTTGAGGGTTTTTCAGTTTAAATTACCATGGATTTTTAAGTACATCTTCAATTTTTTCAGGTTCTGTCTCTCGGGATGAGGAATTAAAATCTTTTTTTTTTCCCCATAAAATTATCATTTCCTAAAATGATATTGTACTGCTGTACCAAATGTGTTTTATATGAATAATATAAATTATATCTGCTAGTAATATCTGCTAGTTTAAAGAAATATGAAGGCAATACTTACTGCCTTTAAGCTCCAACTGTTTTCTAACTACAAATCTCTGAGGACTTTGTCAGTCAAAGATAGACTAAAGAAGTGTGGATTAGAACAAATACATTTTATCCTGACAAGTATTTTCTCTGCTGAAAAATAAGTTTCGACTAGCAGAATTTACAGGTTTTGTTCTTATTAAGCCATTAGTGTCTTTTTACCATTGACCAGAACATTTCCACACATTATTTGTGGGTAGTGCTTACCCTTGGGCATAAAGGATCCACATTTGGATCAAAATGTGAACATGACAGCATACTGCTGGGTTTACAACACGTACTGTGATGGCTATATATTGCCCTACATTAGGAAGTTACTTAGGGAAGCCCACTGGCCTACTCTTCAAAATGGATTAAAGTAACACCTTGAGAATTTCTACTGGTGTCTGTTGCCATTAGTCAGGAATAATGGACTTATTCTCTTTTGGCAATGGCAGCACTAAAAAAGTAATTTTTCTGGGTGAAGTGAGCAGCATTACACAAGCTCTCAGGAGGTTCCTACTCTGGTAGGACTCTCTGCTGCATTTATTGTTATATTGAAAACTTTGTCTGAACAAGGCAATGATTTGATTAGAGGAATGTAACGCCGCTGCCATAAGGAAAGGCTGAGAGAATTGGGATTGTTCAGTCTGGAGAATAGAAGCTTCAGGGTGACCTATATGTGGCCTTCCAGTACCTGAAGGGAGACTACAGGAAAGATGGAGAGAGACTATTTACAAGAGCCTGGAGTGATAGGACAAGGGGAAATGGCTTCAGACTGACAGAGAGTAGGGTTAGGTTAGAAGCTAGAAAGAAATTCTTTATTGTAAAGGTGGTGAGACACTGGCACAGGTTGTCCAGAGAAGCTGTGGCTGCCCAGCCCCTGGAAGTGTTCAAGACCAGTTTGGATTGATGTCTGGTCCACCTGGTCTAGTGCAAGGTTCCAATCCCGCATGGCAGGGGGTTGGAACAGGGTGGTCTTTAAAATTCCTTCCAACCCAGACAATTCTATTATTTACACAAGGCTTATGTAGGAATCCCCCGTAGCCTTATGGTTTGGGGAACCCCCAGGAACAAGAAAGGTGTGAGATCATATTTTGTCCAAAAGTGGAGATAACTGATCTGAGCTTCTAAAGCTAGATGAACACCAGATGCCCCAAGTTACTGGATAAAAACAAGTATAGTCTGCCTCCCCAGTATATGCTAAAATATCACTTTACTTTTCATTTGATATATTTTCTCCAAGCAGAAATGTCTAAAATAAAACAAAAACTAAACAGCCCCCCCATCTATTCTCAGTTAAAAAAAGAAAAAAATATAGAACAGGTAAATCAAATTGGATTTATTTTAATTATTTTTCCTTCTCTCAATTTGATAGTTGAACCAGTAAAAGGCAGAGTAATTTTATTGTGTGGTGATAAAAGTTAGACTTCCCTTGACCTTCAAGGCATGTATCCCCTTTCTATCTAGAATAACTAATGTTTGGTCATTTTCTTCCACAGAAATAATATTAGCAATTGCAAGGGTTATAAAGTTGCAGTAGCAGCAGCAATAAGTCTTTCCCTCTGAAAAACCTAATACAAGGTGGATGAGAGGCCTTGTAGTACTTACCTTGTCCATGGCTAATTTGGAATGGGTGAGCTGCTTAGCAGGCTGGAATCACTCCACACTGTCCCTTGTCCCTCACCAGCACCTTGGCTAGAATTGCTCTGTGAAAGCTCTCCAAGGGCTCAATGTAGTGATGCTCTGCAAAAGGCAGGTTCTGTATCAGGTCTTGTTCATCATCGCAGTGCTGAACTGCAAGAGAAAGAAGACAGTGCTAGAAATTAATTTGTTTTAACAAGAAACAAAGTCAGGACATGGCTGTTTGCAGAAAATCTCAGGGGTGTTTTGTTGCCTAACACTTTAACCCATTCTGGGAGAAGAGTATAACACAAGATCTTATGGACCTGGTGTTATCTGTCACCTTTTCAGGCAAAGAGGATGGAGAATATGTAGCAGAATTTTGTTGGCTTTTGTTTTTTTCTAAAATGTTGCTGAATCCTCAAAAGGTTCTGCCTTAGAATCATAGAGTCATAGAAATATGGACTCATTTATGTTGGAAAAGACCCTTAGGATTATCCAGTCCAACCATTAGCCCATCATTGCCAAGTCCTCCACTAAACTATGGACTACACCCACACACCCACTTAAGCACTACACCCACACACCTTTTAAATACCTCCAGGAACTGTGACTCAACCACTTCCCTGAGCAGCCTTTTCCCAAGTTTGGCAACCTTTTTGGTGAAGAAATTTTTCCAGATATCCAATCTAAACCTCCTCTGGTGCAACCTCAGGCTGTTTTCTCTCATCTCCATACTTGTTGCCTGGGAGCAGAGACCAATCCCCACCTGGCTGCACCCTCCTTTTGGGCAGCTGTAGAGTGAAAAGGTCCACCCTGAGCCTCCATTTTTCCAGACTGAGCCTCCCCAGTTCCCTCAGCTGTCCCTCATGAGACTTGTGCTCCAGACCCTTCCTCAGCTCCTTTGCCCTTCTCTGGACACACTCCAGCCCCTCAATGTCGTTCCTGAACTGAGGAACCCAGAACTGAGCACAGAATTTGAGGAGTGGCCTCACCAGTGCCCAGCACAAGGGACAATCCCTGCCCTGGCCCTGCTGCCACACTATTGCTGACACAGGCCAGGAGCCATTGGCCTCCTTGCCCACCTGGGCACAGTTGACTCATGTTCAGGTGGCTGTCAACCAGCAATCCTGCATCCTTTTCCAATGATTCCAACTTGGCTGATTTCAGCAGATAAATGCAATGGAAAAGTAACTATCACAGTGATGTTGTACTATATTTTAATCTACTTTAAAAAGGATTTGGTGAAGCCAACAGGCCATACTAATATTGTTCTGTGTTGGATTAAAGTTTCCTATTTCGGGCATTTCTGTAGGTGTCCTCCCTACAGCTTCCTCATGTCATACTGTTTCAGGGCCTCTCATACCAACAAACTAACTTTATAAAATGAAGCAAGTTTTATTTCCTTTTCACCTTTTGTTGGAATACATTGTTTGCCATTTTAAACTGTTTTAAATTTATTTTTGTTATGAAAATCTGAAAGTTATAGTTTACAGGATTGCATAAACTTAAGCAGTTTTTTGGTTAATTTTTAACGTTAGTTAATATTTTAAAGACTTTTGAGGTACGCTATATCCCCTTGTTCATCCTAACTTTCTTCACCATTTTAAATTTTCCTTGTAACAAATGTTTTCTACTAATTAGAGGTACCTCAATTTTGTTTGGGATTTTGGTCTGATTTTATTTACTCGTAAATTTGTGAAGAAAATAGGCATAACTTAGCCTATGCTAAATTTCTGTAAAAATATACCCAATCCTTAAATATTTTTCAATATAATTTTATCAGTTTATCTTGATCTTCATTAAGAAAAGAATAGATACAGTTACATCTATAGTTTTGTTAGCTGCAGAATCAAAAAGTTATAGAATGGTTTGGGCTGGATAATGTGTTCCAGTGCCTCACTACTCCCATAATGCTCCTGACACCTAATCTAAATCTACCCTCTTTTACTTCAAAGCCATTACCTCTTGTCCCGTCACTACATGCCCCTCTCCAGCTTTCTTATAACCCTAATTTAGATACTGTAAGGCTCCTATAAGGTCTTCCCAGAGCCTTCTCTTCTCCAGACTGAACAACTCCAACTTTCTCAACCTGGCATCGATCAACAGGTGCTCCAGCTCTCTGACCATCTTCACGGCTCTCCTCTGGACCCCAAGAGGGCCACATCCTGCCTATGTTGGGAGCCCCAGAAATGTCCTTTTGGAAGCTTTTTATGAGTATTGGAAGAGGGATCTCCTTCTCTGCTCAAGCGTGTCTTGTTGCAGTGGGTTTTTTCAGCATGTCAAGACGATGCCTCACTCACTTCAGCTGCTTCTTCATTGCTGGTGCCTGCGGCTTTTAGGCTTCTTAAATTTATCAGTTAATACTATCTAAGTAAGTTGGTGCTGTGAATATTCTTTGTCTGGCTCTGATTTGGATTCTAAATATAAAAATAGTTGGAGTTCCTTTCTTTTTTTGTTTCTCGATATCTTAACTTTGTCCAGAGTTGCGCTCAAGTATGTGCCTTGGAGAACTAACGCAGAACCAGTGATAGAGCACTGCTGGGAATTCTGTCCAGCAAAGATCCCAGCAATAAACAGGGGTGTGAATCAAGGGGAACTTCCACACACAGCAGCAGTAATTCAGTTGAGTAGTGAGCTCCATTACCAGAGTTAACTGTTTGAAAATGGAGGCTTCAAAGAGGTCATCAACTTCCTTAGGCATCGATTTCAAATGAGGTGACAAATACACTGAGCAATGTTATCCATGAAAATAGAACCATTTCCTCAGTCATATGAAATTATGGGGGAGGAGCCAGTAAACTTTTTTTAATGGCATTTAAGTGTTAAACAATCTGCAAAAAGTACTCTGCAATAATGCCAATATTATCTTTTTTTAGTGTTAATGAAAGACACACAAAAAAATAGTTTTAAACAGCGGAAATAGTTGTCTTATGCTGTGCTCCCCACCACTTCATAGCCTTGGGTGAACTTTAGGGTTAATGTGAAATATTAAAGAAGAATACCAAAAGCTTTTATTAAAAGTTTAATAATGGTGAGTTTTCTAAAGCACATAGAAAAATGACATTCCGAATGAGAAATTTAAGGGGTCAAAGTACAAAGATTAGGTGCATAACTATCAAAAGATGCTGACAATATCTTTTAAAACATTGATGTTTTCAGTCTATCATAATCAACTTGAAAATCTGCATAGACTTTTTTTCCCCATGGAATAATGCTTACATATAAAAATATCGGCAATGATTTTGGTAGCAGATAATTTCTCCTATTTCGGTTATCCACCTAAATAGATCCTGACCTTAAAACCACTTTATTCTCTGCATCTATTTCTACAGTTATCACTATATTTATTCCTTAACATTACATTGTGCCTTTCTGGGGGAAAAAAAAAAAAAAATCCAGAGAAAGTTTCACTTGCAGGTTAGAAACTCACCAATCCTCAAAAATATGGAAACGTGCATATGAAGTGTGCTCCACCCACCCCTCGCCCCACCCTGTCTTTCTTTTACATATCTGTAATTGTTTTCACTCTAGCAGTTTTGTTCAGGATCAACAAATATGTGATTTGTTGGGAATAGTCTTGCTTGAATCCTGACCATTTGACATTTGACTCAAAATATGGTTAGAAAAACAATACTCTGAAAGATAGTTTATTGAATTCAGAGGGTGACATCTATACAATAATGTATGTAAGAATACTAAAATAGGGATTAAACTACAAAACGTGTGAAATTTGGCTATGGCTTGGCTGTATTTTCTTTGTTTGCTTGTTAGTTTTGTTTTGTTTTAATTTGGAACAGCAGATACCTATTTAGAACTTAGACTACAGTGAAATCTGAGGGAAAAATGACTGAAAAGTGTATGCAAAGGTTTGCTTTATTCACTTAGGGCAGCAAGGGACTAAAGCTGTCCTTTTAGCTTCTCCTTGCTGTTTATTTTTCTGTTTCAGTGCTGTATATTGGCTTTTAATCAGAGAGACTCTGAGCATCTTGTGTATCTCTTACACACACATCTGCAAATCTGTGAGTAAACAGCCAAACTGATGAGTATGTACTTGTCAGCCTAACTAAGTATTAAAGCTTGGTAAATGCTTGCTCAGAAAATAACCTAGGGTTATTTATTTACTTTTGAAGACAGTAAATTTCCATAAGATGTTTGCAATTTACTGATGTAAAAAATGAGAAATTCCTTTGAAATAAGGGGTGGTATATGCAAAAACATCTTTTCATACTGATCTGAAAATTTTCCATTGCCAATTTCCATTTTCTTTTTCATCTGAAAAGTTGATACAGTGAATTATCTTCAAGTGAAAATGAGAGAAAAATCATCAGTACTCAATAAAACTCATCTAGTAGGAGTTAAATGATTTTTATTCCATTATAGCTACTCTGAACTTTCATGCAGTGAGGAGCACATCTACTCACTTTTATTTTCATTCTGCTATTTTTCAGAACATGATTAAAAGTACTTAGAATCTTTAATATGCATAATTTCAAGATACCCTTAATGTTCTGGGAGACATAACTCTTCAGAACTGTTGTAATTAATCCTTATTTCATGGAACTTCTAAAATGGGCAAAACTCACTAGCTTGTTTGCTCCTCTCATGGAGCATCTTGGTCAATGTCTTGTCCCCTACTTCTAAGGTGCTGGTGATGTGGAGCCTACACATTCAGGAAAGAGAAAGAAAATTCACTTCTCCTACAGAATGGTTGGGGTGTTTCACCTCACTCTTCAGGTAATTGAAAATACAGTTCTCATCATAAACCTCAAGGGAAAAATATTTGTTTCAGAACACGGTTCCAAGATTAAGATCTCATGTATTATTACTACAGATCATGTTAATTAAATGTTAATTTGTTAAAATGCATATCCCAAGTGACCAAAACATGCCATGGCTGTCAAAGAAAGCCAGTGGAGACAGGATCCAAGACAGCCCTGCACTGGCCAAGGCTAAGCCCATCAACCATGGTGTGAGCTCCTCTGGGATAATGAATTTAAGAAGGAAGGAAAACTGCTGGCACAGCAGCCAGAGAGAGGAGTGAGAATATGTGAGAGAAACAGCCCTGCAGATAAGAAGGTGTGAGAAGAATGAGGGAGAAAAGTGCCTCCAGGTGCTCCAGCTGCCAGAGCAGAGATTCCCTACAGCCTGTGGTAAGTTTTGTTCACTGAATGTTTTGTAAATGTCACTGACAGCTCCAAATGTGCCTGGTTTAATGGAAAGAGGTGTCTGTGAGTTATATGCTGCCTTGGCCAAAGAATTGATTCAAGGGTAGCCAGCAAAGCTATGCCAAAAGGGAGTAGCAGCTGGAATCTTGCTCACTAGATGCCTTGTGAATATTTTGGTGTGTGATACTGTGCCCATGTTCCAAAACTGTGAGCCAAAGCACACCAAAATACTGTGTTAGGTCTTGTGATTCAGATGAAAGAAAAAAATCCTGTTTCTTCTCTACATTTTAGTTTTCAGCAAAGACTGGGGGGAAAAAAGGAACAATCATTTTATATAATTAGCACTTTACTTTTTAACCTTCGTGTAATACCCAGTCCTTATTTTCAACACTCTTGTTTTTGCAATTCTACAAGCTGCACACTCTGATGTCCTTTGATTATAGGTCGGGTTGTTTTTCATTTGGTGTTAAGACCACTGCTATTTTTTTTCCCCCAAATCATTATATTTCAGAAAGGCACTATTTTGCTCTCTTTCTGCTTGCATTAGACAATGTGTTTTTAGGCAAAATATTTTTGTCCCTCCTTCCTCAAACTGTTCCATGCTGTATTTCAGTACTGAGTCAGAAGAATCACTTTCACATATCTCAAATATATATATATATACACACAGACACATATATTTATGTATTTGTTATTAAGTTCTTCTTTTAAAAACCTATGTGATTTTTTAAAAATTAGTTAAAAAGCTTTAAAACCTGCTGATGCAACTCTGCTGAAGAAAGGCTTTATAATTACGTTATTTTCTTCTGTGGACAAGATAGCTTAAACTCAGTGACAAGTAAAGTTGGTTTCAGTATTAGGTTAAAAGAGGAAGACACATCAGAAGACATTCAAGACTAGGAGACAGTATAACAAAATTACATACTTTGTTACTTCCCTGATGCTCAGGCTTTATTCAGGTTTTTATTCTAAAACAGGGAAGATTGACTTTAATGGAGCGATATTGCAATGTAGTGGATGGGGAGCAGTTTACACATTAGGGTAAATCCACATCCTCTTCCTTTACCTGAATTCAGAGTTTTATTTAAGTAATTTTCTTAGCTGAAAGTATTTGAATACAGCTGAGAAAGGTCCAGGACAACAAGTTGTGAAATATTTTTTATTGCCACTAAAATTTTATATTTATTCTTTAGACTCCTACCATGTAACAAGTGAGTTATCTATATCAGAGTCTATTTTATAGTTCTAGTAACTATTTCTTCCCAAACATTATGAAATTCTGGAGGCCTTACTTTTCTGAATATTTTCCTATTCACAGAGTTTTGTTTAGTGTCTTGAATGTAAGTTATGAAAGAAGATGGTAAATGTAGCCCAGAACTACTGTATCTTGTGGCTAACCTCTGTGTACCTGATTTGACATGACATGCTGTGATAAAATTTGACTAGAAAAGGATTTCACTGTGAAAATTATTTGTGAAGGAAGGAAAGCAAAGAACCAGGAAAGAAAGTAACAGCAGTGAGTGCACAAGATGCAAGTGGAGAATTAATTCTGGCAATACTTATAAGCCATTATTATTCGATATTTTCTTCCTGTATGGCTTGAGGATATTGATACTTTAAATCAGCTGATTGATTGATATGACCACTTTATTGTATATATGCATGTATATGTGTGAAGATATATATCACGAGGACTAGAGGTGAATAGAGAAAAAGCATTCATTTTCCAGGAAGGTTGTGATAAATTTGATGCGCTTTTCTACAAATTTGAATGACTTTCTACCTATCTGGGGTTAGATTTCATTGGGCTATCAGCAACAAGCCAAAAAAATTTGCTTCAGGCAGGCCTATGGAATAAGATGGAATTGGGCAATCTCGACATTTTGTACCTTCAGCCAACAAAGACCGTCAAGACATACAGAGGTAATATGGTTTTTATCAGTCCGTGAGCACTACTCTGTGTGGCAGATAAAATGATTAGGAGCTCAGAGCAATTTGGGGTCTTCAGAAGGTCACAGCTGGATTACAAGCAAAAAAATAAAAGGGGGTGACTGAAATCTTGGTGATGAGCATTAGAGTCTTGAGCTCAGTGCCATCTTTTATACCCATGAATCTCAGCAGGTGGGGTCAGCTGCCTTTACCTTTACTTAGAGTCCTTTGTGCTCCCCCAAAGGTGCGTGCACAGACTTTATTCTGTTCATAATGGTCCTCCCTGATGATGGAAAGGTCATATGCTGTGATGATGAATGTCACATTAATCTGACACTGCCCATCCAGTTAGTAAGATGAATAAGAAGTCTGATGTACAACTTCAGCAGTAGCCATTAGGCAAAGTAAGATTTGCTTTGAGCAAAAGCTGATACTCAGGTTCAACAACACTTTCCATTACATCTTAGTCACCAACATAATCAATCCACTGTACCAAGAAATGAAATTGGCATCAGAGATTAGGTAGCATTTACAAAAAAAGAAACTAAAAGATTGAAGCAAATGATGATATTCAAATTCTGCAGTTGGTTTTCAATGTTGTTTCCAGGAAAAACAAAGGTGTTGGCTATGTGGAAATACAAGGGAAACTGTAGGTGAACACAGCAATTACCAGTCCCTAATCTAACTCACTCACTGTATATTTTTAATTACTATTTCTTTATTTATTCATTTATTATTTTTTAATAATTGAATTCTCATTGGCTGAAGGACATAAGCAAAATCTTAGCAGGCAAACTCAGCCCAAGATCTGGGACCAATGATAGCCTCTCTTGGTTTGAAAAATAATTTTTAAATTCTTGAGCCTATGATTTGTGTAAGATGCATTATAAGACGTTACCACTTGGTGTGAAATGATTTTCAGTTTTGTTAATCTGATTTGTAAACCAATATATTAGAAAGTTGTTTCACAAAAGGTTAAAATATGTTGCTTTATTAGTATGGCTGTTATAGTGGAGTACAACTTATATTTGTTCCACATTTAGTACATTGAAATATGGGTATTGACCATCTAAGCACTGTACTTTAGATGAGCAATCATAGCTATTTATTTTTATAAAGAATTTGTTGTGAAATTATTCCACAGTGGTTTTGAAAATGAAGTATTTCTGCAACTACAGTTTTCCTTTTAAGCATTGAATTTCCACAGTGAGTGAGATCACTGTCCACCCAACTCAATGGCTTGTACTCAGCAGTAGACAGTAGCAGATTTTGGGCCAAGCACAGAACAACAGAGTAAAGCAGAGAAGCCCTTCCCTCTTCAGCTTCCAGCCATAAGCAGATTAATAGCTTTATTAGCCAGCAGCTCCATCAGACCACTGTATTTATGGGATGGGAATTGATATCTCTTGTGTGAACTTATCTCATCTTCTTATGAATTCATTTATACTTCTGGTCTCTTGTGGATTTCACTATTTAATCACATTTTGTGTGAAGAATGTAATTCCTTCTGATGATTTTGAATTGCTGACTGTGACTGTGGTAGTATCATGATTTTCCTTTTCTGTTCTATGAAAAATAAGGAATAAATGTTCATTTTTTAGCTTTGTGCATATTGGTTGTGATGCTCTAGGCATCTCTTCAATTCCTCCATAATCACTTTTTTTTCCCTTCCAAAACTGACGGAATATATTTTGTTTACTCATTTCTAAATACAGAAGCTATTATTTATAGAATCCTAGAAGCATGGAATGGTTTGGGTTGGAAGGGACCTTAAAGGTTACCCCCTGCCATAGAAAGGGACACTTCACACTAGACTAGGCTGTAATCCAAACTGGCCTTGAATATTTCCACGGATGGTGCATCCACAGCTTTTCAAAGAAACCTGTTCCAGTGCCTCACAGGATGGAATTTTTTCCTAATATCTAACCTAAATTTACCCTCAGTTTGAAAGAGGGGAAATTTGTCTCTCCATTTTGATGCTCGTCCCCAACCCATCTTTTCCCCATTTCTAATTTGACCTTTTTGGGGAGGTAATGGCCATGCCTATGTGCAGCATTGATGGCATGGGCTGTTATGCACCATGGATTTCAATATTAGCGCCATCAGGATATTTTTCCTTTGTCCTCAGTTAGTGATAGCTCCTCACATCTTACTGGCCGCAAGCTCAGCTAAACACTTGCTACACTGAGCAGGATGAAAAATCTTATTTTTCCTTTTATTTTGTTTAAAATATAAATTGCTTCTGATAACATCAGATTTAATGGGATTTTGTTAATTGTCCACATTATGCTCATGTCAGAGAAACTCAAATTTCAAAAGTTTCTCGCAAGCAGTACTACATGTCTTATTACAGAGAGAGAGATTAAAAAGAGAGAGGAAGAAGAGAGTGTAAATTTAAAAAAAAAAAAAAAAGTAATTCAAAAAGAAAGGAAACTCTGCAGTCAGGCATAAGTTGTCCTTGACTGCGGATTAACACTCAGTGATACAGGGTTAGGAGTGAAACATGCTGAAAAACTAAAAAATTTAGTGAGATCTTTCACAGTTTTGGGCAGGGATGTGAGCCAAGAAGATGGATGGAAGTTCATGCCTGCTGTGGAAATCGCTGTTATGTAAAGTAAGGTGTGTGGAAAAGTAGTGTTTTGTTCCCTTTGGCCTCTAAAGACCATTGGGATTTTGACATGCTTGTGTACTTCCACATAATTAATGGGGAAAAAAAAAATGGGTTCATTACCACCACAGTAGGACAAAATGACTTCTCCTCCACTGAAAATTATATTTGAAGCAAATGGCTGACTGGTCCAGCTCTAGGAGAACTGAATGCTGTTTTCAAAAGGAAAGGACAACAGATGAGAAGAATAAAAGAGAAAAGCAAAGAAGATGAGAAGGAAAGGTGGAAAAGAGGTCAATTCTGTTCTGTCTCAGTCTCCTCCCACTGTGAGCCTAATGGGGTGTGCAGCTGTTATCTCTTCCTTTAAGTTAGAACTCTAGATGACTTTGAATGAGATTACTTTGTTCTTTTGTTTTTCATTAAAAAATTAGCAATTTCTGAAATCTGATGAGGGCAATAGGTTTAAAATAAATTGATGAACAACAAAATTGTCTTCGTACCCATTATGTACAGTGGATATTTTAATATGCTTATTCTTAAACCAGAAGCTTTCCAAAGTTGTTGCAACTGTAAATTAATTCCATAAAATTGTCTAAAAATACATAAATTTTTCATGGTGATTTGGACTTTTCTACATGCTGCTGCCTGTACTTCTGAAGCAGCTCCTTATCTCTGCATGTGCTGTGGGGTCCTTACCCACAGCTCCCCTTCCTGCCTTCAGCTTTCTCGAAGGAGCTTCTTAGTCTAAGCTTGCTCAGAAGCATCGTCCTGATTTGGGGATTAAGCCTTTCCCATGTAGGACATATACACCTTTCCAGGAAACAGCACACCTGGTGAATAGTGGGGCCACACGGAAATTATATATTCTGATAATCACTCGGTTTGCATAAATATCCAAACGGCAACTTTGAAATTCTTATTATTGCATTATTCATAAATATACCTCTTCATATTCTGTATTTACATTAGTCTAGAAAACATAAGGATCAGAGAAATACAGCCTGCAATCTCCAGAATGATTGCTGTGCAATAAGTCTAAAAATCCCTCTGGCTTCATTTAATCTTTTTCTTGTTAGTTTGCTACTATTTGGGGGGTGGAGGGTGTTACACTAGGAAAGAAAGAAAAATAGGCATAGATATTTGATAGCACTTGATATTAGGGTTAAGAGTGAAAAATACAAGGAAGTCTTTAATATAGATAGAGAGAGAACACAATTTTTTTAAATGTTCTTAGTTGTGTCTTTGTGTATTGATTCTTTTTCTGAGCCTTCAATTGCAGCTGAAGTTTAACAATAATGTCCTTTTCAAGGTCTTCTTATGTTTCCTTTGAGGTTTCATTTAGGGAGTCATAGGATAACTTTTTCTCTATGCAAGTAGCTTCAGCTGGGATGTTTCATAGGTCACCATTATTAGAAAATAAAAAGAATGGGTGTTGTAAACTTGGTGGAAGGCTGTTCGACAGAAGAGGAGCTCTTCAGTGGTCAGGGATTTAACTCCAGATAGAGATGAGGAAAGTCAGTTCAAAAACATCACTAACTTGATTACAGACTTGAGAGTTTTCACAGAAATTATAGTGCATCCTAGAAGAGTCAGAAAATTTGCTCAGATTAAGAAACCAGAATGTGTGAAACTTCATAAATATATACAAGTTAGAAACTGTATGAGAGGAAAGGAAAAAGGATACTTAAATTATGGCAAATCACTTGCAGGGAAGAAATTTGGATGTAAGCTATTCTCTCAAGCTAGAATCAGAATTCAGAGTTGCACCATGTTTTAACAGAAAGTGAGTGTTGTTGAATGGCCATGTAATTACTTTTTATTCTCAAATCTGAAGTGCTGTTTTGCAATGTGCCATTAAATGAATTAATAAGTTATAAGGGTATATAAGCATGAAGATGTGTATATTTATTCAGCAGGCTGTAAAACTGCTCAGGAGAATTTTTTTTAAATACCTCAGTAGAGCACCACAAAGAAGCATCATCAGATGATAAGCATATGACTAGGGATAAAAGGAAACAGACTTATTAATGTCTTATAAATAAAGCTAGCAGGGAGACTTGATGTCTGATAAATTTGTTTATCTCTGCAACTACAGCTGCTGAATGTCTTAATTCTTCACTTTAAAAGAAAGTGTCTCTGATAAATTAATAAAGCCTTGATATACATGTATAATGACCAGGGTTTTTTCTACTCCTTTCTTCAGCACAGCTTCACTTTCATCTCTGCTGGAAAATAACTCACAATTTAATTATTATAGAAAGTCAAGAGGATTACTTAATGGAAGAAATAAATCTGCAATGTTATTAGAGCATGAAATCAAGTACATTGAATATAAAATAGAACCCCTATATTATGTTTAGCTCACATGAGTAGGCTTATTCAAGTCAATGGAAATATGTGCATAAATAAGACTTTTAAGTCTTTGAATAACTGTTTGTAGTATCTGGACATAATACCCTTACAGAAAATTTGATAGTATTACAGTAATGTTCGCTTCTCCCTTGTTATTTTCTTAATGTTTAACTTGGTTTATTTGAGCTGGTTAAATCTTCCTGGATAATCTTATTCAGAAAATTCCCTAAGCCTTTGCTTGAATCTATTTGGGATTTTTTAATAAACTCAACAAATGCAGAGTTTGCCTGCACTGGATAGATATTTTTGGATGTGTTCTGATTCATGCATCCAAATAAGAACTGTGGACTATAAGCAAAGAAACTAATAAGTCAGATATGTTCTGAGTAAAATAATGTATTTAAGAGGAATGGGAAGAAGTCATACATTGCATATGTGTAGCTGTATTTATGAGCAAGTACTTTCACTAATTCTGTGTCTCCAATGAAGCAAATATGTACAAAGAGGAAAGTTGTTTTGGTAAAATTTTACAAGCTAGTTACATAGGAAATTAAATACAAAAAAAAAGGAAAAGTTGGCTGATTAATTCTTTGTCCTAAGAAGCTGCAAATTATTTAATAAAATATAGCTGGCTTGCACTGCCGGTTACAATGAGTAGCTACATTAAGACACTGCACAAATAGTCTTTTGTAAGTCTGTACACATACTTAACCAGGATTGTGCTGTTCACCATGGAAAATAAATTTTAAGAATACTGTGGGAATGGATTAATTGGCAGTCTTTGTTTACTCAGTCTTGATTCCTTTGCTGTAAAAATCTATTTCCTGTATGCAATAAGTCATTTCATACTAGAGAGATTTCACCTGCAGCATAATATACTATAAGCCAGAAAGAAATTTGCAGATATGTTGCTTTATTGACTTCTCTCTGACTGAAATTGGATCTCCATATCTTCATTGGAAGGATCTGAGAAGAGATATATGGTTAAAATTAAGATATAAACAAATGTGGGAGGGAGTAGAAAGAACTTTTCATCTTAACTTTCACATGTTTGCACATTTTTCCTTAATATATTTTATATCTCTTTAGCATATTATTCACTTCTTACAGAGTTCAGTTTGTTGTTTACAATATTCTTTATTATTTAACAAATTTTATTATATTTCAATGAACATTTGGGTTAAACAACAATATGTAAAACTTCAGGCAATTAAAACTGATCAAGATTAGAGGGTTTAGTTTAGAAGATTCTTATTGTTTCTTAATGTTTTAACAGTTTTGGGGTCTTTTTACATTACCACTTTTCAGGTAGTAATTAACATAAATTCTACAGTTTTTAAGGAACTAAAAGACTAAGATTTTTAGTCAATACATGGGAAAAAAAATTCTGTGTAAATTTAATGACTATTGAAGTAAAGACTGTTTTTTTCCTGTAGCACATTTTGCTCTATTTTAGTGTTTGAGTTGGGCAGTTAACTGGAAGGAAATCTACAATTGTTCTTGCTTTCTATAATTTGTAGTAATTACCTCTAAAAATGAACATCAGTGTTTTTCTTTGCAAGTAATAAGCTGGCTGAGGTCGAACTGTTTGATTGTAGTACCATTTTTGTATTTTCAGGAGGCTTTAGTTCAATATTATTGCTTCCCTCTTGACTGTGTAACAGTGGATCATTATCCCATATATTTCCATGGCTCTTTTTAAGACTGGTCAGAACTATGATATTTTTTCTCCATTGATGTTGTATGTTTATAGTGAAAGATTGTATCATGCAAGATCTGATAGGCTGTTTTTATAGTCAGGAAAGAAAAACACGGAATGATTCATCTGACCTAGTTCAGCCGTTTATTTCGAGTTAGGTAAATTGTGCCCAGAGGTTACATTTTCCCTTGTTCTAAAGTGAACTTAGGTGACTGGCCTAACTGGAGATGTCTGTAGTGTTCAAAATCTGCAACTCATTGAAGTGAAACCTGCCCAGGATTTCTTCATGCTGAATATTATCATGTAAGAAAGAGCTAATATGTGGTTAAAGATGAGCACTGTGTACTTCTAGGTTTCCCATTTTCCTTGGCTAGTTATCGACTGTTTTTCAGATGTAAACAAGGGGACAAATCAGAGAAGTAAGGCAGGGTATTTTTTTGGAAAATGGATTGGGGGCCCTCATATAGTTGGCTTGGAAGGATTTAGCCCATGTAGGTCAAATTCAGTTGTCCACTAAACTTTTCAGAGGAAGAAGACTTCATTTAGAGAAAGTGAAGAATAGCTTTTAAAATTCCAGTCATATGGAGGGCTGTTTCTAGCATGACTTACGGTATTAAATTTTCACGTAGGATACCTGCAGTGACTGTGTTGACAAAGATTATCATTATGCTTGCATGTGGCAGACTGAGGGATAAAAATGTGGTTTGGGGAATAGGGATGAAGGAGGGAATCTGTCTGTATAAACAGACAATGTCCTCTGTGCTTACCTTTGAATCGGTTATTTTGCCTTTATCTGTTAAACTTGGAGAAAAATTTAGGCTCAGTCCAGTTAAGAGTTTGGACATGCACCGAACTGATGAAAGATGTAGAAGTCTGAAAAAAAATCTCAAGAATAGTAATGAAGCAGTGTGGATCTAGCTTTGGAGAGCAGGTAAGGGACACAGAGCATTCCTTCATGAAAGTAAACTTCTGAATACATTTACACTTACCGAAATTTATTCTGCTTAGGAAATGGCTGTCTATCACTTTTGTGTCAAAATAGCTGTAGACTGAAGGGGTGTGTGTGCGTGTGTGTGTGTGTGTGATTTCTGATTTTCTGTTAGGGAAAAAATAAAGCAGGGTCCAAAAAATATGCTGCAGTATATGGGGCTTGTGTGGGCAAGTAAAATCAGAAATATATAAATAGTGAGGAAGAAAGTTTATTCTTATGTCTTTCTAAGTCTTTATTGGATAAAAACTAATAAAATTCATTAATCAGAAGAAAAAACCCAAACCTATGTGCTGAGAAGAAGGTAATTATTTACTTAGCTAATATAATTCATTTTTTGAGGTCAGCGAATAACAATGGAGCATAGTTAACTGGAATGAAGTCAGTTCACATTACAGATTCCAGCCTGTTTCTGGGGCATTGCAAATAGATGATCTTTAAGGTGACTTCCAACCCAAACCATTTTATGATTTTATGAATAAAAATATTGATCTTGCTCATGCTCTTCCTCCTAATGTGCTTTTACTTGGTATGATGTATCTTCACTAGGGGTATGTTTCTGCCATGTGCAGCAAAGAAAACCAGAGATACCCAGCTGAAAAATAAATACCGGAATAAGAAAAATTTAGATTGAAAGCAGCAAATAATACTGGGATGAGAATAAAAGTATTTTTAATTATTTCCTTTAAATATTTATGGTATTTGTTTAAAAATAAGTAAACATAAATACGATCAGAATTTTTGTTATATATGGTACCTGCAGTGATATACTTTCTGGAAGTCTCCAGAAATTCCAGAAAAAGAAAAAATTCATTTTTCTTATACTAACCTTTCCTGGTAGATTTCAGTTCATGTGAAGTCATTGCAGATGTATTAGAGAACACCAAAATATTTGTTACACACTTGGGGATGTTATTTCTAATATAAAGTGCAGTACTCTCTCTTGAGAATATTGTACTTCACACAGAAAACAAAAGATGAAATATATTGATTTCAGGGCTTGTAAATCCTAAATGTAGCTTGAAGTCACATTTTCATAAACTTCTTCCATCCTCAGTTCCCACAAATCTGGGAACTGGCTTCTGTATAAAACAGTTATGTAGCTGCTATAAAAAATTGCCGGCTGAAGAAGTAGATGAATCTTTAAAAATCCCCTAAGTGATATATTTAGAAATCTTTATTAAGACATCTTTAATTTTAGCTATACTGAAGTAAAGAAGGATCTAGGATCTGAGGAGAAAACAGAAGGAACAGACAATTAAAAGGGAAGCTCACATCTGATGTTTGTCTGCAGGTTAATGCAGTTGTTCAAAAGATGTAAAACTAAAGGACATTTCCCCTGTGCAGCAGCCCTTTGAATTCACTTCCCAGAGTCACTCAGGCATGCACCAATGTCCAACATGTTGGAACCTGCTGCCTCCAAGCTCTCTGTCATTCCTGTTTCCTCCTTTCAGGTTTTGTGCTCAACCCTGATGCAGGAAAAAATGCAAGTATCTATTGCCCCCTATCTGTCACTTGCTTTTTCACAGAGGAGTAGTTTATCAAACAGAAAAGCTATGAATTCTGTGTTACAGTATTCGGGGGACTGAACTGCAGAGTTGCACGGGCTGGTGTAAATAAACATTAGCTCAGGTTCACACTCAGATCAGTTTGAGAGTCTCTGAACTGGAGTGTTACCAGGTAAGATGAGCTTGCTTTCTCTGAGCACCAGTATCGCCAGGTTCAGTATTTGAAAGAAAAAAACTTTCCGATGGACATAAGCCAGTGAATGTGCTTCCTGTAATGAGGAGACAAATTCTGAGTTAAACCTCCACTGGAATCACAGTGATCAGCAAGAGGTGTAGGGAAACCCTAATACTGGCTGCTCCTTCAGGCGCTTCTTGAGCTGAGATCTAATTTCAATTGAGTGACAGAGGTAGCAAATTTTGACTTCATGTCTCCAAGTTATCCTGCACCGTAAGGTGATGAATAAAGTGCCATAAAAAATTTATGTTCGGAAAATTGTCTTTTTTACCTTACATTTAGTTTTCATAAGCGTGTTCAAAGGTAATTTAAATTCTTCGTTAAAATTATCTCATAAAGCAGGAAAAGTTTTTAAATTAAAATGAAAGTTTTATTTAAAAATGCAAGTATTTCAGGTTTTGGCCAGAGTATTTGTGTTTTATTTGGTTAGTGAAAACCATGTGAAAATTGAGCTTCAAGTATCACTTGCCTCTGTTTTTCTTTGCTCTCTTTATGCTTGATCCCTGTACTGTGGTATTGCTCCTCATGAAAAGCCAACAAGGACTACCACATTCCCTTTGTGAAACCGTAGCAGAAACAGAAATGGTAGAATTTTATTGTTTTCTCTTTTATAACAGAAATGTACTGTCTTATTTTAAGGTATGACTACCTTTCTGTCTTTGATCTTTCCCGTGGTTTGCACTGCAGAGGGCTGGAAAGGTCTGGCTGCTGTGATGGGTGGGAGGCAGGACTGGACACCTGCTCCTTCCTCAGCACCACCTTCTCCTACAGGAAACACAATAAAGCTAGGGGCAGCTCTTGTGGCTCTCGTCTCACACTATGAGACCAGCCTCGCAATGCAATAAATTTTTGAACTAATGATAAATCGAGCAGAGGTGACAGGAGCACACTGCTTTTATGTCTCTCACAGGTGATGCATACATAACTCCTTTGCGCAGCTTCACAGGAAAAGGTTTTTTTTCTGAAGGATAGCTGGCCGAAAGCCTAGCTCTTGGGAAGGAGAAGCAAACGGACTTAGCATTTTCCTCATGTGACCTTGCAGTAGGAGCATATGGAATATGCAATATTCAGTATCCACCTTGAAAATTTGTTTTGATTCCCTGTATCCCAGCATTTAAGACTGCTGTCAAGTTTAGTTTTACCTAACAACTATGTTTTTCTTTAGAGAAATATCTACCACCCCTGAATATGATGATGTTAAAATAAAATTAAAATTAGTACTATATTAAGCACAGGTGTGCATAAACAGCCTGATGGAAACCGATGAATACCAGTTTCCTTCAAATGGGTCAGCCTGATTGTATTATTTTTTGAGGATTCATAAATGTCTGGTTTTTCACAATGGCTGATGATCCAGACTTTTGCAGTGGCTCGGCCCTCTACTTATGCGCTATGGATGATGGCTAGGAATTTCTATGCCAGGAACTATCGCCAGTGATCGGCTTGACAGTCCTCATGCTCCTCAAACAACAGAGGATTGCCTGAGAGGATTGATTACCAGGAGAAATTTGGCTACAGTTGTGAAAATGTGACTTACAACTCTTGTTCCTTTTCTATTACTTGTCATCCCTTTGTAATACTCCTGTTGCAGTCCTCCCTTCCAAGAGTACCTTGAGTACAATAGACAGGTTTCTGTTATCATCCTTATCTTCTCTCCTGCCCTTCTTCATCTTCTGCTTTTCTGCAAACATTTCCCAAGCACTGAAGAATTTTTTCAGTGATTTGAACATATTTCTGAACATATTCCTGTACTAAAAGAACACGTGAATGATTGCATTAAATATAATTTTTGCATCAAATTTTTGAATTACTTTTTATTTCTATAGCCTGTTATTGATACTGTTACTTAAGAGTAAAACGAATCTTTGCATTTTCAATTTTATCTTTTATATTAAGATGTGTGACTGACTAATTAGATGAGAACCCACAGCCCTTGGTCTCTTTGAAGCAGGCTGTGTGACCACTAAGACAGAATCTTTAAGCCAGAAATGTTTTGCCTGGTATGTTCTTGGGGAACATGTCCAGGAAAACCACACAACCACCCTAAAAAGACCCAGAAGTCTCAGAACCTGGAACTGCTGATTGAGACATATTAAACAAAAAATGCAACTAGACATTCCAGTTCCTGATGTAGTAGGTCTCTTCTTTCAGTGTTCTTTCTGACTCACCAAATATCACTATCTTTCTGGAGCAGATATTTCCACACTGTCTTGTCTTGGTGTCTGGGAAAGTTTTCCTTTCCCTCATTTCCAAGGTATGTCAGATGGTTTTGTTCCTGTTAAAAGAAAGTGCTTTGCTCATCTTCAAGTTGAGTTTGATTTGCAGGTTGTCATTTGGGTACGTTACTGCATCTGGAAGAGCAACTGCCTTGAGGTCAGCAATAGCAGCCCATGAACATCCGTGGGGATATCACATTGTCTGATTAAGTGAATTCCAGGAGGGCTTGGGTTTATGTTCAGTGTGCCAGTGAAGAAGGAAATGAATAAATCACTAATTCTGCGAGGAGCATTCTTAAAAGAGCAATGCTGACAATAACTTCTTGCTCCCTAAGAGCTGGATACTCAGGATCTCCAAGCATTTACAGAGCCATAATAAATAAAAAAAACTCCATGCAGTAAATAAATAAAACCCATCAATATTTGGTGATGGGTAAGGCCAGCTGTTGTTGTCAAGATGTTCAAATGAGCAAAATATGTCAAAAATACCAATATCATAAGAACAATCCGTTAATCAAATTATCTCTGTTCAAAAAATATTTTCTTATTTTTCTTGGTGTTTTGAAGTTAGGCTATCCTGTTCTTAAAAGGTCAGCAACAAAATAAAAATAGTACTTAGTAATATGTGTCAAAAATATATATTAATTAATAATGGATTTCAGGCATACTTCTCCATATTTTTGTATATTAATTCATAGTTTAACACTAAATATGTTAATTTATGATACATACTTTTTTAGTCTCCTGCTAAAATAAGAAGGCAAGGAAACCAGCCATTTTTTCCTCTATTTTTGCAAGTCAGTACCAGATTAAACCTCCTGCTATTCAGATCATTATTGCTTGAACTAAGTCCTCTGAGGAGGCCAATATTCTTCAATCTCTCCCTGCCTTCTCTTAGAGAGGATGCCAGTTTCAAAATACTGCTGGCAGCACAATGAATATTCAATGAGAGGTCTTCCTGTGACACCTGCTTCTTCTGTAGAGCTTTAAGACTGACTTTAAAAGCTGACAGGGAAATGGTATTATGGGCCTGTAAAAGCAATGAGTTTCATCTAAGGAGGTATACATTAAAGCTGTCTTAGGTGGCCTGATTAATGTAACACCTCAGTGAATTTATTATTTCCCAAGAAGCAGCACCAAGGAATATTTTATGTCAAAAATATGTATCAAGATTGATCCTCCTGTTGGAGCTTCAGTTTTATGGCTAATATTCTGATTCTGTCAGCAAAATAGATGTTATTTCTTAGTTGGATTTTTTAATTTAAAAATCTATCTAGGTTTGAGGCTATGTGTATATTTGTATTTATCAGAGAATTACACTGTAACTAAGTACATTGCGACTTCTATAGGGAATTACTAAAGTTCAGATGTGCAGCTATAAAGATAAAAGAAAGTAGAGAAACTGCATGTGTTGGATCCATTTAAACATTAGGATTCTTCAGAGACAAGTAGGTCTTATATCTATCACATACACAAGTATTTGCGATCAACTGCAGAGCTGTGCTGAAGAAAAATACATGGTATAAGGAAGGAATATATGTTATGTAGTAAATGCTGCATTCAACACACAGTGCCAGGAACTGCCTGCACAATTGCTGGAGCTCCCTGTGAAATGTTCATTGTGTCTACATGCACAAAACCTCCCACATTTTTATATATTTATATTCTTTTTCTTCTTCCTAAATGAAAGATCAGATGCACAATTTCCACATAGACACTAACAGCTTGGTAAGTGAGGAAAAGATTAGTGAGGTAAATCATTTCATCTGCTCTGGAGAGTTAGCTAAATTGCTTTAAACAAAGTGTTGTCACGGGCAGAAAGAAATGTGAGAGCTGCTGATAGCTAAAGCATTTCATTCCTTAGATCCAAGTTATAAGAGCTAATAGACAGGGGACTTGCAGCCTCATGCAGTGGCACCCTAAATAGAAAAAGAGTCAGTGTCAGATGAAACCCGGTTATTTACAATGCTAACTGAGTTATTAAAGATGAGAGCTCCCGTGACTTCAGTGAAAGTCAGTGGGTTACCAAACACAAGCTGTAACTCATTCAATATTATCAGGTGAAAAACTTGGAGCTGCAACAAATTATCTTTTCTCTCAGATTCTCTTTTGCTGAGTTGGTAAGCTGTCCGTGTTACTTTGTCAAGTGTATTTGCAGAGAAACACTCCATCTCCCTTGGAAAGCAGAAGCAGCTTAATTCTGGAAGATGGAGTGGGATAGTTTCTGACCAGGAGGGCAGGTCAGACACCCTGTGCCAGGCTCCCTGCCATGGGGCTCTCCTCCTTACTAGCCCTGATCCACTGCCGTCTACCTCTGTAGGGGTGAAAAAGGAAAAACAAACGCACTTTTTGAAATCCTTCTTGAGCATGATGCATAAGAAGGTGATGAGGAATTTCTTTTGCTTTTTTCAGAAGTTTCAAAAGTGTGTTCATTTATTGGTGGTGGTGATGATGATGATGATGGTGATGATAAGGCATGAGAGATGACAATGTTGTAACTTTAGCTATACCTATAAATACCATCACATGTGCATGGTCAGGGCATATGCATCGCTTCAGTATGCCCTCAGTAGCAATTCTGTGAAATTAAAATTATTTGATCCTTGTAACTTTGGAGCATGCTGGATTGTTGGTATGTTGAGGAGCTAGAAGGCTTTGTGTTTTCTGTCTCTGCCCTGTCTGTCTATGGCTGGTGGTCAGCTACTGCCAAAACCTCATGTTCTGCCCTGAAAAATGGCAGGCTGAGATTTCATTTACTGTGTGAATGCATGTGGCTCATTGAGGGAGAAGGGGCTGGGTGTATTTGGATTATGGGTATTTTGAGCTTTTTTACATTCTTGGCATAATTTGATAAACAGTAGCTGTGAACACAGTTCTGTTTTTCTTTGTAACCTTAAACCAGATACTGCATGTCACAATATCCATCCAGTAGCATTCCCTTTTTGAATGATGAAGAAATACTTATAAAAACAAACGTTTTTCATACAATTTGTGTCATACTTTTTTTCCTTCTAGAAGAGAGATTAGAGAGATGAGATAAATTAAGACTTCTAGTGCCAAGGTGTCTTCAATGTTTTTTGCAAAAGGCTTATGGAACAAACAGAGGGACACTTAGTGCCTACTAGCTAAGGCTAGAAGAGGTTCTTCAGAGTATTTCTTATCTGTTCTATGGAAATATCAAGGCTACTAGAGTTTTCTATGCATAGCAAATAAAGGAAAACTATTTCAAGGAAACGTGCACCTAGGGAATAGTTTTAGCTCAAAAGATTGAAAACACACATATGCACACCTGCTTCTGTGTTCGCAAGGACTGAGAATAATTTAGAAACACTTTGGGAGGGAAGTAGCTTGTGTTGTTTTGTTTTGCTTTTTCTCCAACTTAAGCTCTGCTCTCTATGTGCTTCCTTATTGTTTAGGGAAGAAAACCTAATAAGAGACAACACAAATGGCTTCCAGATTCTCTTCTCTTTAAATCCATCCTTCCTTTTGCGTAGTGAAATTGCTCATGGTCTTGTGCCTTAAAAGCTCTTAACTATAGAGTCCTGAAAATTGAATACACATTTCAAAAATACTGCTACAGTGCACAGAATCTAACAGTGAGTAATTGTCACTGCCTGAAAAATATTTTATTTACTTCAGGAGTTAAGAAGAAACATATCCTAACCTTGAGAACTGTCAAGAAAACACTTCCATTAAGGTGGTGATGCAAACATCTTAGCTGAACTCCTTTTTAATGAAAAACACATTGAGTCCACGAATGAGAGCCAGCTGAGGTCACTTGGTTTGTTCAACCTGGAGAAGAGGAAACCAAGGGGAGACCTACTTGGTGTTTGCAGCTTCTTCATGAGGGGAGGAGAAGTGGCAGGCACTGATCTCTGCTCCCTGGTGATCAATGACAGGACCCTAGGGAACATCTGGAGCTGTATTGGGAGGTGTAAGTTGCATATTAGGAAAAGTTTCTTCACCCAGCGGGTGGTTGGACACTGAACAGACTTCCCAGGGCAGTGGTCACAGCACCATACCTGACAGTGCTCAAAAAGTGGCTGGACAATGCTCTCAGGCACATGATGTGACTTTTGGGGGGTCCTGTGAAAAGCTGAGAGTTGGACTCGGTGATCTTTGTGGGTCCCTTCCAACTCAGGGTATTCTATGATTCTATGAGTTATTTTGGTGTCTTCAGAATAGAGCTTAGCTGCACATTGATCACACCTGCCTGGGTTATACCTGTAAAGAGTACAGCAATAATGTGAACATTTTCATGCCAATAGATCTATTTGAGAGCTTGATGATTGTAAGTGTAAAGCTGTGTTGTTTTTTCTTCTGCTCCTCTTCTACATTTTTTCAAGCATTGTCTTTACAAGGATCTATTATATACCCCGTCATTTATGTCACTTATTTACATAGGCACTTCAGAGAGAAATAATTCAAGAAAGATGCAGTTTTATGAAGCACATCTAATCATTGTTCAGGGATTGAGTGATGATCTCTTTTTTTTCAGGAACATATGGGAAGAATGAAATAAAATATTGCTAATTAATGCTGAATTACATAAACAGTAGTAGATATACTGATCATTCTGCAGGGACTTTAAACCATTATTATAAAAATGCACAAGAAACCATCAGTGTCTGAATTTAGTGAGCCTACCAGAATGAAAGCTAAAAAAACACATGGTCAGAAATATGACATAATTTCAATTTACGTGAACTAGAAATCTCTTTGCCTCTAACTTGCTATGAAATTACACTGGGAATATTTCAAGTGTCAAGAATAAAATAATTTAATTCCATCAAATACTTGCTGAAATTATTTCTGGTGATGTATATAATGTTTCAAACATTATAGTAAGGAATAATGTCAAAAGAGGAGAAGATTTGACTTTTCATATGTGCTATTAGCAATTTTGTTGAAAGCTTCATTAGTATAATCATATTTCTTGACTATGTGTGAAGAGAAAGAATAGAATAAGGGATATAAAATAATTTTTTGCAAGGAGCTATCCTATATTCTGTAACCTGCTAAGTGCTTCTGACAAGATACCATGGACAGGGTTACACTGCCTGTATTTTTTCTTGTAGTGAAGCGTTCTAGCAGTTTCAGTGTGTTTATATAAATGATTGTGGAATCACATTGGACTTTCCCAATGTCTTCCTCCTGCCTTTCTCGAGCTGTTGTCAGAAGTAGTTGCGGCAAATCTGTATGGACTCTGTGTATGGTCAAGGAGGATCAGAATAACTGCCTTGAAAAGAAACAAACCCTTAAAAGCATTCAGTGATGTGTTACACGCATGGTGAATGCGTGGTGCAGCACATCAAACAGGTGATTTTCCAGCCAGTTCTCGTCCCTTGTCCTGTGGGTGCCGTTTGTCACCCCGCGTCTCATGGTCTGCAGGGCAGGTGGCTTTCTGCGCACATTGCTGTGCCACTGTGTGCTGCAGGTAATGGTGAGGCTACATCCCACCTCTAAATTAGATTTGGTGCCGCAGAAGCCGAAATCAGCCCTCAGCCAACTAAGGAGAAACTTTGTTGCTTTTTTTGCAACATGTGAAAACACAGAAACTAAATATAATCACAAGGGCTGTCTGAAAAAAAGTGAAACTCATTCAGCCTGACAGGTTATATGAAACTGGTATTATGATCATTTGAATTATTGATGCTACTAACAGAAGAAATAATTATTTAGGTTAATGTACTGCTTTCTTTTCCACTTTTAATCAATGCTGTACGTCTTTGAACATTAAATCACATGATATTTTAGCCTCTTCTCATCATAATCGTCTCTTGGTGCTTTGGCTTCTTTCATGGAAAGTTCATGACTTTTGAACTAGAACTGGTTTTGGTTAGTGAGGGAAGGAGAGGTAGCTTTTAACCTTTCTCCTAGTTTTAATAACTTGAAGAACAGACTTTGATATGTCTATACTGATCTGGAACAGAAATTAAAATCTGTAGTGACCACAGAAGGTTCCATCTTATTGATATCTCAGAAGAACCTTGACTCTTAATTCATGGATATATTTACATAAATTTAAATAGCTTAGAGATGAAGATACAAATCTACTTACAGATGTCAAATGTTGGTACATATGAATTAAGTGTTTTGTTCAGTAGGCTGAAGAAGACTTGCAGCTAATCAATGTGAGCTTTATAATCAAAGTGGGGATTTTCTTTGATTCAGAGAAAGCTCTTTCCTTGTCTTTTCTATGTGTCTTTGTCCTCTTGAAGCTGCCAGCAACTTCTGTGGGGTGATGACATCAACTCTGAGAGAAATAGATTGTTTGTAGCTTATACAGCCCTCCCTGTTAACAGTGGAAAGATACCAAATGTAAAAAGGTTTCAATTTACTCTAAGTTGTAGCAACTTTCTGAATAAATGTTAAAATGAAGAGAATGGAATAAAAATTTTAAAGTAATAAAGTATAATTCTTTACTTAATAAACATCTATTTTGGAAAGGTCCTGAAGGCTTTTTACATTTTATAGTATTTGTCTTGCACTTGGGGTTATAGAGCACATAACAGCCACAAAGGTTAACAATCTTTTTGTGAAGTATTGTTTGTATTTTCACAATAAGTCTGAAGTAACAATTAAAATAATTTTTTATTATTAGAAAAAAAGACAAAAGAAAAAGCCAGCCAACCAACAAAACAAACAAAGAAAACCCTTCCCCTTTTCTTCTCAGGCTCAGTTTCACTTCTTCATCCTCAACTCCTCTTCCTCCTCTCTTGCCCCAGGAGGTCAAAGGGAAAGGATAATGGGGAGTGGTATGTTGTTAGTCTGGAAAATTTGCTGATTTTCTCTTGAGCTGCCTCAGTAACAGATGCTGCCAAAGAATCGGTATATCAAGAAAGTTAAATGCATTTTTTATCGTCCATGTAATTAGCAAGAGAGATGATGATGTTGCCTGCAGGATGTATTTCTAAAGTTGAGTGTTACTTTGAACAAAGAACAAAAAGATAGAAGTAGGAATGTTATGTTTTTAATGCATGATGTTTAGAAGAAGATGAATAAAAAATGTTTAGTTTCATGGAAATTTTCCCTACAGAGGTGACAAAATTCAGAGACAAATCTTGCAGCATTGAGGAATGAAGGTGTGTGGCGGGTAAGCAGAGTAGGGGAGCACGCCACAGAGTGAGAGTCCTTTTACCTCAGACACTCATCCTGTTTCGTTCAAGTGTCTGATCTGGCATCCAGACTGCGCTCCTGTGAACAGCCCAACAAAAGTGTGGCTACTCTGTGGATGGTGCTCAGGGGACAGCGTTACTGCCTTGGTACCGCCACACATCCCTGAACTGCAGAGGCTGGAGCTCAGCCAGCAGCAGGAGCCTGGAAGCTGGAAGCTGGGTTGCCATGAAGTTTTGAAATCAGAGATCATCACTTTTTAACCAATTTTAGGAAGAAAGTTGTGAGCTGCTTGGGAAGCTAGCCAGAGAAATCGGGATGAAGCCAGGTCGAGCGAAAGCACATATGCAGCACAAATGCTCATTTTTGTGGAACAAATTAATAAAAATTGAGTTTTTAGAGCAACATTATGTCTATTTAAAAGGAAAAAATAGCAATAAATCCCCAAGATAATCCTTGTTTTAGGATTTGTTTCTTTTTTCTTTCTTTTTAATGGACTGCTATTCAGGTACTCCTAGGACCCAGACAGCCTGAGCACTACATACAAAGAGGAAAAGAGAGAAAATTTATGTAAACCCATTGGAAGGATCAGAAATAAAATAAAAAACTCAGAATATTTCCTAAAGAACAATACTCTATGGATTAAGAATATAATAATGTTGTTCCTGAAGTTTTTCCTTGTGGTCATTGTAAGAATACTCACTACACAAGAAGGAAAAAACACACATACAACACCAGAAAAGCCTCAATGACTGTCTTTAGAATGAAAAATTAAATCTGGCCTCAAGACTCCCAGAATTAGTTCACCTGTCACGACTTAACAATAAAAGAGCTGATTTTAAATATTTTTGTCTTGTTCAAGATGGGTTAACTTTTTAAGGACAGCAGTATCCTAGTCTAGGATCATCAGTTCTGTTCATAGTTTCAAAGCCATAATTTCACAGTTTCGTAGATGAGAAAACTCATACACTAGTTTCTTTGAATTGCTCGTTTTGGGTTCCAAATTGTTTAAAGATCCTGTATCGAGATACCTCATCAATAGGCTAAAGAAGGCTTTGAGAAGCTGGCTACCATGTCATGCACTGCATGGTTATTAGATGAAGGAACTGAGTTTTCAGATGGTGCTAAGGATTTGCACAGATGAGAGACACTGGTGTGGTCCAAAATTTTGTGGCAACTAAAAGAGAGGAAGAAGGAAACACCACTTGACCAAAATCTGAATACAAGCTCACCAAAGGATACTCTTTTTTATCTGTAGGAATGGCCTTTCGCTCAGTTAAGGTGGTGATTACTACTAAGGCTTGTTTCTTTTAATCCATTTTATTACCATTTTGAAGAAGTTAAATATGGCATAGCTTCTGTACCAATAATTGGACCATATATATTATGTAACTGCAAACATCCAGAAAAAATTCTGACTCACACAGTCCCCCTTAGAAAACAGGCTTGGAACTTGATTGACATTTGAGTTGCATGATTCTTTATTGCCAGATGACCTCAGACAGTTCTGAAAAATGTGATGTTGAATTTAGCGATTATTTAACGATCAGTCTGAAACCACTTATTTTGTTGTGACTTTTCAGTTAATTGACAGTTGTCCTAACAACCTAACTTGGGTCAGATTATGCAAAAACTAGCTCAACTGTATCTATACCATCTGTAAAAGTGTATGTTTATGGTGCTTATTATTACGGTAAAAATAAAATCAAAATAATGATACGTGCAATGAGTGATCATGTCAGTCACTAAGTAATGATTTACAGATGCTACACTCCACATATGAAATACTGAGTGCAATCATTTTGCAGAAATTAAATACTGGATATGAGTTATGCATTTGTTAAGTCATGAATCAAAATACCCTTAATATTTTTTTAAGCTGAGGAAAAATATTGTTTTCTTTTCCTTACGTCAGATGGGATACTGATGAAAGTTCCAGTGCTTACTTCTGTCCTTTGTGTGGCAGGTTACTCATGTTACATCTAAACCAAAATGCTTGCTTCTATAGAAAAGGACTATGATGGTTCCTACTTATGAGATGTAAGGGATGCTTTTTGCTTTTGATTTTGAGCTGTGCTTTAAAGTGTTCCAGTAGTAATGGTTGGGAAGAGATGCTTGGAATAAATTTAAATAACTGCACAAAGTGCTGCTTTCATCTAAGGTATCTCCCATGCTATTTAAAGTGTTTATGGTCTGTGAGTCTGGCATGGGTTTGCTGCCTCTTTCATCTGGAAATGACCAGATAGGGCAATGCAAGGTGGTACATTGCAGATTGTCTGGGGTCTTTTCGTAAAAGAAGAGTTTATCCACAGGATTTTCTGTGAAAGGATGATGTTAAATAACTTGCTTAGTTCCAGAAGACTCAGTTACTTCGACATTAAACTTTGGTGAGAGTCTCAAAATTTACTTTCATGCCCAGCATGTCCAACTGAAGGTAGGTACCTCCTGCCACTAGAGTTATTCATGGCGTTTAGGAGTTTGCAATATCAGCAGTATCTTTTTTTGTAAGATTGCAATGGCTTTCAACTACCATGTCTTGTACTAGCTTTTGGTTTAGCTGTCTCCTCGCAACCTAAAAATACCTGTGAGCTTAAGGATAAAGGAATTGACTGGGTTATGATAACAGATAACTAGATCAATAGAAACTGTGCCAGTTTCATTGTAAATCCTACTTTTTGCTCATTACACACATAAATACATTTTTTTAGTTTGTCTCTGTGATTTGGTTTGCTTTTTTTTTTCCTTTCTCAAACTCTAAAATAGGAATGCAAAAAGGTAGATTTAATTGAAAATTTCCCTTCTAAATTTCTGAGAGCAATTTGATCAATATTCATTTGAATTGATGTTTCTTATGCTTGTACATAACATTTCTGTTCAATGGAAAAGTATGAACAGCAGAGATGGGCAACCATGACTACATCCACTGTTATTAAGACATGAAAAAATGACACGAATATGTTGCATAAAACGTGTTTTCCCTGTATTGCTATTATTCTTTTCTACAAAATGGTCTAATTTTAGGCAAAATTAATAAATTTTCCGTCTCTACTAAGTCATTTTTTGAGAAACAAGAAATTCTAAAACAAAAACATCCAAGGAGGGGTCTCTATTATTTCTCAGTTTTAATGGAAAATCTAAGCTAGGCAAAAATTGAGTCCATTAAAATGCTCAGTATTGATCGTTATACATCTCTGATGACTGACTGTAAAAAATGCCTGACATCTAACTATGTTTTGCGTATAATATTTTTGTCATGTCTTCTGTATTTAAAATATGAGTAATCAAGTAGCATGAAAGAATATGCACCCAAAGGGATCTCCCATCTCTTAGACTTTATTAAATCACAACATGCTCAAGCAAAGAATGGGTATTGTTCACAAGCCACCAGCTTTTAAAATCTAAATCGACCTCTCTTCATAAATCCTTGGTTTCAAACCTTGCAAACTTTGCTCAAGAGTTTTAACACAACATAAAAGTAAGTCAAACTTATGGTTCAGTGATTAATAACTTTCATTCACCTTTATTTTTTTAAGCAGTTAACAACAGAATTGATACATTTTACAATTTCTGAGGGCTTGGCAACCCTTCTCTTTCAAACCTTGGTTGCAGCCCAGATGTGGGAATTATGTGAAACACCCAGTGTTTGAAGTGAAATGTTCTACATATGGAATTTCAGAACTCTACATTTGATAAAATAAACACAGCAGGTCTTGGCTTTGACAGGTAGGGAGTGAATAAGAAGAAATATCTGTAATTAGAGTGCAACTGAATCCAACAACTTTGTAAGATTAAATAAAAATTATATTAAAAAAAGATACCAGTGTGAGTAAGAGTCATCACTGGAGTTACCAAGTATAACCATTTTTGTAAAAGTGCAAAATCCAATGCTTTAAACTTTAGTCTCTAATATGGACAGCTTGAATGATCTAGATTCTCCAAGACTGGCTACTGTTAATTCTGGTTTTTTCATCTGAAGGATTTTGTACTGGCTTTTAATTCAGTATTCTTCCAATGATAATACCTATTTAATAGTTCAGTGTGTGAAACATTGGGTTTAATGCCACTTCTAAAAACTGTCCTAGATTTCTTGTGTGCTTTAGCAATTCCCTCAATTTTCAGGATAATCAGCCATAAATTTGTTCCCACAGACTGTTGTAAGGATGCATCCAAATGCTAAACTTAAGGCTTGTTTATTTCCAAGAAGGCAGTGATGGTGTGGTGCCTCTGTCCCAGGACAAGAAGGGTAAAAAATTAATTAAAAACACTCCAGACATCATGCTTGGTGAGTTGACCAAGCGTAGAATGGGTCCTAATCTAATATTATGTATCTTTGTAAAGTTCTTCATCCTTCTGGAAGGTTTTATGTGCTTGTCTTTTGGGCTGCTGCCCACTTGAAGTTAATAAGGAGCAGAAACAGGAGACATCTCTTTTATTTGATGTTTTCAGGTGTACATCAAGCAGTGCACTGGGGGAATTCTTCTATTGGGCTGTGAGATGGAAACAGAAACTAACAGTGAAAATCAAACCATTAAAGGAGAGGTTTAGTTTCCACAGTTACGCTTCTTGTGGTAAGTTAATTAAGGTTTCTTGACAAAGAAGCAGTTTAGAGTTAATAATCTCAGGAGCAGAGGGTCAGTGAAGGTTTGGCAGGTTAATTATGTCCATGCTTCTCCTGTACCCCCGAAGTTATAAGTCAGTAAAGTATCTCTGTTCTCAGCCAAGTGCATGTGTTTAAGTAATTTGTTAAGCAGATAGCGAGTGCTGAAGTAGTCTGTGTAATTTTTATACATTTTGTTTTAGAGTAGGGACCGTTGACTTGTAAAAGGTCTCATTGCCATGTACTTTATGAATCATACCAGTGTGTTCTCCAGATCAAGACCCTTGAGTGTCCATGCTGATGTTGGGTGGGATGGGGAGGGAGCTTGCTGCAAGCTCATGGAAAAGGTTGGAGCTGCAAAGGTGGAAAATTCCCAAAGTATTCAGCAGCAACAACAAAGAAGGTATGATAAAATGCTCTGGAAGGGTGGAAACCCAAATGCCACAGAAAGCCATGAAACGTTTCCAAGGCTCTTTTATTACTCACAATGGTATTGGAAGTGTTATGGACCCTGTTTAAAATATAGCATTCCACAGCTCTGCTGGATAAGGTAATTTCATGATTCAGGAGATTTAAAGTTTGAGAAGGGTTTTCCTGCACCAGTGGACCTTACATAAGTGCATTGCCAAGGAAATGAAAGAATTTACAGTTTGTTATGGTGTATAGACCTGTCTGCCATCTCATGTCTAAGAACTGTTAAGGTGCCCACTCATTTCTCCTGGAAGTTAGTGAGGGGAGCTTAACAAGCTAAAGAGCATGAGGAGCTGCTGCTTGTCCTGTACGGTGAACTCCTGCGTTCAAGGGCTTCAGCTTCCAGAAAGAGGAACTTTGAAAATTAATGTCCAGAGTATGCTCAGAACCTGAAAGCTCAATTTGAAGAGACTTACTCATTGAATAAAAGTTATGTTCATGGCAGGTAGATGAGCATGTGTAAAGTACTTCTTTGGAACAGGTTCTTGGTAAAGATCATTGCTTTCTGCTCCAATCTAGGAGAACTTTTCCTCTCTTAACTCTTTTCGATGATCCTGTGTTCTCAGGTCACAACAGTGGATGAAGAGAGTGTGTGAAAGAGAGATCCCTTTGGAGTATCTCTGGGCAGTTTATTAATCAGCTGGAGAAGTTGCTTTGAGTGATGTGAAACACTCTCCGACTTTCAGTCATGTGTGAATGTGCTGCCCTGAAGTGCATTTCCCTGGTCTTTGAATACAGGAGTTTATAATGGTTATTGAACTTGCTTTTTGACATGGAAATGCAGATCACTTCCAATAAGTTTCTGAAGTCAAATACTTCTGTCAAATCCTATGTCGTTTACTTCTTTTCCTGAGTTTCCTCTGTTTTGGAGCAGTTTTGCAGGGGATAATCTTTTTCTAGCATGTGATTCCCATGTAAGTCACTAACCGGACCATGCTGTTTTTGTCAAGAAATAGACATTTTAAGTACTTTGGCAACTTTATTTATTTTTATGTTGTCAGTGCTACATTTCAGATATTTTTAGTGTTATGTGGCAGCTCATCAATGCTTTGAGAATCTGAATTTTTAGGTTGGAGAGTAGCAACTCTCTACTACATCTGCATTCTTATGAATCCTAGTTCTTTGTGCAGCTTCCAGGAGTGCCCTCAGTCCCTCTTAAACACTTTTCGAAAGTATCTGTCTGCATCACCAAGTGCCTAAATATGTTTTATGGTTTTGTTCTTTTAGCACAGTTCCATTCTTGTTTCAGTGAGAGACATGCAATTAAATCCCTTAGGTTTCTTGGGAAATCCTATTTAGGAAGTACTACAAATTTCAGTGGGTTAAGTTGAGGTTTGATATAAAAATCTGTTACCAATGAATTGCAGTTCATGATGTCTGAGATTTGCATGCTTGTCTAGCTAAGTTAGTTTCATTGCAAGCTGCACCAGCTCCAGAATTTCACTGGAGCTGGCAGGAATGTCATTCCTGTGCTTAAAAAAAAAAAAACAAACATGCAGCATTACTTAATTTCTGCATACATTCTCATCTGCACGTTTTAGATTTTTAAACAGTTAAAAATCAGGGATGATAGGCAAGAATTGCAAGGCAGCAAGTGATATTCAAAAAGAATGAAAAGCATTACTTTGCTATTTCCAGAGCTGTGAAAAAGGCAGTTTAATAATGTAACACTGAAAAATGTTTATGTTTTAAAGTGTGAATAGAAAACTGAAATTGAATTTTGCATAAACATTTTCTAATTTGAAGCCCATGAAGTCTTCAAGAACTTTATACTAGAGTGGTTTATTTAGTGTATTTTCATCTCAAGATTATATACGTAGTTAATTCAATTTTCCCTTTAAGCACACTCTATTTGTATTGCATCGTGCAAGTAATTCTCTGGGGAAATGGTGTAAGTTTTATATTTATATATATTATTTTCCACCGTGCTGAAGGAATATTTTCAAAAGGTCAAACCTTGTAAACCAGAGTATAACTTTTCTCAGTGATTAGGTTTAATCTTCTGGATTCAGTGCTATTAATTTGTAATCCCTCATTTTCAGAAGAGGCTGATGAATAATGTGCTAGGGTTGAGAGTTTTTTTAAAAAACATTCTTTCAAGCTGCTGTTGCCACTTTTCGTTGTTTATCAATAATGGAATTGTCATTAACAAAGCTTAATTGAAGGCATCTGTCCCCTTTCTTTATTCTCAAGGGAGTGGAAGTCGTATAATTCTTACAATGGATGTTTTCACCCCAGTCTAAGGTATTTAATCTTATAGAGAGGCAAAAAAGGAGAAATAGGATGCTGAGAAGTCATCTTCCTGGCAGAAATTCTTGAAAAAACAAGAAGGACCTAAGACACAAACCATTTTGAAATGCACTAATTCACTTCATGGCCCTTCAGTAGAACAGGCTTTAGCAGGCATGAGATGAGAAACTTTCTTTTTTGAAGATGAATGGTCAAAACCAGACATTCTTCCTAAACATGTTTTGTGGAAATCTTTTCCCGAGACTTTAGGGAATTAAAGCATGCAAGAAATTTGAAAGGTCTGTTGCATATAATAAAAGCATGATACAGCGTAGAACCAAAGAGTAATGTAGAGCAGAAGACATCTTCAGTCCAAATCTTTGCCCAAAGCAGGCCCATGTTGACCATGTTGATCAATTTTTGTCCTGTTGAGCTTTGAGTTTTCACAGTGTCTCTGGGCAAATTCTGCCATTCTGCACCTCTCCTATAGACAGGGTTAGAGGGTTGGGGTTGCTGTTCTCCTGGAGAAGAGGAGGTTCCAAGGAGACCTTAGAGCACCTTCCCATACCTAAAGAGGGCTACAAGCAAGTTGGAGAGGGACTTTTTATGAGGATGTGCAGTGATATGACAAGAGGGAATGGCTTCAAACTGAAAGAGAGTAGGTTCAGATTAGATATTAAGAAGAAATTCTTTACTGTGAGAGTGGTGAAGCCCTGGAAGAGGTTTCCCAGAGAAGCTGTGTCTGCCCCACCCCAGAAGTGTTCAAGGCCAGGTTGGATGAGGCATTGAGCAGCCTGGGGTAGGGGAAGGTGTCCCTGCCCATGGCAGGGGGGTTTGATGTAGATGAACTTCAAGGTTCCTTCCAACCGAAATCATTCTATGATTCTATAATTTGTTTTTAATATCATAATGAAAATGATTGTTCCAACTTGTGCCTGTTTGCCGCCTTTCTTTTCACTGCATACCCCTGAGAAGAGACTGGATGTTTCTTTACAACATGGTTCAATTGTGGGGAGTTCTAGGAAGCAGTAAGCTTTCTCCTGAGGATCTTCAAGATGGAAAAATCAAGGTTTTTACCTTCCTTTGTACAGCATGAGATGCACTGCTGACCTATCTCGGTGGTCATCTGCTGAATGTGCTCCAGTATGTCAGTGTCTTTCACATATTGGATAATTTTAAATTAAATGCAGAGACGCAGAGGGGGGGAAACACTTGCCTGGACCTCCTGGTCACACTTTTTGTAATAATAAAGAGGATGTGCTTGGCCTTGTTCATTGCAAAGGGGCAGTGCCAACTCCTCTTCAGTTTGCTCTCTGTTGAGCCCCATGTCTTTTTCTGGAAAGCTACTTTCTAATGAGTCGTCTAGAAATATACCAAGGATCTTTTATATTTTAACTTTTTTTTCGTTTTTGCAGCACAAAGTGCAAAAGTTATTTATCTCTAGCTGTGGTCTTGATTGGCATGTCCATAATTAAGCATTAAAAAATGTTTCATTATTGGGTATATACCAACAGTTGATATGATCAGCAAGGTAAAAGTCATGTCATACAATTTCAATTTCCCTTCAAGAAGACCCTGGCTAAGTGGCATTTAGGGCTCTCCTATGTAATCTAATAATTACGGCACTTTACGTTGTTCCAAGTAGTGGAACATGCAAGCTACAAATGCAAAAACGTAAGACAGAAAAAGAAGATATTAAGAAGTTGTTCTAAGTTAGAATTGTTTTATTCTTTGAAACAATTTCTGTTTATGAAAAATTAATACTATGAGGGCATAGCAACCCAGCGTGCTCGGAGCTAATTTAACTGATGACTGCAGCTCAGTTCCTGACATGCTGGTTTCCAGGGTATGAAAACTGCAGTTAGCTCTGATTTTGCAGTTGATGACACACATCAAGCGAGGCAAGAGAATTTTCTCTCAAACTTTACAAAAATAAAAATGCTGGAAGAAACAATGACAGCTCTTTGCTGATTCTAAGCTTAAAGCTGTTAAAGTTCTTGGCATTTTGCTCTCAAGAGATTGTAATAAGATGTTGTTGCATACTATTAGTGGCAGTGGCCATTAAACATGCACCAGGAGGACAAATAACATAGACGACATTTGAAACTCATATTTCAGGACATTGCAAGTTTATAGGTAGGGAAAAGATGGTGATTTAACTGTCAATGAAATGAAAGATTGAGTTCTCTCCAACAGAAATGTGCAGGGCTGAGGACAAAGAGATTTTAGTCGATAATCATAGAAGATAAGGCTCAGTGTTAGCTCAAGAAGTCATTGATGCTGACTCACACCCCCAAGGCAAGGCCAACCCCACACCAACATTCTCTTATTTATTTTGTTCTTTAAAATTACCAGTAGCGTGAGAGTCAGGAGCACCTAAGTTGACTTTTACTTTTAGAATTCTTTTCAATTGATACCTGAAATGAAAGCTTCTTAATACAGTTTGATTATTTCTTGTCCCATCTTGAGTGAGTGTGGAGCACATAAGATGTCTTCTTATTATGGAAGCTTTTAGCACATATTGGGTATAGTTATCCTGTCTCCACAGGCTTCAAATAAATCTCCTTTTATAACCCACACGTCTTTCCCTACAGACCTGCTATTCCCTTGCTAAGTGCTTGTGTTTGCATAGGTGATTATTCTTACCTAATAAAAATTTTCTCTTCCCATTACAGAATTACATCCTATACATAATTCAGGGTATAGCTTCAATTAGTCAAGAGAATTTTTTAAATCACATCCTTCCTGGCAGCAGTGAAGGCACATTGTGGACCTTTCTCCTACCTGCTGTATTCATATTGACTTCAAATTCAAGGAAAGTCCTTCATTATATAACTCAATAATGAAAGAATTGAGAAGGACTGAACTCAGGAAAGACATTTGGCCAATTACATTCATTTTTTACTTTAGTTTGCTTTATTTTTACTATGAACCTTTGCTAAATACCCTGTTGAGGAGTTTCTGCAAGATATGAACCTATTTTAAAACTGTTTAATTGACAGTGGTTTAGACAACTTGTTTCTCAGAATATCACAAAGTTAAAAGTCTTGCTACACTGAAGAGATATAGGGTCAAGGTATTTTTATTTATAAGTCTTGTTAAGATGCTACAGAAAAACAGTTAATCTTGAAGCTCCTTCCTACATTATCTTTTAGTTGCTCACAAAAACTTGTTTGGAGTAGGTATTCCAGAATCCTTCTGGATGATGAAGAGCAAGAAAAAAGAAAAAGCTGTTACTGATCTCAGTGTTCTTTTTTGTATCTCATTTTGTGCTGCAATCATCAGAAGAGGAATTGGTAGTTAGTTACGGTTTATTTCAATTTTAAAAATATATTTAGTCATTTATCCCTAAAGTGAATTTGAAGTACTAAATTATTAGCTCAGCTAAGCATTCTTGTTTCCTGGTGCACCTCTGTGCTATTGGGATTATTTTGCCTATCCAAAGACAATTTCTCAAATCCTTTCCAGGTAAAACATCAGAAATAGAGCTGGACAGAACCTGGAGTGTCTTATCATTAATAGTACAATTTTAGTGTAGACTCCTGACTGTTTAATGAGGTAATTTTTGGCTGTAGTTGTTTTTCTTCCACAAATAAAAGACTGTGGCAATAAAGAAAAAAGCCTGAACTTTAGCAGTTTCAATTTTTTCCATGTGCTAACCCCATAGCTTAACATTATTTAGGTACTGTAATACAATTCTTTGGCACTTTCCAAAATAGATGTTACATTATTTTATGCACTCTTAATAGTTTAAACAAGTTTATTCCCATGACATGTTTTTGTTTGGTTTTTTTAGGGAATAAATTAAAATTATATGCAATGAAGTAGGAAATCTATTTGCACTGCTTCTAGCTGAACTTCTGGAGCACACACTGATGAACCCCAGACATCCTCGTTGTAGCTGTGTTTAGATGTCTAGATATTGAGACACCATGAGCAAAGGGAACTGAAAAAGCGAGTCATTCACTCAGAAAAGAGACAGAACAACACAGAGCTCTTGTTAGGAAGATGTTCTCTATTTATTATTTAAGAGGCATTCAGGCTGCACTAAATTTTTAACTGGAGTATGCTGTAACCACTCCAACAAACCTGGACATAGAAGAATGTGCATATCCTTTGTATATTGTACCTATTTAACCAGTTATCAGTTGGAAAGATCTTGAATAGATTTCAGATTGTAGTCTCCCCTTTGACTGCCTTCAAAAGCTGGCCTTCAACCATAGATAACTAATTCTTTAATCAGTTGTATCATTTTCTATTATGTCTTAGGAAAGCTACCTGAAATAATTACCTAATCTAATCAAAGATTTAATGAATCCATGATAGGAAGAAAGAAAATATGATCTGAATTGAACCATAGGCATGAGTAAAGACTCCTGTTATTTCATTTGCTCTAAAAAATGTACTAGGTAATCTAAAAATAATCACTTTTTCAAGCAAGGAATTAAATAACTCCCTTCCATTATTTATTTTATTGTCTCTTTTCCTCTGTAATCTCCCTAATTTCACTGCTAGTGGCCTAACTGAGAAGCTGCTGGAAACCTACATAATGGTTCTTTTGGAGTCAATACAAAATTGGCAGAAATGGGACAAGTTAACTCTAGAAGACTCTAATTTTTTCTTTCTACAAGTTGTCTTCTGTCTTGAATCCAGATTTAAATACTTACTTGAGAGACTCTTCAAGTATGTGATTGTGCATATTTTAAATGATAAATTTTTGTTTTTGTTTTGTTTTTTTCCTTTTTCATCTTTTTTAGCTCAGTAGAGACAAAGTTATAACGTTCTGTTGCGTGGTCTCTCCAGCCTTCAGCCATAAGCTTCCATACTATCTTTTGCTACATTTAATGCCTTATTAATGGAAATCAACATCTGACAACTAATAAACTGTTTACATTTGCTTTATATGTGTAATGTACACATGTAACAACATCTCAGTCCAACCAGAAGTCCATATAACTTGTTTGAAAATAATTCCTACAATGTCTAATCCTCTTTCACTGTAAAATTCTATTGCTACCTTTTAATCTTGTTTGCCCAAAACTCAATTTTGCTGTTACCCTTCTTCATAAAATGAATAAGCTAGCATGCAATTCTCTGGTAAGATAGAAAGGAAAAGGATTACTGAACTTGGCTGAGACAGCAGCTATGCAAATATTTATTTTAATTTTTTTTTTTCCATTGGGTATTCATTATTAAGGTCTCTATATCTCGCTAGCACAGCTGAAGTTGTTTGTTTTGTTTTCTCATTGCCAAACAAAATGATCCTTCTTAGTGGACAACTCTCCTCTTACTCTTAATTTAATTTAAGGCTGAGTACCAGGGAACTGCAATGAACAAGTCACAAGTTGTCTCATGAGTTGTTGGTTTGTATTTATCACAGTATTGGTTTCAGGATTTGAAAAGAATTTAATGTTATTCATCCTGCTATGGATTAGGTAAGAGAAGGCAGACTAGCTTTAAACCCATATTCATTTTTTTGAAGCAAATATGCACAGAATCTGTTAAAAATAATGATACATAAAATGCTAAAATCAAGATGGAGAGAATGGTCCTTACATTGCTACTCTTTGTCAGCATTTGTCTTTCAATGGATTCTACAATGCTGTCCTAATATTTTTTTAATTGTGTATTGCTTTCTCTACTGTGTAAACACAATTACTTTATACTAGTTTCCATTTTGATAGTATTAAAGAACTAGCAACATGAACCATATTCTGCAGACATCACCTTAAATTTTCTGTTTTCAATTTTTTTATGATATATACAAAAGTAATTTTTTAAATCTTCTCCCTTTACTCTAAAATAGGTGTTCATATGTATTGAGGCTGCCAGACTGTGTGTTGTCACTGAGAATGAGAAAGTATGTCAAAACAGGTATTTGAAGTGTTCTCTTTACTTGACTGCAACTTTGGAAACTCGAAAAGTTGATGTTTATGAGCCCTATATATTATGCATGGCACAAATCAAGTGCATTTCCTTATTTAGTCTGGAACAAGTTCAAGACAAAGGGAAGAAAAATGTTGATTTTAAAAGTCAGTAGAGAAACCAAAATGACACAGGAGAATGAAAATGCAAATTGACAAAGCCACTAGGAATGGAAAAATATAAATCTTCTGTTAGAGTTATTTGAAACTCATTTGATGACTTCTACTGCAGTGATATGACTTCTCCATATTTATATGCTCTTGGTGTTAACTCTGTAAACCTACAGGACAAAGGTTATTCAATGCCTGAAAAAGGGTGATTTATATTGAAAGGGATTAGGAGTTAGAATTAATGAGTTTTCTTTTGTGTGCTTTGATTTCTTTGCTAATGGAGTGGGGCAATATGAACAACAACACATAACAGCAAAGATACTCATTTATTCATTTTCTATCTTTGTGGCAGCTCTTCTGGGAATGCAAGGCTGCTGTGATGATTCATGATGTAGCTGGTGTTTGTGATGAAATTGAGATGCTGGTTAACAGACTGAAATTTTGTTCTCTCACATTTTAAGTTTCTTCAGTATTGTAGTGAAATAAATGACATAAGGTACTTCAGCATGCAGTCAGAAGTTTGTTTTCTCACTTCGTAGTAAAATGCATGGATTTATACTTGAGCATACCTGTTGTCCTGTATTAAGGATCAGTCATTTTTAAGTGTATTCCTAAATCTAAGTACATTTAGTTTCAAATGTGTCCATGAGTGCATGAAGAAAAGATTAATATTGTCTCCTAGTTTCAACCACAAGTCTTAACTGAGTGACTGTGAAGACTTCTGGATAGGAAACTCATGAACTGTTAAAGCCCAGCACTAAAAAAGTTATGTGTATGGAGAAAGCCAAAGTTTAGGAGAGCGGAGAAATTTGTGGAGTCCAGATGTATTAGCCTGTGGAGGGAGAGGAGCAGGCAGAAGAAACATGAAACTTGGTGGTTTAAAAGAACAAAAATTAACAGCCTATGGTTTTCAGTCAGTTCTTATTTTGTCTCTCTCCAAATTGAAATGTAGAAGGAAGTCCAAATAGAATTTTTTTAAAAAGTATATGTATCTGTGTCAGAGATTGGAAAAGTTGTTCTGCTTTCAGATATCTTGAGGGCTCAGAATGTGTAGTAGGGGGTGGGTCAGGCCTTGCACTGGTGAGGTGGTGGTGTCCTGCCCCCATAGCTCCCGCCCCACAGTGTCTGTCAATCATGGCTCACTGGAGGCTGCCCCCAGTTTTGCCTAAACCAGTTCCTGAGTGGCCGAGAGACCAGGAGCCCCTTCTGGGTGGAAGGCCCTGGATGGGCCAAAAAGGTTTCAGAAGGGTCACCACGAGGTGAGCACATTGTCCTCTAGCCCCACCTTCATCTTGGAGTTTTACATCACTGGAACACACTGTTTTTCTATATCTTTCCTGTCTTTCTGTTTGTCTCCCTTTCTTCTTCTTCTAACTCTCTTCTCATGGAACGTAACATCAAATGGGTTTAAAGGCTTTCTATGTTCAATGGGCAAACTCTATGCTGGGATAAGTGATGTTATATTGCATTTACTCTTTTTCCAATGTTCCTTAATTTTCTATAGTTAGTCAGTAAAATTTTGGATGTTTTTATCTCTTGAGAATATCTGGTTGGAATTTTCTCCTTTGCATCTACCCAGAGCAAAAGAGCCTTGGTTTAGCCCTAAGTTTAAGAGACTGGGGTATAACAGTCTGTGGTGGGGGAAAGGAAGTCTCAGAGTTTTTTTGCGTGGAGCATAACCATGGGCCTGGTTACCTGTCATGAAGGTTAATGGATTGAAAGGAGGCTGTAGCAAGGTTTGGGTTGGGTTCTTCTCCCAGGCAACCAGTGACAGCACAAAAGGAAATGGCCTCAAGATGTGCCAGGAGACATTTGGGTTAGACATCAGGAGGAATTTCTTCACTGAAAGTGTGGTCAAGCATTGGACTGGGCTGCCCAGGGAGGGGGTGCAGTTACCATCCCTGCAGGTGTTCAAGAAACCACTGATGTGGCGTTTAGTGCCATGGTCTAGTTGACAAGGTGGTGATCAGTCAAAGGTTGGACTTAATGACCTTAGAGGTGTTTTCCAGCCTTAATGATTCTGGGATTCTGCGAACGGCATTGGGTACATGAGGTGGTCTTCATGAAATATTGATTCTTGTGCCAGTGTGGTTCACTGACAGGAGCCCAGGAAAACAAACAGGTGTGTTTTCAACATACAGAGTAACACCATAGCACACTTTTACGTTTAAGCTGGAAGAAACAGAGAAAAACCATTTGAGCAGGTATAGCATCAAGAAAAAAGGATTGTACAAGGAATGTTTGTACCAGGTAACAGATTTCTGGGTTTTTACTGAGAATACCGTATGGCAGAGTCAGAGTTTAACTGAGAATGGTGCTATGGTTGTGGGCAGGTTTAATTATTGGTTGTATCTCTATATACCCTCAGGTTACCTGAGGCCAGTGTGAATTCTTCCTCTTGAGTAGGATGTTGATGCTATGACCTGATGTCCCAGTGAGGAGAGGAGAGGAGAGGAGAGGAGAGGAGAGGAGTTCTGGACAGAAAGTTTAAGCTGTCAAAGAGGAGATAAGATTCCTGAGTATAGTTTCCAGTGAAAAAAATAAAGTGATGTAGGGAAGAAAGAGGAAGTTTTCATTTTATAAAAATTATCTCTTTTCTTTTTTTTAAAAGAGACATCATATAGAAAAGAGGGGCTTTTCTTAAATGCAATTGTACAGCAAGCAATAAAATCATGTTATTGTAAAGGCTGAAAGACAGTACAAGAGGAAAAATGAACACAGTTCAAAATCCTCCTCAGTTTCTCACAAATTATTTGGAAGAGTGGTGAAATATTAGATAATACAAAATTATACTGTAGAGTAAAACCGTAACTGAACTTTGAGGACCTGCAGAGTGATTTCAATATCCAGATATGATTGAGTAAAAAATGGCAGATGAAATTCAAGGCAGGTGAAGCTCAGATCAGACCAAGACTAGTTATTATATCATTGACAAACTCTGTTTGTCTATTATATCATTGACAAACTCTGTTTGTCTATTATATCATTGACAAACTCTGACCTTCCTCTCTCAAAAAAAAAAAAAAGCCTTAATGCCTCCAAACACCAATTCTGTGCTCAAAAAGCATGTAGGAATTTTCTGTAACAGATGAAAGGAAAGAGAAAACTAAGAAGCGCTACTCTAAGTTGACATAGATATATATCTTTCTGATGAGTTTAAATCTTGGATGTTACATGTTCTGATCCCCTCTTCTCAAAGGTAATATATTTGGAAATTTGGAAATTTGGGAATTTGGAAATTTGGAATTTGGAAAAGGTAGGAAGATGGGATATAAAGATTACCAGAGGTATGGATGAGCTGCAAGAGAGACTATAAAGACTGAAAAGATACTTAGAAGTAGTAGCATTTTTCTTGGATGGAGATCTGAGGAGTATATTTAAGTAACTGTATCCAAAATCATGGAAGAAATTACAGAGAATGATTATTCATGATGTATTATGAAACAAGAACTGGTAAGTATAAAATGCAATAATGAGAGGTTTTAAAAGGAACAAAAGGAAGTGCTGCTTCAAACCATGCTTAATTAAGCTGTAGAATTCCTTGCCAAAGGATGTGTGGATGCCAAAGTACAAATTGGTTTAAAAGCAATTAGAGAAATTCGTGGAAGAAGAAACCTTCAGCACTTATTAAACACACAGATAAGGATAAAAGCACTGACTAATGAAGTATCTAAACCACAGGATTATATTTTACTGCATCAGGGAAATACCTGAATTTAGATAGATTTTGGCATCTGAACAGGGAAGGAGTTCAACAACAGGGAAGTTTGAGCAATGTGCTTCCTTAATAACCCTGTCCCTGATGACAGTGGGGTCTCATGAGCAAAGTGTTGTCACCCTGTCACAGAACTGCCATCTGGAGATCCAGGATGTAATGAATTTTTTAGGGATTTGATGGTTGGGTGCAGCAGCCTTGGCTGATGAGAATACAATATGGTAGGATCCTGAAAGGAGGCAAAAAGCAGGATCAAGGTGTTATCTTTCAGGAGAGCAGATCTGGGCCTGTTCAGGGTGTGCTTGGAAGGTTACTGTAGGGTATGGTCCTGTAGAGGAGAGGAGGAGACTAGGAGAGCTGGTGGATTTTCCAAAGCCACATGCATTGGAAAATCTCAAGAATGGTCTACTCCCTCTGCAGGAAGTCAGGCAAAGGTTTGAGGAGGCTTTCAGGAATGAACAAAAAGCCCCTGAGAGAGAAAGCATGCAAGAGATGGAATTGGTGTTAGGTGCCATAGAAGTACAGACACACTGTGTTAGCGTGGAGGGACAGAGCCAAGAAAGCTGAAATCCACCTGAAGTTCAATCTGGCAAGAAGGTCAGCCAGGAGGACGTCAATACAGGAATATCAGCAACAAAAGGAAAGCCAAGGAAAATATGGACATACTGCTGGGTGAAACAGAGGACCTGGTAACAGAGAACCTGTAAAAAGGCCAAGATATTCAATGATATCTTCATGTTGGTCTATTTTGTTAAGACTGGCCCTTAAGGGTCCTGGCTCCCCAAAACCTGTGGGAAATTCGAGTGTGGAAGAGTTTCTCTTGATGCAGGAAGATCTGATTAGGGAATGCTGAAGCAGGCTGGGGCCAGAGAGGTGCACCCACCAAACACTGAGGGAGCTGTACAATGTCACTGTGAGGCCACTCCAGATTACCTTTGAATGGTTGTAGTGAGCAGGGAGGATTCCTGAGGACTGGACTGGAAGGAAGTGCCGCTTCTGTCCTCAGAACAGGAAAGGAGGAGGATCTGAGGTGGTACAGGCTGGTCAGCCTCGTCTTGATCACTGAGAAGACGGAGAAAACTATTCTGGGTACCATTTCAAGATACATGAGAAGACAAGAATGTGATTGGGAGTAGGCAGCACGGATTATTAACAGAGGAAAAATTATGCCTGAACACTCCAATAACCTTCTACAATCGAATGACAGGACTGGTGGATGAGGGGATATCCATGGACATAGTTTATCATGACTTCAGCCCTGTCTCCTATGATATCAGAATTGATAAACCAGTGGAATATGGACAAGGTAAATGGCAGTGAGGTGGGACTGAAAGCTGGGTGAGCAGCTTGGCTGAAAGGGTTGGGATAATTTGCACTAAGCCCAGCTCTAGACCAATCCCTGGGTGAGTCCTCTGGTGGTCGATACTTGGACTAATGTTGCTTAATATCCTCATTAATGAGCTGAATGAATGGACAGAGAGCGCTCTCAGCAAGCTTGCAGATGACCCTAAGGTAGGAGAAATTTTTGATGGAGCTACCAGATGGTTTTGCAGCCCTCCAGAGGTGTCTTCAGAGGCTGGAGAAATAGGCAGAGAGGCTTGTCACAAAATTCAACAGGTTTTGCACCTGGAGTAGAATACTCAGGTGAGCCATTGTGGCTGGAGGCCTATCTGCTGAAATTCAGCTTGGGGCCCCGGTGCATCCCATGCTGATGAGGAGGCAACAATGTGCCTTCTTGGCAAAAAAAGTAAGCAGCCTTTGGGAGGCATCAGGCCTAAAATTCATGTGATTGTAGGGGGAAGGAGAGGGAAACCAACAAAAGCTTCAAAAAGGAAATACATATCTACAGAACAGCTTCTCTAAAGATATTTTGCTCTTTCTGCACTTTGTAAAATGCCATGTCAAAACCTCTGGGTGTAAGTACTTGAACTTGTGTTTACTGGCTTTCATTATTCTTGAAGTCAGGGTGGGTCACTGTTAATAATATTCCCCATCCTCTACATTTGCCTTTTAATATTTGTGTCTGTATTACGAATGGTAGAGAATTCTTTATGCCCAATTTTAATACACCCGTCTTTTGAACATTTGCAACTGCAATATGCATTGCATTAAAATTGATTTTCTTCTCTGAAATGATCTTTCTCCAGGATCATACTTTTATTTGTATCCTGGAGGGTTATCTGATATTCATTAATATTTATATTCTTTTTTTATCACAATACCCTCCTAATGGCTAATTAGGTCCCCTATTCCATGGCCTAAAGCACACCCTGAGCAGTTCTTCTGCTTGGTTTTTTAACCTAGATTGCAAAACCACACTGTCTATATTCCATTTTTCCCTTTATGCGAGATCAATATTAATCCGTTGTTCCTTCCCCAGTCGGTCACCTCCACCTGGTGGGCTGCGGTGGTTGACTATTTCTCTTGTGACAAATTCTGCTTTATCCCTCCTGGGAAGAACTTTACTTGTCCTGGCAGTGAAATCTGGAGAGGGGCCCAATCTCATTTGCTTGATTGAAAGTGTAAATCTTTATAAGCGAAAAGACATGTTTTTACTGAGAAATGGGTGGAGGATTAATTTTTGGAATCTTTCACTGGAACATGCTTTTCAGAGACACAAGCTTGACAAACAAACAAGAACTAAATCTCAGGGAGGAGCTGAAATGATGTTTGGAGAATCAAACATAATACAGTCATGCATCATCTGTGGTTGCTAAGGAAACCAGCTTTGGGATCCTGTCAGCGGGATTCTTCAAAATCATCAAAGGAGACACCACTGGTGTCTGCCAGCTAAGCCACGTGCTGCTGTAATGATCAATTTCTTGCCCCTATTCGCAGGGGTAGTCAATACATTAGCTTTCTGAGAGAAAGAGAAATATCATCAGAAAATCATCGCCTGTGCAAGGTGGCTGCGATGCCATCTGTCCCCGCCAGCAGCACCTACATTCCCATCGGAGCAGCAGTGGGTGAACAGACACAGCACTTGCTCTGCAAAGCTTTCAGTTCTGAAAGTATTCCGCTTGTGCGCCTGACAGTGTAAAACCTCGTGGATACATGGTGTTAAAAAACGTCATCAGTATGGTCTCCAACTGTGTGGGTCACTGCTGATTTTCCCTGAGCCCATCTGCCTCCGAACTATATATATGAGACTCTCTATTTAAACTCACATATGCTTAGTATTTAAAAAGATAATTATTTGGGAATCTTGCTTTCTTTGTTGCCAGCTCTGCCTATGATGGTTTGTTGTGTTTAGAGTTTTTCTGCCCATTTGCTATCACCTCATCATCTATTCTGCTGTTGTCTTAATTTCTGTCACTCATTCATCTCTGCACAACCCTGTCTCATTAACCTGCTCATCAAACACTCCTCTTAATTTCACTTTTCCTCTCCACACCTCCCACTTTCTCTCAGCTTTTCTCTCTGTTCATAGCTTTTCTTTTCCCAGTAATCTTTGGATTTTTCTTTCCTCTACTTTCATCTCTATTCTATTAATTTACTTAATACATGTTTTGATGGAGATGGTAGGAAAAAGTGAAGAATGGAATTAAAAGGGTATAAAGGGAAGGTGAAAAGAAAGGGTGAAAAGAAGAGGGTATAAATTTTCAGGCTGGTAACTGGACTGTAGAAATCTTAAGCAGAGGTTTGGACTGCCTGAATTTGAAAGCTTTTACAACCCTAGGTAGGCAAAAAGTGACCTGGCAACATGGGCTGCTTTTGAAACCCTGACACTGTGGTGCAAAACAAAATGTTTATTTTTGGTACAAACCCTTGGGTGAAATTCCTTGTACTGATCAGACAATAAATAGCTTAAACTGAATGTCCTCTCTCTTAAGGGAACTTACAGGTGTGTCTTTAGTTGTAATGGTGCAATTAATTTTTTATAAATTACTTACATAACCTGAAGATATCCTAGGATGACTTTCTAGTCTGCTGGTCAGGACAATAAGTATACTCCTATGGGAAGATATCCCTCCTGGTATGAGCATTTTAATTATCTTTCCTAAGTGAAGCAGTGGTGATGAGCAATTGGGATGTTTAGTCATCCCCTCACCTCTTTCTCTTACCTTCTGTGATAGTTTATAAAATGGTCTCCTGAAAGCAGTGACATCAGCTGCTCTCAAGCAGAGCAGTGATTAGCCCTGACTTTGCACTTCTGTGTGAATGTTCAAACACCTGATCTACTGAAGAACTCGACCTCTGCTCTACCTCTTCCAATTGCATGAAACTGGTCTTGAAAAAACCTTTTTAGGATGATTTGACAAATCCTCCTCCAGAGTTGGAAGCTGAGTATGAAAGAAAGGTTTGTTCTGAACTTTAATGATTTCTGAAGTCCACTTTTTGGATGTGTAGATGACACATTTACAATTAAAATAAAAGAAATATGGAAAAACCCAAAACCACAAAGCATGAATTGTACGTGGTGCACCCAGTACAAGTGACACACTTTCATTACTTAGATCTATTTCTACTGTCTATTCTTGGAAATAAAGGGGTGGGAACTGGGTTTTAACATCACTTACTTTTACTCTCCTTTTCTGCATGTGGACCATATAATAGTGCTGGGAACAAAGACAGTCTGTTACAAGGAGTCTGAAGTTATCCAGGCTTACAGACAGTGCCTTTTTCCTCTGAATCCTCTCTTGATGCACTTCCCTAAGCAGAACTTGAGACATGATGGATGGATTCTCTGAACTTGACTATTCAGGATTCCAGACAGTGCACCAAAGATGCCCTAATGTCAGCTCTCTGCTTCCAGGTGCCTTTGTCTGAACTGTTTATGTGTTTGTAGGTGGGGAGTAGGCTTTTTTTTTTTAATGCAAAAAGTAATTGCAGCAAGAGGAACGAATTTTAGTGGGCTGTTCAGAGCAAGACGTTACCTGGTGTGGCTCCTGGATGTGCTCTGTGACAGGTTGAGCCGGCTCAAGCATTTTTCCCCCTACTATAAGTACTGCTGTATAGGTTGATATTATTATTATGATACAACATTCAGACATTTATAGAATAACTGATCTCTCCATTGGCCAAGTCTGGTTAAGTGTAACAAGCAATGAAATAGATGTTTATCTTTTAAGCAAATCTGCACAGCAGAACATTTTCTGTTTCCTAGGCTGAAGAGTAATTTTCTGTAGTGACCCTATGATAGAAATTGCAGAGTCTGCAAAAATAAAATTTTTCTTAGGGAAATAAAAAGTATGATGGTGGGATGCATTGGGATTCTGTTGGAGAGAAACCCTTATGAGAGTTTATTTGAGATACTTCTTGTAGTTTTTCAAGAAAACAAGCACCAGAGTGATGGCTTTGGGCAGGAATAAGGGCAAAGAAAGACCAGCAAGAAACTGAAGAAGCTATTTTACAAGGCAAGGCTGGAAGCATGCCTTATTTATCAGAGTTAAAGCAAGACCAAGTTCTCTTTAAATGATGATGGGAAAAATAACAATATAAACTAAGGACAATAATTGTTTAAGGTAAATTTAAACTACAAATGCTGTCACTGAGGATCTGGAATGGAGGTCTCAGAAATATTGAGAAGTTAAAGAAGTTAAAGAAGTTGACTACCATAAGGCAGACAGTTATGTTAACTGTTAAAAGGAACTACATGACCAAAAGTTTTCTACTCAGGGTCTCAAGCATACTCTGTTGAAAACAGATTGAGACCACCCAGGAATAATTATAGTTGTAAAAAAAAACCCAAAAAACAGAGTAAAAGAAAGTATTTTTTACTTTGAAAAATTAGTGGTCTAAAATGATAACTTTAAGTGCATCACTCCTTTTCAATCAAATGTTTCTTGAATTTTATTGTTACCCAGAATTCTAGATTTATGGTATATAAATACATAATTATGTATATATTAATGCAATGTATATCCATTTATTCCAATAACTGATGGAAACTAATATGAAGAATCAGTGTTTCCTGTGAAGCAGAAAATCCAATTTCTTCTAGACGGTAACCACTGCACAGTATTTATGTGACTCGGGCATCAAAATTACCTTGAATTTATTCTCCTTTCAGTTGCTAGTTATCTGTAGGGATGTCTAATAATAAATGCTGCTGATCTGTAACTTTCCAGATTTCTTATAAGAACCTTGGAAAGTGGGAAGTAATGGCTGTTTAAATTTTCTGGCCTTTTTTGTCATCAAGTATGTAACTTACTATCAATATCTGTGTATGTATATTGTATTTAATTTTGTCGATATGACATGAATCTAAGCCTCTTTCAATCACCAGTCAGAAGAGGAAAAGAAACTTCCATGACATGTAGCCTGAAGATTTGGGTTTTGTTTAAAACAAAACCAAACAAAACTGGCATTGACAAAAGAAACCAAACAAAAAAACCCCACAAAACAATCCAAAACAACTATTCAATCAATACCACTGTGATATAGATAATTAGTTTGCTTATTATTTCCTTTTCAAAAGTATCCATGGTATTGTGGGACCTGCTGTAGACCATGTTTAACAAATGCCCATTAGTTTTCAGAGATGGAAATCTCTATCCAGGGATCTTTGCAACGTGCTTATCTGACTTGTTGGTTTGGTTTCTATCTCACCTTTGTTATGAACAATGTCTGAGAAAAAAAAAAGGACTGTAATGAGCATTAAATATTGTCCCTGTTAAATCAGTTTAAAAGAGTGTGTAGGAGAGTTTGAAATATATGAACGGTACTTAATATGTATGCAGACATTTAAATTCATAAGTAGTACATTTGTCTTTCGGTAAAGTAGCACTTAGTTATCAGCTGGCATGTCTCTTGCCAATGCTTAGTCCTTTTTGTTTTTTTTCTGGTTCTCTTTTAAAATAACCCTTAAATATCCCTTTTGATTATCCTTCCTTAGTCAGTTGATTGCTAAATTGATGACTTTCTCCATTGATCTTGACCCCTCTAATTTTTCCCATAGGTGAAGATTCATAAATCCATAATTTTGAATTGTCTGTATCACAATTAAACTGTGTATGAATATGTCATAATTCTGCATCACTCAACCTTCTTTCTAGGGAATGAAATATCTATCAGACTCTTAAGAGGTCTCTGTCCTTTATTTTAGGCAGAGGATGCCTTATTGCAAATCTGAAACTGGAGATTAGTATTTAAAAGCTTCTCAGAATAACTGATTCTTCTTAGGAAATTCCCACATCAGTAACTTATTCTGTCTTTATCTTTCTTGCGATCCACCCCTCCTGATGTAGCAGGAGAAAAATGCCATTTCTCTTTTTGTTAAATAAAGTAGCTTGTATCTATCCTCATATTTATCTTGCTCATTGAAGAATCCAGCTAGTAATCCTCTTTCCTGTTTTTAAACACAATTAAGTTGTTTTAATTGGATTGAAAATTCTAAGTAATCATTTATTAATATTTTTCTCCTTCTGCTTTGTCAGCAAAAGTAAAATTCTTGCAAGCTTCACTGGCTGCAACTCTGGGCTGTAACTGGGTATAGCTGAGCTTCCTCTGCTTTCAGACAGAGTTTGTACTTGCTGCTGCTTGCAATCCTTGTTAATAGAACAGAAAAAACTGATTTAGAAATGGTGGAGTCTTTGGTCATAAATTAAGTATTTTTGGGGCAGTGAAATGCCACTGAAATGTCAGCTTGTAACAGAAATCATTGTAAAGGATGTTGAAAATAAGATAGGCTGGAAGAGCATAGAGGACAGGTGGTTAAAGAGGTGACTGTACCTTTTCTCTCTCGCTTTCCCAACCATGGGATACCTACAGCAGCCTCTTGCTTGAGGAGCAACAATTCAACACTTAAAGAACAGAAAAAAAAAAAAAAAGGCAAGAAATTAATCCAGAAAAAACCCCAAGAACTACTTTTTGGGACCAACAAGTATGTTTGTCTTTATATTAGTTTGTGACTATCTCAATTACTGACTGCTCTCTGTTTACACAGAAGAGTTGAATTTCTGGATAGTAATGGATTTTGAATTTCTGGATGCCTCTTGAGAATACACACCTATACTAAAGGAAAAGTCAGTGCTCCTTCTGGTGTGCGTTATAAACTACTTACCTCAGCAGTAGAAGGTCATACAAATGTATGGATATAGATATACAGGGATGTAGGTATAATGGATCTAATGGCAGAGTCATTAATACCCTTTAAAAATTTTTGAGTAGATATTTGAGATTATTATCTAACAAAAATTCTAGGAGACAGAAGTTAAACATTAGTAAATAATTACTTTTTATGCATAATTATTATGCTGTATTTTTTACAGGAACCACAAGCTTAATCTAGAAACTGAAAAATATTTTTAATACAAAGATTTCTTTCTTGAAATGCACACACATCTGTGCCCACACACACACACACATGTCTATAGTATAAACTTACATGTTTTGACTTTTGCTTTCAATAAGTGAATGTAGAGAATCTGTATATCTAGTAATGCTTTATAAAGGTGTTAATAATTGTGGCAAAACACTGGTTATGGCTTTGCTTTTTTTCCCTCAGGAATTACTCATTCGTTTGTTACTTATTCAAGTGAAATCAAAATCAAAAATACAAATATATGAGATTACATAAAATAGATGAGATTGCATAAAATAGATGAGATTACCTAAAACAAGAATCTTGCCTGTTCTTTTAGCTGGAGTTGTTGAGTTAGGATGTTAACTCCTCAACAGGTATTGTTAGTATAATCATTGAAAGCACCTAACCCTGGGATGTAGCACATAGGAATAAGTAATCACTGCCAGGAGATTGGGATGGAATTAAGTCAGGAGTCGAGCAGCCCTGCCAGCGCCATGTGCCTCTGCATGGTTCACAAGCTGCACAAATTAAGTTCCAGGCCCCTCACAAAAGCCTCACATTTAGCCTGCACCGTGTAATATCATCAGGGAAATTGTTTCTTGCCTGTGTGCGCTTAGGCTCCAACAAAACACGCGATACAAAACATGTAATACATTTTGTGGTTACTGAAGAAAGGAAAAAAAAAGAAGAGGAGGCAGGTAAGTGAACTGTCAGTCAAACAGAGGCAGCAAGATCTGGCTGGAATTACTTTTGTTACTGATCCTGTTACATCTGCCATGTCGCTCCTTTTCTTTGTGCTCACTCAAGGGTGAGGACACTTAAAATATGAAAATAGAAATCTGCACTGCCTATTAAAAGCTGCATATTTATGTGCCTGTTTGTGGTTGTCTCTTCTGTCCCTTGCTGCTCTTTCTTCCTTGCAAACATTTTTCTGCATATTTTAATAGCAAGTTTTGGTGAAAAACATTGACAGAGTATATTATTGCCCTGCTTCTGAAAAGAAATCATTATAGCTTGGAGCTAAGTAATTTTCATGGCATCCTGTTGAAGATGTTTAATTAACATAAATCAAAATAAACAGAAAAGCAAGTATGTGGTGCTTGATCTGCTTAGATGTGGGCATGTGCTGTAAGATTTCCAGCATAACAGAAGATAATCTTACTAAAATAACTCTAATATTGAAAAAGTAGAGGCGCCTACTTGTGGTATGGGTATTTTTCTCTGAAAAAGATCACGTGTATAGGAAAAACATGTGATAAATAATTTCTGTCATTTGCACAGCACAGGTACCAGCCATTTGCTCTTGCTTTTGACCAGAGTGCTTTTCTTTCAATGAAAGTGCCACAATGCTTTATATTTAGTGCACTGCTGTGGCCAGTTCTGTATTACACTGAAAGGTGTGGGGCAGCTGGGGAGTGAAAGCAATCTAGAAATTGAAACACAGAGCTCCTGAGATTAACTTAGTCCAGGAGAGCTTTCCCATTGCCTCATCTGGATTGCTTCTGGTACCTGAGTTAGCCTGAGTCCATCCGATAAGCAAACTTGAGAGAAACGTGCTTTGGGGTTTTTTCCCTTGTGAATCTACTGAACACTGTCATTTTGGGCTATTAAATATTTCAGTTATCACAGTTTTTTAATATTGCTGTATCATATTAAAACATGAGTGCTTTGTTCTTCTAATCTCTCTTGTTCATTCCTACATTCCATTGTATCTGTGGCAGGAGTTGATTTCTAATCATCAATATTGTGTAGAAACATAAGATATCTTTGTGCTAGTGCAGTGGTTCCTTTCATATTTTTCTAGTTTTGCTTGTGTAATGAATGAATGAACACTTTTATTGCTGTATTTTCTAGTTTTTCATGCTGAAGATTTATGCCGATTTACAGGTAAACTCTGTTAGACAATTTCCTTGTGGGCTTACCTCTGCTATCAGTGATGTTAGAGATGAACCTGTAGATAAGGTTCAGGTGGCTGCTGTGTTTTCCCAAGCAATCTATGCTGCCAGTATGGAGTTTAAGGGTGGATCAGAGCATCAAACCATAGTTATGATGGTTTCCACAACTGGGAGTGGTTTTGTGTGGTTTGGGGTAACTCGGTGCCATAGGAAGCCACGGGTGCATGGAAGAGCACTGGAGCTGCTATTGGCCAGAGAAAGTGGAGTGCAAAGAAGTGCAACGTGCAAATAAGTTTTGTTAATGTGCCTTAAAGTAACCTTTGCAGCCCCATTTCAGAATTTACTCACTGTTTTCATGTGTGACTTTAGCCCAAAGCAAAACATTTGATCTACTCCCACTCCTGCCATCCACTGCACTGAACAATCTTGCTCATAAAAATTCAGGGCTTTTCTTCCACATTGCTCTTGAAGACTCTCAGTATTTCCCACGAAAGCAAAGTCTTGATGCAACCGCTTCCAGGCAGTGAAGAATTGTTCCATCTGGAAAGATCTCATTTCATGGCAGAGAAACCCTTCTAAAAGTTATACCATCTATAAAGTATTTTTTATTTTAACCTCTTTGAAAGAAAGAATTAGCCCTTTTTAACTTTGTAGGCATAACACATGGGAAGATATTTTACATTTCTCTCTGGTTTTTTTGGTGTTGGTGATTTTTGTTTCTTTGGTTTTTATTTGGGGTTTTTTGCTTTGTTTATTTGAGGGGGGGATTGTTTGCTTGTGGGTTTTTTGTTTCTCTTTTTATCGACAGCATATGTTCAAAATCAGCCCGAGTGTTTGGAAGAGACCTATTGAAATTAGAAATGCAAAACATACAAAAGCAAATATTTGTAATACTACATGTACATCCACTGAAACAGATAATTCAGGAAATGCCTCAGGTTTGGCGTTTTTTGTGAGCTTTATCTTCTGTTTTGCCTAATATTGAAATCCCATTTTGGAATATCATTGAGTAGCTCTTTGTACGGCAATGTCATGATAAACTAACTGAGTATACTGGTGAGCAAATTTGATAGTATATTGCTGTATTCATTTGTTGTCTACACACTTGGGCTACTTCATGCTTGTTGGATGCCTATTTATAAAAGGAAGCTGCAGTGCAATAGACAAATTTTAAAATGGGAATGGGACTCTTTCAGAAATGAAAATGACAGAACTAATGTGGATGGCTTGGCAAAAACCATGCTCAGAAATTTTCTTCTTTTCAGTTAAGACTTATAATAAAGTGGAGAGAACAGTATGAAGGAACCCAGAAAGAAGAAAACATTTCATCAAAATGCCTACATTAATCCTATTGTAATTCTCTATTAGCCTACTGATCATATGTTAGTAAGAGCTTCTGTGCTGACTGTACACACTATTTGACTAGGGGCACTTTTTCTTCTTTACAATAACCAGTTATTTTCACTGGAAGCAAAATTACAATTTCTGAACTCATAAATTTGTGGGAGAGGAGCAAAGACTGTTTTCCAGGTTTTTCCAAGTAATTCATATCATAGTTGAAAAAAAAAAAGGGGGGGGGGAAGGGGGAGAAAAATCTTGAAAAAATTGTCAAGGAACATTGGTGTATGGCAAAAAGACAAATTCTAGCTTATATTTTAGATAGTGGTTTATGCCAATTGAAACATAATTTTTTTTAGAACTGATTTCTAGTTTGGCTTTTTTAGTTTTTCTGACTTAATTTTGCATGAAACATTGATTGTGAGATCATCTGAGAAGATTTTATGTAATCTCATATATTTGTATTTTTGATTTTGACACTTGCATAGCCTTTCTCAGGTGCTTTACCTATGGCCAGGGTTGCGTGGCTGCTGGTTGAGTCATGAGTCAGTTCTGCTGCGCAGTGAGAATGACATGGCAGAATTGGGACGTCTTTTAAGCTGCTCTTTTTAAGAACCACTAATGGGATGAATCTTTTGAAAGTGGTCTGAAAATCTGAAGCTTTTAACATAGGAAAATGTAAGTTTATGTTTAACTCTGTTTTAGACAGCAGGGAGGTGTCACAGTTTCTCTGTTGCCATTTGGTTTTGCTTTGCTGGCTGAGTGCATGTTAAAACTGCAACTGTTATAACTGGCAGTTTTGAAAGGAAACAGTGAGCATCTGCAAAAGGTGATAAAACAGTAGTTGGTTTTAGTGTATGTTTCCCACCTAAACAACAGGTTGATCTTAGAAGAGCAATTGCTTGATTTAAGACAGTGCTCAGTTTTATGCTGAAGCTCTAACAACTTATTTTTCTGTCTGTCCCTGCATCTGAACAGATTTATTTCTTTAGATGAAGAGACAATTGTACAAGTATAATTTCCATACATTTTTGTGAAATGTAAGAAGGCATATCCTCTCCTGCTGCATATATTTGTATGTATTTCCAACACAATCTGAAGACTAGAGCCTTACCACCTGTTGTTACTGACTGTTGGTTTAATTGACAGCTTGATGACAAATACAAATTATTTCTGTTCAGTCTCATGAAGATGCTGGAGGCTCAGCTTAACATGTAGGAAATATTGTCTTTAATCAGGAAGTCAGATTCATTTAAAAAAAAAAAGAAATTTTATTTTTCAATGCAATGAATTTCTGTCCAAGCTCATGTGTTCCAATGAATAGAGATAGGGTTTCCATTTTTAAGGTGTTAAGATTAATCTTCCTAAACAAGTAGTATTGTAGGTTGCATGGACTGAAATATTACATAACCAATTACTCTCTACCAGCTAGCTCCATGTGAAAGACTTTTTGGATGAAGTACAATGTAAATATTAGCTTAGGAAAAATGAAATAAAGTGATATGAAGAGAATAATAAAAAACCTAGCATACAAGAATCAGAACAAGATAATTATACTGTCATTTTTAGTAATTTCATGTCAACAATAAGTTATTATTTAATGTTCTTCAGAAATTGGATTGTGCATCATGAAAGAAATATATAGTCACCAAAATAGAAAACGAGTGGAAGAAAATTGAGGAAAGTATATATACATAGACATCCTCCATTCAGAATTTAATCATGTTGTATTTGCTTTCTGGCATATAGTCACGTAAGCTAACTTAATGTTGTACCTTACTGAAAAGGAAAGAATAGATCCAGTCAAAAGATAAGATCTCTGAATTTTTTTGCTTAAAAAAAAAAAGTCTTCTACCAGACCAGAATAAAACTGTATAAATCTTTGTGCAAGCATCAGCAAAGGATATTGAAATTGCGTTCCTGCAATTGTTCTTAATTTATTTTTAGGAAGGTTTCATTTGGTGTGTGTTTTCATACATAGTAGTTTACATTTCTTGTTTCACTGGTGAAAAGAGATATCTCACACATTTTTTAAGACACGATGGTATAAAATTTCTGTGTCCATGTCAGAAACTTCCCTTTATCAAGAAATGGACATATTCAAAGATGTCACCATGAAATAGATATATAATATATAGGAGCAGTATATAATTTTTTATTTGCTGTCTTTCCATCTGGCAGTTGTACAATTTAGATAAAAATTGCACATGACAAAATCACAGTAGAAAGTAGCTATCAAGAATTTGGGGGAATCCTTTAGGGTAGGCCTTTAAGAATCTTAGTTTCTAACCAAAAGAATTGTCCAAGAGTCAAAGGACTGGTGAAGCTGCAAAAGAAATGTACCAGGATAAAATGGTCTTGCTGATTTGTATTTAGTCCAACAGAAATATGTATTTATAGTTATACTCCAGGGGTTCACATGCAAGGAGTGAAGTGCGACAATGTTTTAATTCACTAATGGATGCAATAGTTAAAAATTTAATTATTTTAAATATAGTATGTCATGTAAATCAGACATTATCTTTCATGTTTTACCTCTGACAAAGAAGCAAACTGCAATATTTTTTAAAATGTTCTTAATAAAATATTCAAAATTTCAGTTTAAATGTTTGCGAAGTATATCTTACTGAAAGAATTTTTATTGCTAGTTAAAAATGTGTGGGCTTTTGGTTTCAGTATGAGTTTTTAAAAATAAATTAACTTCTCTTCCTTCCAAAGAAAACTTTCAGGAGCAGTAATTGATAAATTTTGAACAGGTACATTTTGAAATCTCATTTTTCACAGTAAAAAATTGTAGATGACATAGTGCAGCAAATATTCCCAACAGCAATACTGTTTAACATAGAGCCCTGCTTTTTGCCAAATGAAGTTTGGGATTGGCATGCAGAGAAGAGGGAGGGCTATGACCAGTAATGTCATCTGTTTACACAGTACACTATCCTCTTATTTTAAAGTCTGATGGATTTTCAGCAGTCTCATACACAAGATATTTTAAAATATGTGTTTGGCTCATTTTAACATATTCTAAACTGCACATTCAATTAAATTGAAGGAAATGATGTCACAGTTGCTGTACTGCCTGAAATAAAAACCAGAAAATTACTGAGTTAGAGTTGTTCACATTTAGGGGATGCATGTATAAACAGCATAATCCTATCTGCCGTCTCTGAATGTTCATACATCTTTTGTTCATCTGCAGGCCACAGTGAATGCTAAGCTTGAAACCAGTAATTTGTTTGTTTCAAATACATTTTTCATGGTTCTGAAGAGGGAAGGATTTTAAAAAAGAAGGAATAGATTTCTGTCAGCTATATGTACCTCCAAGTTCATGAATTCCATTAAACCCACACAATGCATATAAATGAATATATTTAAAAGAATCTTCAGTTTTGTATATAGATTTCTTTTTGTTTTATACTACATGTGAGGAGATTAAAAATAAATGAGGTAATATGGTAATATTTTCATGCATCCAAACAAAGCTAGTTTCTGCTTATTTCAAAAGTGACGAAGGTCTAAGTCATTAAGTTCTGAGTATGTGACAATCAGTGATTTATATGAGTAGGTATTCAGAGATATTTAGGCATTTAACATTTGATAAAATGCCTTTACACGACTGACATTTATAATGACTTATGCCCTGTTTATCTGCTGTGTAAATGTGTAATGCAATATTGTAATGGGATAATTTCAGGTAATGATGAAATAATAGGCCTGAGTAATGAAGTCATAACAGTATAGACTTGAATGTGTGCTTTTAAAACTAGAGGAAATGTTTTTCTCTTCCAGCTGCTGCACTGTTAATATTCTTACTATTGTCTTAGTATTTTAGCAGGGTGGTTAGCCAAGGCCGAGAGCTGTCCCCAGGAAGATCATTCCACTTTGCCCTGCTGCAAAGATGGCAGAGGGTCTACAGATGCGTGCTCTGGTGCCCCACCACAGAGCAGGTGTGAGATGAGCTCACACACCAAAAATCTGGATTATGCTCCCTGGAAGGGCTCCACGGTGTCAGTACCAGTGGCCTGAGGTTGTGGTGCCTGGTGGCTTTACAGGCCAGCATTTTTCCATCCAGGCATTTGGCCAATATGGACTCTATTTTTAAATTTTTTTTTTTATTTTGAGGACATCTTCTCTCAAAAAATGCTTGCTTTGTCTCTTATATGGGAATCCAGCTTCCATGATACACTTTCTTGTTTTGTTGTGAGTGGGCTGTTCTCAGATAACAAAAATGAAATGTAAGTGTTCTGTCAGCTCACCACATCGAGGGAATAATATAATGATTGCAGTTATGCAAATCCCTCTTTGCAGTTTTTATTAGTCTAGTTTATAGACATAGTGAATTATACAGTGAGACTTAACCTCCCTTCACTGCACACATTTGAAACATGCCAGTTGCATCTTTGAATATCAGAAGTCATTTTTTTGCATTCACATTGATTGAAATATATTGACACATGGGCATCTTCCTTTTTTTTTTTTTTTTATATTCCTACATGGGTAAATAACTTGCAGAGTAAAAAGAAAATCTCAGTAACACTGAGCTTCAGGTTTGCCAATTCATTTTGGTCTCCCTGGGGAATGTTCTATTGTCTTTCAGTCCAGTTTTTTTAAATAAAGCTGTGTCAGCCAACATGTTGATGACAGACTGTGGACAGCTAATTGACAAGACCCTGTATCTTCTGACTCTGCTAGTTACATGAATTATATTTTGGGATTTGACTCAGAACTCATATTGGAATACAATGTATGTCATCCTGTGGTGCATGAAAGCTCTAGTCGGGGGACCATGTGCTGAAGAGAACTTCATGTACACAAACCCAAATAGACTGCAGTGCCTTTGAAGCTTATGACCAGTTACTTTTTAGTGGCACAAGAGAGGAAATAATGGTGGTGGTTTGGTTTTCCAGCTCCTATCTCTGTGGACATAGCAAGGGTTAGGTCACTGTAACTTCTTCCTGTAGGGAGCTCCGAGCCCAAGCTGATGTGGTTTCAGTTTGGGATGCCACAGTCTGGCAGTGATGAGCCCCTGGCAGGGGGGAGCTGATGTCTTCTTGGTGTAATAACATCTATCTTTCTGTCAGCTGTTTGTGGCAGTCCTTACTGTAGTCATGCTTTCAGTTCTGGATCTCACCATGTTTTTCTGTCTCCCTGAATCATCCTTTTGCATGAAGATCATGTCACTGCCTGCCCTTCAAAGAGCATGCAATTTAAAATTCCATCTACAAAAACCACACATTGTTTAAATTCATGGAATCATACAATATCCTGAGTTGGAACGAGCCTACAAAGATCAAGTCCAACTCCTGGTCCTGTACAGAAGAGCACAAGAATCCCACCATGTGCCTGAGAGTGTTTTCCAAACTGATCTTGAACTCTGTCTGATTTGGTGCTGCGACCACTTCTCTGTGACCACTTCCCTGTGACCCTCCTCCATTGCCCAGTCACCCTCTGGGTGAAGAATCTTTTCCTAATATCCAACCTAAACCTTCCCTGAAACAACTTCAAACCATTCATTCCCTTGGGTCGGTGGTCACCACAGAGCAGAGATCAGTGCCTGCTCTTCCTCTTCCCCTCTTGAAGAAGTGCAGGCAGTGATGAGCTCCATCCTCAATCTTGTCTTCTCCAGGCAGAGCAAGCCAAGTGACCTCAGCCATTCCATTTAGCTGGGATTTTTTTGTTTCTCTAGGTTTTCTTCGTTCACTGTCAAATTATACAAGAGTCCAAATATGTCTAATATCCAGTTCAAAAGCAAAGAGTGGCAACTATTTGGTTTCCCTTTTTTCAGGCAGAAGTTCAATGTAAAACCTGTTGCTTAATTTCTTACCTAGTAAGAAAGAAATTTACATACCATAGTATGCAAACCCAGAATTATTTTATCTCTACTTTCCCCCATAACACCTCTCTCCACAATAAACCAATTTTGTGAAAGAGATTTCAAAATGTTTTTGTGACTGCTACATGTTACTATTATTTGTTGCATAAATGTTTATACTATTTTGGCCTATAACTATCTGCTGAGAACTGGTTGTCTTCTGAGGACAAATATTTGTCATTCTTTTTGTTTTTCTGGTACTGACCATAATCCTATATTTCTGTAGTTACTGAGACCAGCAGATAACTTGATGTTAAGGCTCCTACTAATAATCTGGCATCTGTTTCTCTTCTCAGGTCCCTGCCCTCATCTCCTTTCACACCCCTTAAGGCAATGTATTTTGTTGACTGTTTTGGCAGACCCCAGTGTCTTTGTTGCTGTGTTGTTTGTTTATGCAACCTAACCATTATTTATCTGTTGGATCTTAGTGCACTGGTCCATCATTTAAATCCATGCTTATTTTAAAATTTGGCCTGGTCAGGGTCTGATGTTGACAGGTTTGCAACTTGCAATGTCTCCTATTCTTCTGATACGTATTCATCATTTCCAGAAGTTCTTGGGTCACCTACTTTACTGTTCCTAATTCTAGGCTGAGATTCAACCTGGATCAGGCTGAAATCCACTAAACTTTGGGAGACAACTTGTGCCTACATTTTGTGCTAAACTGAAGAATTTTATCTCCCTCTGCAGTTAGCTCAAAAATTATTTAAAAGACTCTAGATCAATTTTGTGTTTTCCTAAATGTACTTTCCTAAATCTGTCTTCATTGGCTGTTACAACTTTGAACACTTGGAGAATTTAGCTTTGGTGTCATAAATATAGCTATCAAGGTGGGTAAAATGGATTCCACCTTTACCACATTTATATCTCTATTTGTCATCTCTGGTGGCTACTGGAGTTCCCTCCTCCCAAAATTTACATCTGTCCAAATATTGTCTTTCCACTGATTTAATCATTGCTTTGTGTAATATTTTTATCTTCTTCTTCTTGTGGTTTTTTGGGTTTTTTTGTTCCTTACTTCAGTTTCTTTTCAGTCTTCTTGAAATGACTTTGTTCCATTGCTTGTTTGTTGAAGGCTGCTGGTAATTTCTCACTGTGTTTTGAATTGTTTTCTTAAATATTATTTATCTGCTCTGCAGTAAAACCTCTGTTATCACAAAATGAAGTCTTGAAGTGTTTTCCAGTCATAAACACACAGGTCTTCTAGCATATCAAATTAAATTTGGCCTTGTTTGGGGCAGAGAAAAAAGTAGCAAAGTTTTCTTTAGATATGAATTAAATTTTTTTTGTGTAGGTAATTTCAGCCACTGCTGCTTTTATTTCAGACTTCAGCAGTTAACCATATATAACTTTTAGTGCTTGTGATGATCATGACATTTTTACTCTTTTTTTTAAGTTTTAATTTCTTTGTGTGATAACTGAATCAGGAACCACTATATCAGAAGGAGTCTCCCACAGATCTCACTCCACTTGCAGCAATCTTTTTAGAATGTACAGATAGTGCTGTTCATGCAGAAAGAGAAGGGATTTTTTCCCTCTCTATTTTCTGGCCTAAATAAAAAGCTGTCTCAAACACAATAGAAAGGGGGGGGGGGAACCCATAACCCTTCTGGGCTTATATTTAATTCATATTGGATGAACTTTATACAAGTTTTTATGCTGCTGAATTGCACATTTTAAAAAATATGATCGTTTGTACATTTACAGCTGAATATATTGCTACTTGCTGGAAAAGAGCCCAGATGACTGAAGTGAGCAAATTAAGTTGTTATTTGTATTACCTAACTTACATTCATTTCTCTCTCAGTTAAAAACATAATATGAGAATCTCATGTTAAGGTTCTAAATTTTAGATCAATTCATGGGAATGCATGAATTATATTCACATACATGGTTTAAAAATACACCAGAGCTCTTGTTTTAAGCATTGAAAGCCTATATTGGTTAAAGTTTTCATATGCTAGAAACTGCGACAAAGATAAATTCTGCAGACACACACCTGCTAGAAAATTACTCAAATATTCTCCATCCAGTCCACTTCAGAAATAAGTAATTTCAGACACATCAGTAGATGTAGTTACTCATATTTCAAAATACTTTTGAATGTCCATATGCTGATGAAATTAGGAATTTATATGGGGGCAAAAAGAAAAGGTAGAGAAAAAGAGAAAGAGATTACATCAAAATAAAAGTTTAAAAATTATAAACATGAAGTTATTCATTTTTCCAAGTTCATTTATTTAATTTGATTCTGGAAATTTGCCCATTGAGATCAAATAAAATCTTACAGTTTGTCTGCTAGACACAAGGAGCAGAATTTATGTGTCTCTGCTATTAATTTCATTGAAGCCATTTTGCACATGCGATATATCTGACCAAATGTTTTCCCAGGCACAGCCCCTTTCTGATGTAGTACATTTGAAGCAATATGCTATCAAACCTTTGTATTTACTTTAGAAAGTCCTTAGGAAAAAAAGCAATTCATGACATAGCTATTATTTTATGATACTTCCTGTACTGTCTGAAGTGATAATGTGACTCAATTTCAAAGCATTTTATACATGAACTGGTGATTGCAGAAAATGTAATTTCTTTTTGATTCGTGAGCACAAAAGTATGCATTTTTCTTATAGCCTTTCACTGTGCTCTTTAGAGGTGTGATAATTTTACTAAATTTTAGTTAACAATGCTTGCTTGCATATGGCCCTTCCATTTTCAAAATAACTTGGAAACACGCACAGTTATGGATAGGTAATCATCAAAGTGAACGCTGCTGCATTTTGTCAGCGGCAGACCCCAGGGGATAGATCACCTGTGTTCTTCCTGGAGTACATTAGCACAAGCCAAACTTGTCAAAGATTATTACCACTGAATATATTCCTACTTACTGGGAGAGAGTCCAAGGTGCTGGAAAACATAATGAGCTTATTATATGCTAATAGCTGATGTTTTTAAATTAAAGAAATATGAGGGGCCATTATGGAACTTCCATTCTGAAGCCACCAATTTAAAGTTGGAACATGTGCATTTATGTCTGTATTTTGTTCATATGAAAACTGCTGTGAATATATTGGAATGGACACAAAGAAATATTGGAATGGGATACCCAGTGGGTGGTGGAGTGACCATCCCTGGAGGAGTTCAAGGAACGACCCAGTGCCATGGTCTGGTTGACAAGGTCGGTCTTGGTGATCTTGGAGATCATTTCCAACCTAAATTATTCCACGATTCTGTGTTATGAGAAAGTTTCACCTGTAAGCTTTTACCTTCTAAGCCTTTTCTGATGAAGACACTTTCAGAGAAAAAAATTTGCTGAAGTCCAAGATATTTGATGTCTTACAGTGGGGACTTACAACAGGTTCTCATAAAAGTAAATCCATGGCACCAAATTTCGCTTCACATCCTGCCGATTACTTAGCAAAAAAAATAAAATTATGAAATATTGTTGTGATTTCTGAGGAACTCTCATACAAGACATAGCAATTCATAATAGATGCTTAAATTACTAAATTAATATGTGATCATGAGTCAATAACATAGTAAAATGGATGATGAATTACAGTTTAATTAGTGGGAAAACTACTCTTTGAACTCCAAGAAATTTGGATTGAAGACTATCTGAAATTGCATTCAGAATAACAGAAATATACATTGTATTTGCAACTTCTGTTGCCCTAATTTTTCCATATATTATTATATGTATTTATTATATAATAAATGTATATAAAATTATGTAAGTTATAGAAAATTGCTAAAACATGTATTTATTCAGTTTAACAATGGTTAAACTGACGCAAGATTTTAGGAGAAACTAATTTTGTCTTTCTCTTAAAATAGCTAAATTGCAGTATTAATGCCTAAATAGAGCATGGCTTCAGACACCAAATGATTCACAAGAACTGAAAGCATCAGTTGGTGTAGCTCTCACTGGTGCGTCTCACAGACAGCAAAATGTTCTGATTTCATCTTCATTGTGCATTTCTTTCTCTCTCAAATGAATCTTCAAGCACTTAAGTGTTCAGATACCCTTAGGCATTCAGAGATGACACAAAATATCTTGGCATTGTGTCACTTTTTGACCCTCTCTTTCCGTCTGAAGCTGTGGTCACTTTGGCTTCCTTTCCTCTCCTTTGGCTCTGGGGATGGAGGAGCTCCTGGGCAGCTGGCAGGGGCTGTGCTAAGTATGAAGAGAGGGCAACCAGGTTCCTGTCAGCTTTTTTTTTCTCTTACTCTGAAAACTTTTTGGTCTGTCTGTCTGTCAGTTTTCCAAACCACTCAGAAATGTAACACCATTTTAAATGTAAGTTCTGTAGAGAGAAAAACGTCAGTGAATGAATAAACCAGGAAATGAAATGGATAAGTAGGAACCCATGACGTTTTGGTTCAGGGTTATTCCAAGACAGGGAATTTAAACAGAGACTGCAAGGAGGGTTCTCTCCACTCCTGGATAAAGAGGAAAGCTTACACGAACCAAGAGTAGAAATGTGGTTATGGAGGTCTGGTAGCTGGAGATCACTTATGAAGGAATTACCCTCCAAAAAGAGCCAGGGCTGTGAAACACAGAAAAATTTCCATTCACAATTTGCTGAATGAAGAAAAGAGATGGAGATCTGATTTTTTTTTTTTTTTTTTTTCTTTTTAGTGCATATTTGATTGTGTATGTGTATATAGGCTGCTTTGTAAATGATCAAAAAAGTACTTCTTTGAGTAAAAGGATATGAGCTACCCTCCAAACAAGATTGAACTGGGTCTCCTTTCACAGGACTTGTCAGAAGTGACTTTAGAGAGCATCAGCTTGATAGAGTTTTGCTCAATGCTCGGGAAGAAATTGTCTCTGGTTAATGCCCCAGGCAGGTGACCTCATCATCACCAAAATGAAAATGGTGTTCCTTTTTAACAGCAGACAATCTAAACTGAAGCTTAAAATGTGGCAGATGTTTATTATTCATACTTATCGATTAAAAGAGCTGTTGCATTAGTTCACTTGCAGACTTTTAAACAAAAAACAAACAGCTTTGTCAGCTGAGGTTTTTCTGCATACTTGAGAGCTCAGAAACCCCAGTTGTCCTCCTTAAATTGTCAAATATGCACATGCTTTATGTTTTGCTAAAATTCCTGCGTTGAAGGTGCCTCGATTATACCCTTAGTAGCATTTCCAGGTGAAATTTCTTATTTCTCTTGCCAGAAAAACTGTGAAAGTCTTGATATCAGCTGCTTCTGATAAAATTAATTAATAAGGCAGTCCATCACCAGGCTGGTAGCTACTTCCTTTAGTCACCTTTTATATGTCTTTCCTGCGCAATGGAAGCAGTGCTGTCAGAGGTACAACCACTCTTCCAACAATGACGAGTTGAGGCTGAAAATGGGAATAAATATTGTGTCGAGGAAGGAAAGTCACACTGGGTTTGCCTCAAATCAGAATTTCTGATTCTTGCCTTTGTATGGCACAAAAAAGTGGTTTTGTGGAGGATTGATCTGTTTAGGAGAGAGCTGTGTGGAGTCATGGTTGTGTTTTTGAACAAAAGCAGAATATCATCTTCTGAGTGCAAAGAGTGTATTACTAATCCTGAATCCTGCGAGAAGCCCTGAGCTCCTGCTAAGCTTTACAGAAGCCTCCCCTTTAGTGACATTTTGAAACATCACATATTAGAAGACATTTTGTTTAACCAGATGATGGGATAAAAATTGTATTGAACCAAAGTGATGAAGAAAACTGTTGTAGCTTCTTGAGGGGAAATGACTGAAACTGTTTTGAGGGGAAGAGTACACACTGTGTATAAATATTTGACTGGTGAGGAGGACATATCTCTTGTACTTTTCAGAGTGAATTGCCTTTAGCAGTGTGTGCTGCAGGGTAAGCTGACAGTTACTCAAACAAAAAGAACTGTATGAATCATTGAAGGTAAGAGGGGAGATAGTGATGCAACTTCTGATACTTTTCCACAGCTCTTCATTTGCAGGCTGCTGTAGTGTAAGGGACATACTGCTAAGTTATTATGCTCTTAAAGCCTGCAAAAGTATTTTTCATGAGTAATAAAACAAGTGTTGCCAAAAGTAAAATATTTAGAAGGAGCATAATGTTCCTAGTATTATTGCAGTAATGTATTCTAGTATTATTAAGAGCTTCTGTAAGTGTTTGGGAGACTATCCTAAAGGGTATTAAATACTGGGAATTGCAATAATAAGAAAAAAATTTACTGGAATAAATTTAAAGATTCTAAGAAAAAGTATGACTTAATTGTAGTAGATAATTGAATCTAAACAGAAATACTAAACTTTACCATTCCTATCTTTTTAGTGTGTGCTCTAGTCAAACCTTTACTTAAATTTTAATGAATATTTAATTTTTTTTGAAGAGGAAAATAATTTTCTTCAAAGAACAAAGGCGGATCTGTAACATTGCTGATTTATGTCTCCAAAATATATATATATTTGCTCTGAATATACTTATTTATTATCTGTTTCTGTGTTTTGAAAACATGGGTATAGCATTTAATAAATTAATTGTTGAGTTTGGAAATGCAGGAATCACTCTCTTGGAGAGGTTTAAAATATCTTGAAAAAAATATTAATTTTTTTTTTTGTTAAGTTCTTAAGTGAATAAAAGTGCTAAAACAGGAACATGTGTAAGAACAAAGTGCTGGTCTTAAGATGCATTAAAATACACCTCCACATAACAAAAAAATGAAAAAGAGCAAGGGAAAGGTTGAGAATTCTTTTAACTTTCTCATTTTAACTCAGTACACAATTTGATTCTTACTGGATAGCAAAAAAAATTTGCTAACATCTTTAACATCCTTTGCAATTCCATTTCATACAGTCCAGACAGAAGAATATAATGGATTCAAGTCCACCAGAACAAAAGCTGGGGTATCACGAACTGGCCACACATGGGAGTCACCCCTTCGAAAGCTGAAAAGTAAGTTTAGATCTCTTGTGTCTGTAAACACCCCACTTCTCCATCACAACTGCACAGGTAGGAGGCCTTTTGCAAAGTCTGCCCAGACCCACATTGTTCTCAAACCTGAGGAAATGTATGACATGAATGACCCATTTATTGAAATAGCTCAGACTATTTTAAGATACTGGATGTGCTGTTTTAAGTTTGGGCCCTGCTGTGCAGACAGTCCCTGTGCCAACCGGAACAGTGACGTCTACAGCATGCCAGCAAGATAAATACAGAGCTGGTGTCCTGTTATCTTCTTCAGGAAACCCAAATTTATTCTTCTACCCCAGAGACTTACAGTGATTGGAGGGAATGGCTGAGGGGAGCTACTCTCAGGTTTGAGTTGACATCTCCTGTGGCTTTTGTTTTACTTGAAGAGGCAAATACCCTTTTAAAACGGTTAAGCAAGATCCTAAGAAATAAACATGGGATTTTTGTCAGCATTTTATAGCTCTGTGTGCACTTGCAATGCAATGTAAGCAAATAGGTACCTGAGATCAAGGGCTGTGTAATAAATCTGGTGTCAGACTTCACCTTCCTCCACACAGAGTTACCGAAATTGCAGCCTGTCAGGTCCTTTCAAATAATTTTACAGCATAATCTTTCAGTCAACATTTGGCTGCAGATGAGTTGTTAAAATAAAGTAATAAAATGTAGCAATCATAAAACAAGAAAGCTTGATTAAAAAAAAAAAAACAACAAAACAGGGAACAGGGTTTGGATAGCTGAGGTGCAAAATGGTTGAGCTCTAATGCAAGAGTTTTTTAGGGTGGTGCTTCAAATTTATCCACAGTCCCTGGAAATTATTGGAATGTATTCCTTTATTAAGTGCTCTGCTTTTCATTTCTCTCCTACCACAAACCTTAGTAATAAAAAGAGGGGGGAAAAAGGCAGGAAAAAATAGATTGCTTTTCAGTGGAAATGTACACATCATTTTTATGCAAATGTACTTTCTCTGTGCATATTTGATAAGCTATTTCACTCACAAAAGATTTTTCTGCTAATTGTTGTATCTGCCACTTATAAAATCTGTTTGCTAAATTACAAAGTCAGCCTTCACTGCGGGTGTACTGCCAGCCACTTCTTTCACAAAAGATCTTTAGTCTAATTGTTTTATCTGCTGCTTGCTAAATCTGCTTGCTAAATTATACCTTTCACTGAACTTTCACCAGGACCTTTTCAGGAAGCCATTAGTAGTTACTGACACACAGAATAGCTTATACATCTCGGATTGTGTGAGGCAATCTGGAAGACAGGTGGACAAACAGTGGATCAGACAAAAAGACTGCATCATAACCAGCTATGGGATTTTATATGGAAAATGTTGTAATTGGTTGAATATTGTTTTAGAAAAATGTGCTTGGTGTTCCCTAAGAATGATATAGGTCCTTACTTTGCATGAAATGACCAGAGGGAGGTGATTCTGCCACTCCACTCTGACCTCATGAGACCCCACCTTGGGTCTGCATCCAGCACAGGGACCCCCAACATAAGTACATGGACCTGTTGGAGTGAGTCCAGAGCAGGAACATGAGGATGATCAGAGGGCTGGAGCACCTTTCCTGTGAGAGAGGCTGAGGGAGTTGGCATTGTCCAGGCTGGAGAAGCAAAGCCTTCAAGGAGATTTTCCAGAAGCCTCCCAGTACACAAAAGAGCCCAAAACAAAGATGGAGAGTGACTGGTTAAAATGGCATGGCATGGCAGAACAAGGGAGAATGTCTTTAAATGGAAAGAGGATAGGTTTAGATTAAATATTACAAAGAAATTTTTTATGGTGAGGATGGTGAGACACTGAAGAGGTTTCCCAGAGAAGCTGTGGATATTCCATCTGCAGGTGTTCCAGGCTGAATGGGACTTTGAGCAACCTGGTCTAGTGGAAGGCATCTGCAGGTGCCCAGGTTCTACTCCAAGGCAGCATCACATGTTTGGATAATCTGGCCTATTCTTATAGAATTCTCAGCAAATAACCCCTGCACATCTTTTGAGGGCTTTTGTCTTCCCTCATTTTCTAAACGGAATTCACTCATAGTGAATAATAACTCTCCATAGTTAAAAACAAAGAGTGTTTACCCTGCCTGCACATCTCCCTTCATTTACACCCTCACACTAAAGTTGTGCTGTGCATTAATTTTCCTTTTTGAATAGATTTTTTTTTTTTTCAAATTAGAAACGACAAATCTTTAGGCTGTCATTAGTGCAATAATGCTAATAAAATTCTGCAGAGGGCAGGTTTCAGAAGAGCATCCTGAAAAGGAATTCTAAGCTGACACTTCTGTTTCTTTCAGGAGCAGCTTTAATACATCAATGAAGAAAATATTTATATGCAAGTGCATGTGTATAGATCAGTGAAGGTGCTGTACATTAACACCAGACACTAGTTTATCAGACCAGCTCAAATAACTGTTAAATCTTTTTGTTTGTTTGTTTTAATGGGAAGTGTAACCTATCTTTCATGTAGTACCATAAAATGCAAAAATATGTTGAGGAGACAGAAAGAGATGAATCATGGATCTAAAACCACTGTCAGTGGTTATAGTTAAATCATTTTTGTATGTGTTCATGTTATTCATTGTGGGCATGTCTTACACTTTCATCTTGATGTATAGGATTCTGTCTGCAAATGTAGACTACAGAATATCTGATTCTAAAATATTTCACCCCTGGAGACCTTGTAGTAAAATTAATAATTGCTTGTGCGAGAAAATTGTCATTCAATTATCCTAGGGGTACATGGAAAGAGCACAAACAATGGATTACGTAAATAGTAAGGATTACAGAAATGTTGCATTAGTAGAAGATTAAGTTTTCAGGTATGTCTAAAAATTAATTTCTTCCTGTATAAATATTGTTGTCTAAATACACATTTAATTAAAAAAAACCAGGATCAAAAAACCTCTACTGCCACTTATATCAACTACCTTGGATCTTTAGAGCACCAATTTAATCTCATGCTTGTGTATGCAACTGAACTAAGTTGACTGTATTCCTTTAGTGAAATTTCTTGTCGATTGCTATTTTGCAGTCTTTTATTCTAGGTGTTACCTGTGTTCTGCATATTTTGGGGTTTGGGGGGTTTTTGTCATTTTTGCTCTATTCTGTGAGAACTCTTGTGAATGGCAAACCATTTCTTGTGTGGAAGTTTTGACATTCTTTCTTTTGACTCCGCTTGATATTCATCTCTGATGGGATTTGACAGTGCTATTTTTCAGCATTTCATGAGGACAGGGAGTAAGTTTCCTAGTTTGAGATTTATAATTATGCAGTAAAGAGAGACGTTCAGTTTCTGGAGTTGAGTTGTGACCCCATTGAAAATAATGGTAGCTTTATATTCAATAATTTAGGAGTTAAGTTTTCAATTAAAACACAAAACTAAAAAAAAAAAAAAATTTAAAAAAAGTGAAAGAAACTCATATTAAATTGTTAAATTGTTTTAAAGTACAAATTGTATGGTTTATGATGGGTTAGCCACGGGCTTGTGATTACGATGGTCATAGAATAGCTGCGGTGATCTATTTGTAGGAAAGAACTATGTTGTAAGAAACTTTGCAAGTTAACAATTAAAATGTCCTGGCATTCTCTTTATATATTGTCTGCAATTGACAGCTAATGAAGCAGCTGTGGTTTTTAGACTAGGGGAGATGCAGGAGGAAGAACTGAATATAGTTCTGTTTGTGTCTTGAGTAGCTCTGCAGTACCAAAGAGGCACCATCTGTAATACAGATTTTAAGAGATTTTGGTTCCTGTGCTTTCTTGGTTTTATTTACTTATACTATGTGGATCAGGGTTCCCCTGTTCCAGGCACTGTAAAAGTGAAGGACCTAAATAATTCTGGGGTATGTGTTAAATTTGACACTTTTATATTAAATTTTTAAGTCATGCTACTGTCCTGTAACCTCTGTGGTAACAAGATGCTATTCTTTTAAAGAAAGAAGATATTAGATATTGTTTTTAACATTTACTAAGTAATGCATGAAATTAAATTTCATGCTAATGGAGTTTAATTTTTCACTATCAGTAGACCACAAGCATGAACATTTTAAACATGCAACTAAGTATTAAGACTAAAAAAGAGTTGAAAAGAAATGAAAGTAAGGAGACCTATTCTTTGTTTCAGTCACAAAAGGTCTTTTTAGACAATTTAACCCATTTAAAGAAACAAGACCAAACATATGTTGTTTGCTAAACAGACTTTTACACAAGGATGAATTAAGAATTGAAATGTTCATTTATTTATTTAATTATGTGTTTTCCTTCATAAACATGAGCTTGGTTTATGATTTATGTATATTTTGCTTTGATATTAAATATGACTGCAAAAACATAGTGGAATTTATATACAACTTCTACCGTGTGGTTTAATGTAATCATCCTTCCAATTACTACTTACATGAATAATTCAAACACCGGGAGTGGAGAAAAAAAAAGAGATTGTAGTGTATATATTTTTTATAGATTGTAAAAAGGAACTGTTTCTATCCTATATAGTGGATTAAATTAAAGATACAGCAATTACATTCTGTGTTAAAGATGCTCTTAAACTTTGCTCTGATGAGATCAGAGATCATAGTGGTTTAAGAGCTCCCTTGACCATGGAAGTTGCCCTCAGCTTTGAATCTGTGGTCTGACCTTGGGCAAGTGAAGTACAAGGATGCTTTATTTTCTGAGTAAAAGCATGCAGCTCTCAATATCTGAATACAGCTTTTGCCAGTAAAACTGGAAATTTGCTTAGTATTTTGTCTCTGACCTTGCCATTTGTGGCTGTTCTTGTGTCTTGTTCATGGCTGAGTAGCGCAGTGTCTACTTTACATTTAAACCATATTGAAAGCCATAAATTCTGACCCGAAATAAATCTGCTATCTTGTGCTTGGAGAAACCCAATCTGATATCTCTGTGCTTAGCACACCTAGCATAAGTCATCACACCTCCCCTGCAGTGGTATTATTCCTCTTCAAAAATATAGCTGAAGCATATGAAGACCTCTTTCTCTTCAGATCATTTCCTAACACTTTCAACACACAGTTATGATGTAACTCACTTTCATTTTCTTCTTATCCATGTTTCACATTTTTGAAGAAGAAGGATCCAGGGGGTGATTCTAGCATTGGTTCTAAAGGCTCTTTATGTATTTTATCTATTGGAAAATAGGTTCAAAATCTTTAGAGTGGGAGCTGAAATTCAGACTCTCCTCCCAAAGATGTAGAGTCATGTTCTCTTCTGCTTTTGTCTCAAGAAAACTGAAATAAAGATTTTTGTGCTCTCATATTTGTGAGAATCACATTTGTGATTCCACTGTAAATTCCACAAGATTTGCTACTTTAAAAAAAAAGCCAGCTCCTAAAGTTGTGATTACATTAGCTATATATAAATATATATAAAATAAAATAATTTTTTAAAAGATAATTTGTATGTAAAAAAAGCATTAAAACATATGCATGAAGGCCTTCAGTTTAATCTCCTAGACTGTAGTGGTTGCATAGTAATTATCAGGGACAGACACTTGGGAAACATTCTTTAATCAAGGAGTTTTGATTAGTCTAATCACTCCTCTACAATGACTATGCAAATGCTAATTCTAGTGGTGTTTTTTAATTTGAAACTATAAGTTTCCTTATTAAGTAACACAAAAAAGTTAGTGGTGTTAATAACACTGTTGTGGCTGCAGCATGAAATCTACAAAACCAAAATGAGGGGAACATAAAATAGCAAAATACTTCCAGAATAAAAACATTATTTCAGCATTTGGCCAGAGCTAAAATATGTTTTTCACTGCTACCAGATGCCTGAACAAAGCTGTTTCTGGTTTGATTTTCTATTCTAGGAGAAATTAATCTTTTTATAGACAAATCACTTACAGTTGTTTTGGGGGGAAAAACATTTTCTGTGTGCAGCCATTCCAATTTAAGATGCTTTTAATAGAAATCTGTGTCAGCAAAATTACTTTTCTTAATGATTTTTCTATTATATTTCTGCTTGAATTACTGTTGATTAGGCAAGTCTGAAGTTACAGCTTAATCCTTAGAAGTATTTGTGTAGCCATAGATGTGCATTCAGGGTTCATAGTAAGGCCTTAAGACATATTCTTGCACCAGAAAAAAATCCACTTTCTTTTTCCATAGAAGTCTTTTTGGGAGCAGAGATGTTCAGCCTCCAGGTTTTCTTAGACGTGAGATTTTGGGGCTGGGTTTTTTCCTCAGAGATACTGTCGCTGAAAACAGGTTAAAAAGCAAGTAAAACTAAAGCATTGAACTACCTCTGAAATGGAGACACTTTTACCATTCTCTCAGCATAAAACAACCAACCAAAAATATAATAGTGTAAAAAAGGTACAGAATATTTCTATGGAATATGCCTGAATCAATTAAGAATACCAATTATGCTTCCCAGTATCATCTGTTTGAGAGTAATCATGTTTTTATGGAAGGGTGTACTTGCAGATTTTCTCAACTTATTAAGTATGGGAAGGATGTTTCTGCACACAGGTTGGGAGGATGGGGGCTGGTTTTGTACTGTAGTTATGATAGATGCTATTGCTTTATTCAACTAAACCAAATAACATTGATGTTATACAAATTATTTATTGAAGCGATAAAACAAATGAGGCATATTTGTCATTTTATATAGTCAGCATCATTTCATATGTCTTCGAATTTTAATAAAAAATTGAAGGGTTTTTTTGAACATGTGGCATGTATTTTGTAATTTTTAAAAATGGTTGAAGTCTTGTATTTGGGCCTGTTGTTACGTTCATGTGTTGTGCATAATGCCTTGCTGCAGCTGAAATTCAGGTATCCTGTACTCTGACTCCTATTTAGAGGATTCACTGGAAATGGAATCTTGCTGCTTTTTTATCACTTTTTGCCAATTTATAAAAATTTGCTCCCACTTGTAACTTTCTTCTACATTTTTTTTGTTTATATCTTGCTATTTTGATTTGGTATCTAAATATCTTACAGATGTTTAAGCACCTAATCAATAAAAATGTTCTATTTTAACTTTTTTTCAGAGAATGAGCTTCTAAAAATCCATGTGTTCACTGAATCTTTGAGGACTATGTGATCTTAGTTTTTTTATATGTGATTTACAAGGTTTTTTTAAAATTTTTTCTTCCATATGGCATTTTCTTTGTGAATTTAGATATGTTTTCTGTTCATTTAAAATTATTATTCTTCAATGTTTGTATGGCATATGGGATTTCAGGAATTCTGTGGTTATTTTTTTCAGTAAGGTGTAAGACAGCAAGACAAAAATTTGCTACTATTTCAAGTGAAAATAATTTTTACTAAAACTATTTATGCACACAGCTGTTTATAGTTACAAGAGCAGCCCCAGAGATAAGCAGTTACACTTCCACTGTCCAAAAGACTGAAACAGTTCTTTAGAGTTAATGTTTTATGAAACCCTCTGTGTAGTTTCAGGTATCAATATTTTGTTGTCCTCCCAGGAATCCAAAGACCAATGACCGAATCTTATACTGTCTCTGCTAGTAATTGCACCATTTATATCTTCCAGGACAATTACAGGAAGTTATTGCTTCTATATTCTTACAGACTGTGCTCTGATATCTTTCTCATGCCTTCTTGTTCTTAGGAATCACAAATAAGATATCAGGTGGCAAAAATCTTACAGGGAGTGCATGACACAGATGTGTCAGTGAAAATGAGTAAGATCTGTAAGCTGGAAATAGCAGTTGTCCTGGCATAGAAATGCAGACAGCTCTCATTATCCATGGGTACCTTATCCGGATTGAAAATTACCAGGGCTGTGGATGCAGAGGCAGGGATGTGGTTCCATGGTGACCCTGGAGTGAGGCAAGATTTATTAACACAACTGCAACACCGTGCATGCATAATTACATTTTTTTCCAAGAGCCACTCTTTAAGCAGAACCATAAGCTGATAAGCTTTGAGCTCATTTCTAGCTTTTCCCCAGACTAACATCATCCAAACACTTTATAAGCTTACTTTCTATAGTACAAATTTCTAATGATAATATTAGAACAAAAAAACCCATTCTCTTGTAATGATAATATGAGAACAAAAAAAATTCCTCTCAAGAACTCTAAACTAAGATTTTTTATCACCTCTGGCTCAGCAGTAGGCCTCCCAGGATGGTGGGATTCATGACATAAATATGTAAGTCTAAAGTTAGTAACTATGGAAGTCTTTTTATTAGCAATAAGGAGGAGTACCAGACTCAAGTACCGGACTGGCATATGGATAGCACCCACTGGTCTGTACAAACCAGTCCTGACAGCCCAGGCAACTTGCAGTGACAGAGCTTAGCAGGATCAGGATTAGGATGGCATTGCAGTCTGGAGATTTTTAAGACAGTAAGGCAAAAGCAAGGGCAAAACTCAAGTTCTTGATTTGACTCTGCCTGAACTAAGCTCAAAACAAACAAAATTAATTGAGTGGGGAACTCTCTCATGGTACCAGATCCTAAAGAGCCTGAACTAGCTCAGATAGAATTAGGACTTGTACTGTGACAGAGTTTTCCGCACATCTGGAGTCCCAGCACAGGAAGGACATGGACCTGTCGGAGTCCAGACAGTGCCACCAAGACTATCAGAGGGATGGAGCACCTCTTCTATGAGGAAACGCTGAGAGAATGAGGGTTGTTCAACATGGAGGAGAGGAGATGCAGGGGTCAGCCAATTGTGGCCTTCCAGTACCTGAAGGGAGCTCACAGGAAAGACGGAGGGAAACTACCAACAAGAGCAGGTAGTGACAGGACAAGGAGGAATTGGCTCCAAACTTAAAAATAGTATGTTTAGATTAAATATTAGGAAAAAATCTTCCCTGTGAGGGTGGTCAGGCCCTGGCACAGGTTTCCCAGAGAATTTGTGGATGCCCATCCTTGGAAGCTCTCAAAACCAGGTTGGATGGAACTCTGAGCAGCCTGGTCTAGTGGAAGATGTCCCTGCCCATGGCAGGCGACTGAAACTGGATAATCTCTTTTGACCCAAACCAATCTCTGCTCTGTGAGTCCTGTGTGTGCTAACCAGGGAGGCATTAGGCACAAGGCTCGTTCAACACAGAGAAGCCATCAGCGTGTGTGATAAAGCCCTATGTTCTCTGGTCTAGGGTCTTCAGGAACAGAGCAAGATGTACATATGCAACACAGTGAGAAGGCCCATCCAGTAGGACTCATCATCTCTGTCACCACTGCCAGAGGAGCAAGAGTCAAAATGGAAGAGTCTGCAGTAAATGGAGTTAAATAGATTCCCCCACATACTGCTGAAAGTAGCTATGGCCTCTACACTTTGTGCAATCAGTGGTAGTTTCTTTTCCACTTGTGTGTTTTATGATGCATGGAAGTAATGTAAAAAGTTCGATCTGTACAAAGGTATTCACTGTGCTGAACTCAGCAGTTCCTTGCAGAACAGATGCTAAGACAATAAACAAGCCTTATGCAAAAACAGTGAATGACAAGACCAATGCTGAAATGTATTGGGTTGATGTTTTCTTGCAAATGAAGTTAAAGAGAGGAACAAACAGAAAACAATTTTTCTCAATTGTTCTCGTATAAAAGTATATTCTTACTGAAGTAATGTGTACTAGTTTCAGATTTAAGGGAAACATTGAAAGGGTCTGACCAGAATAAATACTAGTGACCAGAACTGAATTCCATGCTGGAGTGGTTGCTGGTAGAGCAAGAAGGTGAAGTGTTTATAGACCCCCATCTAAAAGTTACTGATGTGGAAATATCACAGTGGATGAGTTAGGGAAGAAATTGGTTTGTAGAAGTAAGGGTCTGATTCTCGTTTCATTTATCCTGGTGTAAATTTGGGATAGTTTGTTTAAGCTAGTTGAGTTACACCAGGGTGAGTATTTGATTTAAGGTGTTCAGCTAGGTCTTTGCTCCTTTTAATGTTGCCACACTTTCAGGCTTATGCTAAAGTGAGTCAACAGACCTTTGTAGAATCAAAATCAGATCTACTGTATTAAATGACTGCTGGGAATTTGTTTGTGGAAATTAATTTACAATATTATGCAGAAAAACCGTAAGGGGTACATACTAATTATGACTCGTGCATGACGATTTAGCTGAATAACTCCCATTAACAATAATAAGAGTTGCAGAGTTAATTTCCTTCTACATCCTGCTAAAAATTCACCCAAGGACATTGTGTTCTGTGCCTTCAGATTTAGATTCCCTTTATATTAGCAAATAAAAATCTCCTTATGCAATCATTCCTGGAAGAGTCAATCCTGAATAGCAGTTTTATTTAAAAAAAAATTAAATTACAGCTACATTGTCAGGTTTTAGTTTATTGCTTAATTGTTTTCAAATTTGCATTTGATTTTTATTGCAATTACTGAAATTTTTTTATGGGAGTTATGTCAGATAAGCAATGAATTATTCACATTTATTACCATCAAGTAGATATTTCTTTGTTATTAAATATTATTAGCAGATTGAAAAAAGAGAAAGTTTTCAAAAATCTAAAAATTAGTTTTTTGCAGAGGACAGTCATAAGCTGGGTACTTGAACCAGTCTGATTGCAGTATAAATAATGAGGCTGAAAATGGATTTCTTCAACTTACTTTATTTGTCAAACAATACCCCACTCCCACTTGCTTTATTCTAACATGTTAAATCTAGAATAGTATTTTTGTCTTAATTTGAGATCAGACTGCAGAGGTCTGTAAAATTATTGCATTTTGTTAATGTAGAATAGAGTCTATACCTAATTTTGGATCAGATGATAAAGTAGTAGCCATTTTTGTAGCAAACATCTGATTTCATGGTTGTTCTTTTCAGATTTCTCAGATCATACCCAAAGGTAGTCATGTTATGATAAAAATGCAGAGCTGAAGGGGAAATTATGATTGCAAATTATTGAAATCAGGCTAGCCAAGCTACGTACAGAACAATATCCAGTTTTTACAGATCCATGGGTGATGGGGTGTAGCATGTTTATTTGCCATTTTATGTCCATCAGCTAATTCACTGATTGAAATTCAAAAGCTAATCCTCTAGGACCCTGCGAATCACTTCCTAAAGCACACTGGGTTCAAAAACCTATGGGCAGATTATTAAAATAAAAAGAATTCCTTCTCTGTTGGCAGATCACTTTCTTCAGTGTTGAACATTCTCCACATGTGGAAAATGTAACAAATTTTCAAACACCTGAACATGCTGACATTTCAAAATATACAGTCTTTAAGCATGAAAAAGTGAAGTAGTATTAATAAAGTGAAAACTGATGCTGACATAATTTCAGTCTTCTGGACTAAGTTTAACCGACAGTAATTTCCTAATTAATTTATAAGGTAAGCCAATGGGACTTGCTTGTGGGAAGAGTGAGATGAAATTGCAAAAGGTTCTTGGTGCATATTGGGATGAAATTGAAAAGTGACACAATTTAGGACTAGGGATGTATCAAGAGGAGGTTACATCTCTGAATAAAAATTCACCACTGATTTCCCACATGAGCACACACAAGCACACACCTACATGACTGCAGTCACGTTTGCCTTCATGTGAGGTCCTGATTTATGCTGTAAAGTAGCCCTCACAAAAGCCCTATGCGTTTTCCCCTCCCTGGTTTTTGCTTCCTACTTTTTGAAAGTCTTTCTTTCCTCCTATGAGTGCCCACATTCCTTGGGTTTCACAAGGGATTGAAGTAACTTCAGATTGTCCTTGCAGCTCTGGGAATTGAAGTAGGTGAGTAGTTTCTTGTGACCTATACTTCCTTAGCAGTGTAAGACTATTCAACCTGTGCCAAAATAGGATTTTCTGTTGGATATCAAAACAGAAAATAAGAGAGAATTTTGGATGCACATTAGTTTTGTTGTCCCAAGCTTTCAACAGTTTTGGTTTTCATTTGAAGATTAAAAAAGCGTGAGCAGCCTGGCTGCCTAAATTAATCCCTAATGCTGTATCTTCTTACATCATTTTAATCTGGTATTTCATAGAATTTCCAAAGGCTTCTGCAACCTCTGTAGCAGGATATGTGTGGAATGTATGTACGGAAGAGAACCTTGAGACACAGGGCTGGTGCCTTGACTGATTTACCTAAAACAGAGGCTAGACAAAGTTAGGAGAATAAAAAGCAGTTATATTTATTGAAGGGCCTTCAGGTATGTTTAGGGCAGTCACAGCTCACCCAGGGGTTACACCCAAAATGGATGACAGGCCACGGGTTTTCCATACTTTATAAGTTCCATCTATTTGCATATCGGGAGTTAATCCTCCAATTACAGCTTCAGGTAATGAAATCAATTACTCCAAGTTTACTCTCCCCAGTTCACTGTTGTTTACATATCTTGGGGCCTGAGACAACAAGGTGTCCTTGACCTTCGGGCTTAGAGAAGAATTGTTTTGTCTAAGTTGAGAGAACAGTAGCTTAGCACCCTATATGGAGTCTAGAGTTACACACTAAAGAATTTCAGGATTACAGATATATGAAAAATATAGAAGCCAAAATCCTAAGGCATCAGAGCAGGATGGACAAGTACTGGTACATATGTACTTGTATCACCAAAGTTATCTGGTGTCTTTTGCGTGTCAATTAAGAAAGCACAGACCTTTCTGGATGCAACTGAGCAGATTCTTGTCTTTCTGTGTGTCAAGGTATCCTATTCATCCATCCCACAACTGAAAGAAAATTCATATATCCCCTGCCAAATTCAGCTTCAGCATAAATTTATGTGAATTCGATTTACTTAAGATGTAGAGGAATACAACAGGTACTAGAGAAAGGTCTTGGGAAGTTTTCTAAGTCTTTCAGTCTGTGTTTCAGTTTCAATAAATAGGAAATGTGCTTAAAATATCCAATTTACTTGCAAAGTTGCTACTTCAGAAGGTGCTAGAAGACTCTTCTTTGAAACAGGAACCCCACTCATGGCATGGTTACCTCAGTTCAAATGTGCTGTTATTAAAAAACAATTAAACCTCATACTGCACCACCAGTGAATGATACTGTTATTTGTGGATTTGCTTGCCACAATTTGACACAAGTTTTGCTAAATCTTATTAAACCAAAACGACGCATAAAAGTATCTAAAATAGAGAATATAGTAAAGTCGACCAATTTTGTAAGTACAGCCCAGCTAAAAAGCAAGAGATTGAATAACTGCATTTAGTGAATCTCCTACTTATTTGGTGCAGTTTGGGAATGAAAAGAGAAGCAGAAACTAGCCTTATTTAACTACAAGGCTTCTCTTCATTAGCTTAGCTCTGTTTCACCACTCAATAATATTTTAGAGCACCTCAAAGAAATTTTTCAGCAAACACGTAGGAGATAATCCCAGTGCTACATGAGTCAACATCTCTGCTCCTGTCCAGTTTGCACAGCTGCTTGGTGAGGCTGAGAGCTCAGATCAAAGCGGGACTTACTGCTTACAACTTTCCCCACCCCTTCCTCTTTCCAAAACGGGAGGCATCTGGGTGGAACATAATTTGCTTTAAAGTTGATGCTGAAAGAGTTAGTCAATACCCAAGAAGGAGAGTTATCTCTTACAATCCAAGCGTGAAAGAACAAGGATAAATTTAAAGTGAAATGAGATGAGTATAAGCTTCTGTAATTGCAGTATGCTTCAAAGCATAGAAGGAATGTATTTGTTTAGAAGAGGTTGCTTTGATTCCTTGTGAAATGCTGCGTGTGGACTTTGGTAAAAAGTTCCTGCCAAATGTGTTTTCAACTCAAGTATTAGCAAAATTGAAAAATAGCAGGCCAGAAGCCCACAGATCAAGTCTCAGTGGTTCAGCCACACTAATTTTAAAAATGAGCATAACAAATTGATTGGTAGTGCTGTCTCTGACCATTTGATATGCTCTTTTTCTGAAAGCAAAATACCTTCCTTGCTGTTTGGGTGATGTCTAACCTAGAAACATCAAGTGGAGCTGTGTTCAATCCCCTTTTCATGGCTCCTCGCTATAAGGAGAGAGAACTTACCACTTGCCTAACTGGAGGTTAAATTCTTGTGTTGTGATTTTTCATGGTAGAAAGTATTTTAGTTTCTCACCTTTTTCTTATGAGGGACTCTTAAATTATTTTTAGTGGTATGGACTACTTCTTTTACTTATTTGTGTATTTGTCTCCTGTGCTGTGAAGAGATACACTGATGACTCGGTGACCCCTCAGCCATTTTACCATGTTTCCGAAGGAATTCATTATCTCTGGATGATATATGGGCATCCTGAGGTAGGGGACTACTTTCCTACATGTATCTAAGACAATCAGGTACAAATTACTTGATTAAACACCAGATGTGTAAATACAGACAATTGTTTCTAAAGACCTACAAAAAGGTCAGTTGCACTGAGCAGAGGTCTGGTCAAAAAGCTTTGAAGAAATAACAGCTACCCTAATTATTTTCCTATCACAGGTTTTTTCACATCTACAGGGTATTAAACTGCAGAAAAATTTCATCTGGAGATATGTTATTATTAATACTTTATTTTTATCAAATAATAGGTGTCCTGTGAGGATTCTGTGCAAGGTTATTTTGTTTGTTTAAATGCTGCTGTTGTTGTTGTTGTGTTGGGGATTTTTTCTCAGCTATTTGCATTCTGGGCCTACGATACCTGTGTTTTATTTCTGTTCCAATACAAATTTATTTAATATTTCTGCATTTATATTTTATTAGCACCGGGATAGACTTATGTTCTCTATTTTATAGAAAGCATTTGCAAACATCAGTTCTAGGGTGCACTTTTTGTTTACTCTCCTAAAGAACAGTGCAGGAAACAGCTGAGTCTAATAGACCATCTGCTGAAGTGTAAAATTGAAGGTACAACTATAGCAAAGATGGTTTGTTTAGAAAGATTTGATTTCTTTTAAGACAACTCTGCCTTATTGCTTCTATCATAGCAATGTACCACTTCCTAACATACACTTTAATGGATCAATACATGTAAATTAATTAGGTTCCATAAAAAGAATGATTATTTTGGAATGATGGACATTTCAGTAACAGCTCATCTCTTGCAAATTTTATCCTAGTGAAATAATAGGCAATAGACCTGGATAGACAGCAATGAATACAGACATTGCAACGAATAAGGCAACAGGATTTTATGTTCCTTCTTGTGCATGAGAAATCATAATTTCAGATATGTTTGAGTGCCATGGAGTGAAAACATCACTGGCATAAGGAAAAGCAAAGTAGAAAATGGTGAATTTACTGTATTTGTAGCTGAATATATAAACCTATTTTCTAAATAGCTTTCCTGAAGAACACTCATGACAATAGTCATTCTCCATTCCTTTTCTCTACAGTAATTTCTTATTCCACTTTAGAAATGGATCTCAGTGCCCAGAGATTCAAAGAGACAGTATTTTAGCTGATGCTCATCTTCAGGCTGAGGAAATGGAAATTATGATGTGCTGTGGTCCAAATATGCCATGGTTTTTTTACTTGTACTGGAATACAAACTAAATGTAGTGTTTTCTTCTAAAACATTAATAGTTCTATATGAGAACTTCCTATATACATATATGTCAGAAATTTTCCACTTACTTTCCCAGAGAAAGAAATCCCTTTGCTAATTTTTTTTCAGGAAATTATGTATTAGAGATCAAGAAGTTTGTACAAACAAAGAAAGATGTTCTTCGGTGATAGCTTCATTCCTCTTTTGGGTAGGAATGGGGACAAAAGGTACCTCTTTGAGATCATGGTGGCCGTATAGATATAGGCAGTGAGCTCAAATCATAGGTTCAGATTCAACTCTGTATAAAATTAAATGTTTCTTAGCTAAAAATGGATGATCTCAGCAATGTAGACAATTGTTCAGCTACTTCTTTGGATTGGGAGACCTAAGTTCAAAGTCCATAGCTAGAACTTGACTCCCTCATCTCCCCAGTGACAGTAGAACAGCTGTTTGTGATTGAACACTTTCTCTTCTGTGAAAAGTTCCACTCCTGAGCTCAGAAAACTGCTTGATAGTAGTTTAGTTGAATAGATAGATCTCCTGAAATGATTTCACTTGGGTAAATTGACATTTTCTGTATCTATTAAACGTCCCAGACAAGTCCAAAGTATATTAAAGTCGCTTACTTTTGGAAATTAATGAAGGATTTATGTCAAGAAAACTCCTTTTGCTTAGAGAGCTTGAATCCCCTCAGTAGAATTTTCTCCATATTCACAATAGGTTGCTGTAAAATTAATTACCTTATTTACAGAGCTTCATTAAACTAATTTTATTTTATTATTTTCAGTATTTTAGCAGCTGATTATTTCCTATTTTAGCAGCTGATTATTTCCATTTACTGCATTAATGGAAGCTGATATCTCTCCTTTTAACATAGAACTAAACCCACAGGGATAGTTATAATAAGTTTATCTGTTTTTTCAATGAATACTTAAAACATTAATTCTATTTTCGTAACTGATAAAAGTTTTAGAGATACTATCTTTTCTTCCTAGGGAGAATACAGGTGTATGCAACTATCACTCTGCAACTTCAAATAACTTTTATTTTTCCCTGGGGCTTGCCTATATTTTCCTCTCTACTTTCTCTTGTAAGTTGTTAGAGAATACTTGTAACAATGCCTTTCATTTGCATTTTATAATGCTACTTGAACTTTTCCTACCGCTCGCTTGTGAAATGGTTTGCAGTTTTCACTGCAGAAATGAACAAAGAAGTGAGCACTTTGGGGTGATTACTCTGAAGTATTTTCCCTAGTCTGTCTTTGTGATACAACCATTTTGATGGTTTGGGTGTTTGGTTGTTTTTTTTGTTTGTTTGTTTTCTGGTTTTGAGTCTACACTGGTCTTGCAAAATTGCTCTGAGTCACAAGTTTTTGACAAAGCAATCAGCCGTCTATCAAACTGCCCACGATAGAACGGTGAGTAACACAGTGTGTACTGGGTAGGTATCGTAAAACTTTAGGTTCCATAGCACCGTGTCCAATCTCCCATCCCTTACAGGGGATATGGGAGGGGGTAACCAAACCTGACTGGAAATGGAGACAGTTGTACCTTTCTGCTGGAGTCTGTGCCATCCCTTACCACATGCCCTGTTCACAGCGGATTTCAGTCATTCCTGTCCCCATGGTTTTCAATCAGTCACCTGAGAAGAGAGAAGGCAGTTGTTCTGTGCAGGGGTGCAGCCAGGAGCTCGGCCACTTAGGCAGCAGGAATAGCCCAGGCAGGTGTGGAAAGATGGAGGTGAGAAACAAGTGCCCTGTATTTTAAAAATTACTCCTTTTAAAATCCTGTTAGACGTAAATTTGCATTTGTGGGTGAAGCCCAACATTGTTTTCAAGGCAAATGACAGGACCGTGTCCCCAGCTTTGCCTGGCCTGCAGACAGCAGTGAGTGCCTGTCAGAGCTTCAGGAAAGTGGATGTTGCTCTGCTCTTCCTCTCCTGATGACCTGTCTGTCTGCACTATGGTGGTTGTTGTGGCAGTGGTGTTTTTCTTTTCTATCATAGTGTCATAGAATAATCTAGGTTGGAAAAAGACCTTTAAAATCATCAAGCCAAACAGTTCCTCCCTGCACTGCCAAGTCCATCACTAAACCAGGTCGCCAAGGGCCACATCTATAGAGCTTTTAAACCCCTCCAGGAACAGTGAGTCCACCACTTCACTGGCCAGCCTGTTCTAGTGTTTTACAGCTCTTTCAGCGAAGAAATTTCTCCTAATATCCAACCTAAACATCCCCTGGTGGAAGCTGAGGCTGTTTCCTCTCATCCTATCACTTGCTACCTGGAAGAAGAGACTGACAGTCACCTCTTTACAACCTCCTCTCAGGTAGTTTTAGAGAGTGATGAGGAATAGCTTTGTCTTAATTCAAAACACAACTTCAAAAGAACTTTCATTTATCACACAAATGCCACTGAAAAGCGCGTGTTCATGTGCTCATCTATCTTTTTCTGGACTAATTCAGAAATGAGCATTTCTTTATGGTATGGGTATTGCTCAACAATAAATTCGTTATGAGAAAAGTAAGAAAAATGTGTTAAATTAAAAAGAAAGACAACTATTTAAATGCCTTTAGAGTCTAGAATAACCTGCTGTAGGACAAATGTGTGGTGATTCATGGGCATTGATTTGGAGCTGTTTCTGGTGGAAAGGCTGGAGAAGGATTTGTATACATTATCATTATTCCATAGTCAGGATCTTAATGAGGTTAAGTTGGAGGAAAAGTGGAGAAAATACTACTCACCTAGAAAATAGGGATTTAATGGTGGCATTATCCTATAGCTATCGTCACTCTCTATGAAGGAGGGAAGTTCTGTGTTTGTTCTTTCATTGTCCTGGTACAGTACCTAATTTCTTAATGGTTTCTAATTCTTGTGTCAAGCCACTTCAAAACTTCATGAAAAATTGCCCTGATTTTCCATATTCCTTGTCCCTTTGTTTGTAGGTGACTCTTAGCAAATAACTAAAGCAGAATATGCTGCAACTCCCAGTGTCCTCTCTGTTAAAACCTTTTTGAAAGACTGTTCGCAAATACCATTTTCCAAATTCTTTTGTAACTTCATGCCCAACAATATAAAGAAGCCATCTAGAAATTTTGCTTTTCCCTATCTCAAAACACTCTTTAAGGCAGGCCTTTGAGAGTTTTTAGTTATTAGTAAATAATTATTATAGTTTAGAGAATTGAATTGAATGCTAGATATTCTCCAGGTTTAAATGATGATTGGAGCACTTTGTCTGAAATCCTCCTCAAGAGAAGGTTGGGGTTTTTTGGTTGGTTGGTTCTGTTTTGGGGCTTTTTTGCCTCTTCTTCTTTTTTTTTTTTTTTTTTTCCCTTAATATATTGATTTTTACCTGTTGACATTTTAGTCAAGTTGTCTGTCTTGGCCCAATGCGCAATTTCTGGGAAGTGAAATTAGAGAAATATTACTTGTGTGAATGAAAAACATCTTCCTAAACCATTTACATTTTCCAATTTGAATATTATGGTTCTTCAGAAGAAGGTTTTATTAAGGTAGCAAAGAAAAGGGGAAAGTAGTTTTCCAGAGGAACAGGCAGAGACAATAAAGTTAGCTGAGGATCCTGGGGGACAAGGGAGAGGGTCACAGTTAGCAGCAGAATAATCTCAACACCTACACCTGATTTCCAAGTAAAGGCTTTCTTATCTGCTGTCCTTTTGACACAGACATTTCTTTGGAAGTGTATCTGTGGTAGTTAACAAGGGGACAGTTCCTAACAAATATTAAAATTATGACAATTTTCTTCAGATATCTTGCAGAAAAAAATTAGCGATGATAAATCTATGCGAATTTCAAAGAATCATGCAATTAGGTATTTTGGCACACTAAAAGTCACACAGACTGAAAAATGAACTGTTACACAAAATTGTTTCCAGCAGCTTGTTTTTCTACCGAAGTGTTTGATTTTCTTCTGAAGACTCTTCAGAATACACTCTATATTTTGTCTTCCAGACAACCCCACGTACCCTTTTATGTAACTTTAAAGTGTCTTTTTACTGCAAATAAGCCCCTTCTAAAACACCAAAGTGGAAATAAAATTGCATAAACTTGTCTTCAACCTGCATGGAGTCATTCATTTCAAAAATACGGTAAGGTCCTTCAGTGGCTCAAGGGGGTCATGTGTTACTAAGAACTGGAAAAAAAATATTTGATTTATCCTGTTTGAAGGAAATTCCAGTAGGTATTAATCACCCAACATTTACTTTGTCAAAAGTCACCCTTGCTTTAAATTGTGAAGTGGGATGCTATTGAAAGAAATCTATATACCTTTATGCCTCGTGTGTATGAAACATCTTACTTGGAAAATATTCTTTTGTGGATAAATAATCAGTGGATAGCTGACTTACTGTGACAGTTTGTCAAGCATTATAAATATGCATGAAATGTTCTGAAATTCCTTCTAAGGATGAACTTTTCTTCAAAGGAATGTTCAGAAGTTGTGCCCATTGTATACAAGGCATCAGGAGAGATAAGTTCTTCTGTCTTCAGTAGGTTCCCACTGGATTATTTTGTAAATTAATTAAATGACTGTAGGAATTAAAGTGTAGCTTCTTCAGTAATTTTTCTTTTGTTCATCTGAGGCAGTGAGAGGTTCATCATACGGAAATCTCTTCAGATAGCTCTACAAGAAGAAAAATCCATATTTAGTGGATATCCCGAAAGTATTGAATACAATTTATGTCTTGGATTTTGAATGTTCTGCAGGATGAATATACGCTCTGAATCTGTCTGTGCTTCTCTGTTCGTGTATGGCTTTTTGCATGTGCCTGGGTGAGATAAGCAGGAGTTTGGAGGAGGGCAGCATCCCACCAAGGCAGAGGGAGACAGAGGGAATGTGTAACAATCTTGGTGATAACTCTCCATCTGTGCCTCTTATTGGGGGGTTTGTAGGCAGAAGGTTTGGCTCAGAAAAATAGCAGCAAATGGGGCCCTTAAAGACTGTGGAGTCAAAATAGGCTTTGGTCTGCTCAGGTGTTGAAGGAAGTATGGAATCTCTGAGGATCAGGCTTCACGGATGATGGGACTTCAGATTTGTATGTGATTTCTTTTCTTGTAGGAACTTCTGCTGTGATGTTTCTGAGGGAGATAAACTGCATTGTGGGTACAAGAACAGGGAATACTTTTCACAATAGTACTGAATCTGAAGGAGACAATATAAGTGAGAATATGGGTATTGGAAGAAATTCTGTCCCTGGGGAAAACAGTTTTGTGGGTTTTATTTGATTTTTTTTCTGTGTGTGTTTTGTTGTGCTTTTGGTTCCTTTCTTTTTTTTTTTTGCAGTTTGGGATTTTTTTATGCAGCAAATCCCCCTCTCCCCCCAAAAAAACAAACTGTAAATGATGTGTTCTTAGGGAGAAAAAAATAAAATATATCTACATCTATATCTTGAAAAGTTCTGGATTCATCACAGCAAAAGGGTAATCATTTGCTCTGTTCTCACAGAAAAATGTGTTTCCTGGGCAGGTCGACAGCATGTAGGGGCAGATAAATAGCTTAAGAAGCAGGCTTTAAATGTAATCTGTGACACACAGTGACTTTAATTTAAGGCAGCAATGCCAAGTGAAGTCTATTCCATTAATTTTTTGGAGGCCACTGTAAGGAACTCTGATAGACTTAAAATGAATATTATTGTTCCTGGCAATGAGTAATTATGCAAAATAATTTCATATTCTTTTATTTAAAATTCTGCAAAAGACTTGTCTATCAACTAAAATAAAACTACAGATTTAAAAATGAGGGCAAAAGCTCCCAATGATTTTTCAGATCTTCATTCAATGTAGTGCACATCCATGTTCACACATACATATATGTGTTCAGTCTCCATACTTCTGAAAAAAAATTGCCTTATTTAGCATTTTTATTGAATATTGAAATAAAGGAAAGCTTCCAGTATTTATGCACTGCTGCCTTAGAATCTGTTTGCATGTTTCCAGTTCTGTCCAATGCTTGCATTCATTTTCAAAAATACTTTCAAATATATTTTAATGTGCAAATAGAAGCAAGCTCAACCATTATTATCAAAGAATAAAAATATTAGCCTATATTTCTTCTGGCTCAGTTTCAAGTGCAGCAGAACCATCTGCACTGGTGAATTTAACTTATGTCTCCTGTCATTTACCCCCTTACATGTTGAGCATTTTCAAGCAATGAAAGAATCACAGAACTGTGTTTCTTTCTAAAAGGAGTTTCAAAAACATTTATTTCACAAAATAATAGATGTTTCTGATTAAAATTAACACAAGAAGGAGAAATAAAGACCTCTATCCTGTGAATATGTGTGAAGATGTGCAAATGCATGATCTGATGTCTCTTTTTGGATGAAAGTAATTTATATTCCATCTAGTTTTGGGGTTTTTTTAGGGTTTAGGTTGGGTTTTGTTGTTGCTTTTTCTTTCTTTCAGAAAAATTAAAAGTGTATTCAGCTCTTATACATTCATAAAGCAGAATTATTCTGAAATAGTTTGTCAAGTAGTTACCTTTCACTAATAGTTTTTAGATATCTCCAAACACTGTGTAGTTGTTTTATCAGACTGCAAAGGACTAGGCTGCAGGAACTTAAAAGCACCAGAAGTTAACACATACTTTTTTAGAGGAAAAATCTTATGCTTGAATTTAAGAAATGGAAATTAAGGTCTTTAAAATTCTGTACTCAAAACAAAATGGAACAGCAGAGGCAGAACACGGGGTGCAAGGGTGAATACAAATCATTGTGCAAGGGACTGTTGCAGAGGGGTGGATATACAAGAAGATTGGAGTATAATTAAAGGCTGACATGAGTGTTTTGGTAGGAGGATGTTGGGAATAATTTCAATCCCATTACAGAAGCAGTAGTGGATGCAAAAGCTTTGTTATTGGCTGGGCAGCAGTGGTGAACTCCTGAAGATTTCCAATTGATGTGGGTGTATAAAAAATTGGTTGAATAATGCTAAGTCAATTATGTTATTGTGAATTTCATTTTGCTACAGCATTAGGAAAAAAAACCTGGGGAGACAGAAAGAGTAGGGAATAAGTGGAGAATAACTTGAAACAGTAGCAAACCTTAGGATATCGTAAATATTTAAAGTATGAACTGAGTCATGGCTGTTGTCTATATGTTATAATTAAAGACACTGAAAAAAGGGCTGATTAATTTCTGCAGTGACAGGTATGCTTTTGGGTGTGGGGCAGGCTGAACCTTTGCTGTCTTTGTGATACATTCGTGCTGAGTTTTGCAACCTGCTCTAGGACTTCTGTCTAAGCCTTTTTCTCAACCAGGTATACCTGAAGTCTTTAGGTTTGGTCCTCGGCATTGATGGAATTCATTACAGACCCTCAGGTGAAATTAGCACAAGGGTGCACCAGAAATCTTAATTTCAGACAGGTTTTCACTGTCTACTGAAGGGTAAACCCCTCAGTTTAGCTATTGGCCAAAGCTTGAATTCTGTAGGGAAAATTCTTTTACTTCTGTCTTGATAGTCATTTCTGTGTCAGCAGAAGACACTAACTCTGTCTCATGCTCATGGGGAGAGAAAAACTTTTTCTGTGGAAAATCTAGATATTTTAAAACTTGTTTCAGTCTCCTACCATTCCACAGACCTACTTGAACAGGTTCTTTATCCTTTGTGTTTCTATTTCTTCCGTTTGAGCAAGAGACATTATCTTCTTCTTGCTACCAGAGGACAACAAAGATAGCTGTGGGTTATGGGATGACAGATGTATGGAGACCATCTAATAGTGTGAAGCCATGGTACATGTTTTTAATGTATTTTGGAGCATATCTGCTCTGGAGATTTTCCTACAATGACAGATACAGATGTAACAGTGTCACACAGCTGCTTTCTCACTCCCTGCACCCCCTGCCCCTGGTGGGGAGGAGAACTGGGAAAAAGCAATTAAACTTATGGGTTGAGATAAGAACAGTTTTTAATAATTGAAAGAAATTACACTGTTGATAATAATAACAATAATAAAATAATTTTAATGAAAAGGAGGAGAGCAATAAAGTCCATGAAAGACAAGTGATGCACAGTACATTTGCTCACCACCCACTGACCAATGCCCAGTCAGTCCCTGCTGGGCCCCTCCTGACCAACTTCCCCAGTTTATATACTGAGCACGATGTTCTATGGAATGGAATATTCATTTGGCCAGTTCAGGCCAGATAGCCTGGCTCTGCTCCCTCCCAGCTCCTTGTAGACATCCCCCTGTCAGAGCATGGGAAGCTGAAAAGTCCTTGAGAAGCTCTGCACAGCAATAACTACATCTGTGTGTTATCAACATTGTTCTCACACCAAATCCAAACCACAGCACTGTACCAGCTGCTAGGAAGGAAAAATCTCTATCCCAGATGAAGCCAGGTAAACCAGACACTGGTACTTTGTTCTAAAGCCCATTAGCTGGGCAAGAGCAGTCTTCAGGAGCAATTATGCTTTTTACAGAAATATTGAAGTTATTTTTTTCAGTTGTTCTAGTCTTTGAGTAGAAATCAAAGCAAAACCCATCTACTCAATGACACTGCTTCCAGTTGTATTGCCATCAATATTGGCATCTTCATTACTAGTGCAGAATTCAGTTCATGGATATGGATTTTTTTCCTGCTTTAAGGCAGAGGAACATTGCTTTTGGTATCATTAGCTCTTGTTCTACCTCTTGTTTACTCACTTATGGCACTTGTAAGCTTAAAATGTTGTCTATTGTCTAAGGAAGCAACAAATGGAATTATAGCAGAAGACTTAAATAAGAAACAAAGATTATGAAGCACAGCCTGTAAGAACAAAACATTAAGCTGCTTCACAATGTTGTGTCCTATTTCTGAAAGAGAGTTTGCTAATACAGGCAGTGGGTCACAGTAAAAGCAATACTTCTGACTGCATTACTGCTCTGTAACACTATTTTTTCTGGATTTGAGTAGCGACTAGAGCTATATCCATAAAAATAGAGAAATTATTCTCTGTGGTAATGATCTAGCCTGCCCTATCCTCCGTATGCACTGAAACATGAGAATTTCCAATATTTAGCCCCTGTCTAGCAGCAGTTATTATAATTTCTAAAATTTCAGTTGACTAGTCCATTTGAGCAGGAAGAAAAGCCTCTTCTGACTGTAACTGAAACTTTCATAAACTAATTTTAATGTTTTTATGTTGTTCTGGACCTTACTGGAAACGGTGAGTAAATGGAAAGGGCAAAAGCATGTGAAGAGTTGGTATATTATACATTCCAGAGGGAAACTATGATTTTTCTGCAGTGAGATAGGTAAGCGTGTGTATAACAGCAAAAACTTGACTTGTCCTTTTGGTACCTTTAAATTGCAGTTGTGACTCTTATCCTACCCATTTTAGGAGCTTATAGCATTCTTACAAGACTGCTTATTTTATGAGGGTTTTTTTTCAGTACTCTATGAATGTCACTTGGAGGAGGAGTAAAGATATTTCAAGAGCCTCTTGTATTTTTCTACTGTAACATTAAGCATATAAGATGCTCATAAATATGCAATCGACTATCAAGTGCATAGACTCAGGAAATGTCAAACGCTTGTACTGATCACTTTAAAAAGAACTAGAATTTTAGCTTGGAATTAATCACTATAACAATTCTTTTGTCAAGATGTATTTACTCATATTACACTAGCTAAAGAATACAGGAAAATCCAGTAGTGCCATGTAAGGTGAAAGAGACAGGGAGAAATTCTGGGGTTATTAGAAATGTTGACAATGCATACTGAAAACAGTCTTGGCCCTTTGGTGCTCATGGTGTATGCCCTCAGGTTCTTGCTTAGCTCCTAACTATGATGTAACCAAGATTCTCTTAATTTTAAATATTCCACGTTCTTGTGTAGCATGATGCACCCATATTTAGTTTTCATTTTCAGAAAGTGGAGAGCACATCTATTTAAACGATAAATATTTGAACGGGGCCAGTGGGATTGTTTGCCGTAGTTTTTGATATCTGCTACAGCTTTGCTGAGAGCAAAATTATTACATGTAAAGACATATTATGGTCTTTCATAGTGACATCAAATGTTTTGTGTTAGAAGGGGCCATAAGGGTCACCTAGTTCCACCCCTCTGCAATGGGCAGGGTTGCCACACGATAGATCTTTTTGTTTTTAAAGCCCCATCCCACTTGGCCTTGAACATTTCCAGAGATGAGACATTCACAACTTCTCTAGAAAACCTATTCCAGCTCCTCATGACTCTTGTAGTGAAGAATTTCTTTCTCACATATAATCTAAATCTCTCCTCTTTCAGTCTATGGAAATGTCTTTGGCTTTAACATCAATGCTTTTTCTCACTAGAAAGTTGAGAAAAATGTCAATAGAGAAAATCTGTTTAGCTTTTATGCAGAAAATTAGTTCTGACGGTAGGTTTTTGCGAAATAAAAGTTTTATTTCAATGCTTTCATTAAATCTCATAATATCATGTAGCTTGATACTACCATAAATGTAAACTTTAAGAAACTTCATTTGGTACAATCATTTTGATTGATTTGATTGCTCTCATATTTCATTGACATGTTTCTCAATATAAGTTGAAAACTTAATGAATAATCATGCCCTAAGATACAAGAACTACTGCCCCAAACTAATGAGAGTAGAGGAAAAAAAAATCTTTGTAAATCTTTTAACAGACGGCCAAGAGGAAAGCCTGCATTTTTTCTGACCCTTCTGACTAAAGACTTACAGTCTAAACAAGGATCATAAGACAAAACCCATTATTCCAGAGTTTTGTTTAAAGGAAGGCTACCATAACAGGAATTTTTTTCATATGCATTTTAAATGCAATATCATGTTCCCCAGTGGTTGAAATTTGAAGATGAATTACAGATAAATTTATGCCATTTTGATAAATTTCATGTCACGTAGAACAATATGTAGTTCATATATCGAGCATTTTATTTAGGTAGGTGTTCACGGGCATTTCTCACTGGTGCCAAGGGGTAAATAAGAAACATCAAAGCCTTCTACAATACAATTTTAAAAACATCAGTGTGAGACAACTCTGTGTCTTGATGCAAATGTTCCTATCTCGATTCTATCTTTGTGTAGCCTTTCTAGTGCTGACACAGAGTGCTGACACAAGGTAGAATTTATCTAGTCATATACAATCGTTTCCAGTCCAGTGAAACTTGGTGACAATTTCCCACTGAGGTTTAAGCACTTTTCCTTTTCTCCCTTCAACATTGCAGCTCATGTTTGTGAACCTACGTGAAAGAAACAGTGATGCCAAAAATGGAGCAGGGGGCAGTGTGCCCTGCTCGGCTGGTGGATGCTGCAGGTGAATTCCTCCCAGGGCACAGAGGCTGCCTGAAGTCACCCGAGCTCCATGCGCCAACAGGGAGCTGCTCGCTTTCCAGCAGCTCGCTGGAATTTCTGCTGGGTTCTTACATCAGTTAGATGACCTCATAAAATTAATGAGACATGTTTTTACAACCTTCTCACAGACAAGGCAATAGTAATTGCTGTATTTTATATGACAGAGTGTTTAAACTGTCAGCGTGGTGAAAAATCATACAAATCCAGTGTAAATACTTCAAGTTGCACAAAGTAATTACTAATCTTAAAAAAGTATCAAATATGCAGAGTTAGCTAATAAATGAAAAATGAATAATTCATTCAACATAAAAGAGAAGGCAAGAGAGGTATTAACATTTTACCCACAATTACTCTGTGACAAGCTATTACTGAACCACTAGATTTTTAGTTTCACCACATTTATTCAAAACCTTGCAGCAATATAGGGTCACGTAATGATTTTGAAGGACAGATGTAGATGTGCCCTTTTATATGGGTGTCTCACATTATAAATATATAAAGACTTTTTGTACTAGGGGTTTTCAATCATTCACACTGATAGTAGTTGGAGGAAGTTAAGCTGTAAACACATACGTGCTTTAAATAAACGTATTTGCTGAACTACTAAATTCTTTCTTACCTCAAATTTCCACAACCTTTCTGCCCAGTACAAGATCTTCACTTGTGAAATAACCAGTTTAGTTTATATTTCTAAAAAAGGTTTAGCAAGGTTGAAAAGATCTTGATGTAGTCCCTCAAATAATGTTTCACTTTTTGGAGATCAGTCATCTCACTTCACAATAAATCATGGCCCCCTAGTATTCCCTGTGATATAACAAGATGATTGTGAGAATGTATACTAAGCAATTATAAGTATTTATTAGTCCATAATCCACAGTTGCTAACACCCAGATTTCAAGATTCATGCATTAGTTCTCCAAAGAAAAAAAAAAAAGGGGGGGGGTTAAAATTAAATAATATTCTTTTACAGTTAATTTTAGGTTCTTTGTCTTCCTTCTGGTTTTTAGCCTTTAGATTCAAAGCTTTTCTTTGTTACCAAGGGGAATAAAAAATAATTAAATCTAAAATTCTTACACTGGCATATAACCTCAGGAAAAAGATGTTTTAAGAAAAATACCAATTATAATGAATCTTAAGGTAAAGCCTCTGGAAGGTACAATGTATTACATGTTTTGTGTATCTAAGTTCTCAAAATATTTTCCCTTTAATTTTTCTTCCTCACTTCTTGGTATTTTTTTTAATATTAAGTTTGATACCATGTTTCCCTTAGGTACACATTCATTGGGAAGCACACTTATGCTCATTTTGAGTTCTCTTAAATATATGCTTTAAAAATCACCACTATTTTAAAAATCATCTCCTAGGCAGGTCAATTTTTTCAGCAATTCTCCTTGGATTAGTGAATTTTCAGATTACTTGAAGTTGGAAGACCTGGCTGGCATCTTTATGACATCGGAATTTGCCCCTTATTCTTTGTACAGAAATAAAATGTCATCCTTCACCTGTCTGAAGAATAATTGTCTTTTTTCTTTGCTTCTCCCTTTGGGCAGATAATAGAATGCATGAGGTGATTAGAGGCACAAAGAAGAGTTCAGCAGGACTAGAAATGCTGAACAGTTTTTTTAATGACTAGGCTAACATATGGGAGGAGAAAAGAAAAAAGGTAGGGAGGAACTGATCAGTTTGATCTTTTTTATTCAAGGAGGAAAGACAAGTACTTCTAAGATCAGCTTGGAGATGGCAGGAGACCCCATGCTCTTACTGAAAAAGCTCTTCCAATGGAAGAAAAGATGCAAAAGAAGGCACCCAGGTGTCATGAGTATCATCTTCTTCAACCTGGCTTCATTTTAAATGAAATTAGAAAGTAACATCATTCCTTTATCCTTTATGGTTTCTACCTGCATTTTGGAAATGAAGATGTGATCTTTGTTGCAATATTAAAACATTTAGGAAAATATTTCTGCTTCTGTTTTGGTTGGGTATTTTGCTGCTTGAAGCTTTGGATTTATTTCAATATTTCTTTCAGGAGAAGGACATAAGCATCAAGCAGAGGCTGACTGCCTTGAGATCAAATAGAACAGTGCTGAGATAATACAAATTTGCTATCTGTTCTGTTGATTATTTCTGGGAGAATTTTTTTTTAAAAATTGAGTTAAGGTCTTGCTAAGGAAGTGTTGTGCACTATAGTTTCAGAATCAGAACTTGGACTGTCCATCCATAGAAAACGAGACAGCCAATACATTGTTGTATAGCCCTCTTACTGATGTAACTTAATGACCTTTGTGTCTGAAGAGCTCAAAACCTTGAAGGATTTCAAGGTCTTTAGAGCAGAAACCATCAATCCACATCTACTCAAACTATGGATGTTACTGGATTTCTAAATACCAATAGAGTAAGGAAGTATTTGAAATATATAAAGAGCCCAGTTAGCATTTTCATTTTATTCCAAAATGGCAAACTTGCACGGGGTAATAGACTGAGAGATTTTCCTGATGAGATAATGGGAGAATGTCTGCAGACATTTCAGTGATATGAGCTCAAGAAAAGTGTTCTAAGCACAGTGTAGAAAAGGCTGCAGTCACTTGAGCCATTGATTTGGAAAAGAGCAAGGAATGTAACATATGCACCTTATTTTTGTCCATTATATTGAACAGTATTATATATTATTTGTTACTATAATATCAAAATATTGTTCGCATATCTCTAAAAGCACTGTAAAGTTTTCAGATGGATATCTTAGTTTTCATACACTTAGACGATGTAGGAATGCAGTAGTCAGAGATAACACAGGAACACAGATGTCAGCACACTTTCAGATGAATTGACAGGTTCAAAAACCTCATGCAAAACCAGATAGCATTAAACAGCACCATCTCTCTTCAGAGTGATATTTGTTGCTCAAGCCCAGTTTGTGTCTCTCATCAGTTCTATCTACACCAGTGCTTTATCTTCTGAATGGTTTTGTGACCTGAAGCTTGTTGAAACAAGTCGAATCTCCCATTAAAATCTGCTTTCTAGGTACTGACAGAGATGGATTAAAACTGATAAAAAATGCTTCCCTACCTTTTACCACTGATAACTGAGCAATGGTTTGGAAACCTGTGCAGAAATTACTTACAGACCAAAAATTTGGAATAACTGTCTTTCAGTATCATCAGTAAGTCCACAAGATACTACCAATGTTATTTAGACCAAATCTGTGCCACGTGACTACAGAACGGAATAAATAAGCACTTAGGAATGAGAGTTGAATTAATGACAGCCTGTGTATCCCAAAATGTGATAAATTATAATTTGCTGCCAGCAGTAGGAACTATTCAAACAAATATTTCTGCATTATGACAATTTCTTAAGGCTTCTATAGAATTCACTCATAATAGGAGAACTGCCTACAGGGAAGATTATTAGGAAACTTAGAAAAAGATTTTCATTTTGTGATTTGAGCAATGTCTGTAATTACCAACATAGCCTATCATTTACTAAGTAGTTAGTTGCACATGTGAGACCTTTATCTTGTACTGTAATTACAGTATATAGAAACAATATACTTCTTATGGATGACTGCACATAAGTAGGTGGTTAAATGTCATTAAAGCTGCTTTGGAATATATCTATTTAGGAATAAATATTTTCAGTTTTCCTTTTAGCAAACATTGCTGAATGACCATTAAAAACAGATGCCAGATAAGAAGCTTCTCTATAGGAGCAATATCAGTTTAAAGCATGTCTTGCTAAGCCCATTAGAAGCCCGATTGGTAAGATCTGAAACTTGGCCAAAGATGAAATTTACTATTACCACTGCCTTTTTTATAACATCTCGTCCAAAGATGCTTTTTGCTCGCTTCATTTTTTTATTGTCTATCACCCTCCTATTATCTTTCAGTTCATTTGAATTTGGAGGGGTACTTGGATTTTTTTACTCTAACTGCTTATTGTCAGGAAAGCACTACAAAGATTGTTCTAATGTGAATGTGGACAATTATAAGACTTTAATTGCACACATACCAACTCTATATTTGGACATAGTAAGAACACCAAATTCCTTTAGAACTCAGTAGGAAAGGCCTGGAAATCTGAAAAAAGGCTTTGATTTGATTAGGAACTTGAAGTACCAGAAAATTATGTAAGTAGGCGATACATATATATAAAAAAAGAGGGCATTTAATTGTGGCCACTCTTAACCTTTAAATATCACTTAGAGCTTTGATTAAAATTGCTGGTATGAGTCTGCCAGTACTTGCCCATTCCAGTTGTTGTAAATAAGCAATAAAAAAATATGACAAATAATAGAAGATACCACTGATCAGGGTAGCTTCTGTAAATTAATGTACTTGATATATGTATCTTTCACATACATGCATAATGTTTAGCTGGTTTATATGTTTTTCTGTTTTCCATATAATTTTCTATTATTTTAGTATGTTATCCTTTATACTGATGGAGGATTTCAGTGTAGGGAACTCATGGTCTCTCTCTGTTTCTTTTTCGCCTGGTGTCCTTTATATGTTGCATGGGAAAGGGGAATGAAGCTACCAGGCAGTGCCTCCTTTTTCCCTACCAGCTTTATGCCTGGAATTTGTTTTCAGCTGAAAGGGTGGACAGCTACAGCCAGGGTATAAATATTTCAAGTATTTCATGTTGTCTCAGAACAGTGATAAGACGCCAGAGCAAACCGATGAACCCAGTCAGTCCTTCTATTCAGTGAGCTAATCCTGAGGAGGTTTCTCCTTCTCAAATGAGGGTTTATTTGCTTGATCTAGTGTAATATTCCAAGTTTGCTGTAGACCATATCTGATACCCCTCCCCACATTAATAATGAAATGTTCCAACAGTGATCAATGTTACATGGAGAAATGGATCGTTGGTGCGAGTGAAATGGCTGAATCCAGATTTCTGTCTCCTGAGTGATCTGCAAGAGGAAATAAAATTCAGTAAGACAATAAATGTGGTTTATTAAGACTATAGATTAAACAAACGAACAAACAACAAAACCAGGAAAAATCCAAAGGTTTATCCTGTGGATTTCTTTTTTTCTGTAGAAAGTATCTTTATTTAAACTTGGCTATCTCCAGTACTTAATTTTGTTCCAATTCAGCCAGCCATTCACCAGGAATGTCAGCTCTAGTATTTACTGACAGACTGTGAAGCACAGGGAAGGCTCATTCTCCTACTCAGCTACTGACATCTATCTGAAAAAGTACAGATGTGTGCACTTCTGTGTCCATATATCTGTGCATGTGGGTATGTGGATGCATAAAAATGGTGAAAATGGATATATCTATATAACGGAAAAGATAACAGTTGGCTATAAAATGAACAGCTGTTCTCGCTTTTGCTGCATGTCAGAATGCAATGTTGAGAGATAATTACACAAGGAGCACATCAAGAACTTTGTAAACATTTAGTGTACATAAATGTCACTTTTATTCAAGCTTTGTGTTTGGCAGGCATAATCTGTGAAAGAAAATACCACTTGCTGCTTTTTTTTTTTTTTTTAAATTATATTCATACATTTCCTAAAAGAACAATCTGGAAGAGTTCCACAGATGCCATGAAAAACTAGCTGTCTACCCAATTTGCATTCCTCTTTTCTAATTTTGGTGGTTAAGTTCTCCAGGAAAATTGATTTACACATTTTTAACATCATTCACATGAATAACCAAATGGGCATACCATACCTGTTAGGATGGTATGAAGGATACTTTCAGCAGTGTCTATAATAAAAAAAAAAAAAGGTATTGGGGCAGACAGTAGTAAATGATGGGTGAGAGGCTGGACATGCCCCGGCCGTGTGCACTGGGAGCCCAGAGCCCCCCGTGTGCTGGGCTGCAGCCAAAGCCCCGTGGGCAGCAGGGCAGGGAGGGGATTGTGCCCCTCTGCCCCGCTCTGCTGAGACCCCACCTGCAGTGCTGCAGCAGCTCTGGGCTCCCAGCACAGCAAGGACAGGGACCTGCTGCAGCCAGGCCAGAGGAGGCACCGAGGGGATCAGAGGGATGGAGCAGCTCTGCTGGGAGGAAAGGCTGAGAGAACTGGGATTCTCTCAGCTTGGAAGACAGAAGGCTTTGGGGTGACCTAACTGTGGCCTTTCAGTAGCTGAAGGGAGCTGACAAGAAAGATGGAGAGAAGAGAGACTGTTTACTGGAGTGACAGGACAAGGAGCAGTGGTCTTCAAACTGACTGGAAGTAGGGTTGGACTAGTTATGGAAAAGAAATTCTTTACTGTGAGGGTGGTGAGGCCCTGGCACAGGTTTCCCAGAGAAGCTGTGGCTGACTCATCCCTGGAAGTGTCAAAGGCCAGGCTGGATGCGGGCCTGAGCAACCTGGTCTAGCAGAAGGTGTTGCTGCCCATGGCAGGGGAATTGGAACGAGATGATCTTTATGAATCTGTGATTCTCTGGTATGCCCACACAGTTCTAGTTTTGCTTGTTTTCTAAAAGCAATACAGTTCTGTACACAAGGTGATAACCTCTTCATACCTGGCACATAGATGAACTGCGTGTGCAGGACCTCATGGATACAGCTGTGACCTCCTGCAGCATATTACAGTCACCTGGGGTATCTCTGCATTTTGTAGCTGCTAATGTAACGACTCTGAAGAACTTTATAAGGCAAAAACTATGGAGTGAAACAGTTGCTACATCATTATTTAATGGGAGGTAGCAATAATATTATTTCTTAAAGATTTGCAGAGTAATTCAGTATTTACCCATTGGTAGGAGTAACCAAGCAATGAAAATCTCACCTAAGCCCAGGATTTGTATACAAGTTCCAGCCTACTTATCTTACACATTTTACTTACACATTTTAATGGTCTCATGCTGAGAGTTTTAAGTTTTTTAATTTAATTTTTTGAAACATATACTTAAATCAGACTAGAGTATGTTGAAAATAACCCTCCCAAAATTCCAAAGAGATTTTCTGTGGTACACTATTTTTTTAAAATAGTAAGTTAAAAGTTAGGAAAAGAAAGGTTATAACCATATTAAATTATCCAGCATGATTCAGGTATTTAATGAACTTTTCTTTTTTCCTCAGAAATGAGATTTATGAAAGATGGCTATACTTGTAGCTCATGCTGCTATGTAGAGTGGAAGCATCTGTTCTGTGCTGAAAACTGTCACTCCAAGTCATGGGGGTGTTAAGCATGGATGAATTTGGACTGTTATGCTGAAACTGCGCTTCTTCAACAGCACTATGCTTGTCGTTGTGAGGAGCTGAAAAATGGATAAAAAAAAAGTGGACTCAGTTCTTTGCTGCTACTAAAATGCAATTTTCCATGAGATAGAACTCCATTGTGAAGCCATATCCATTTTATGAGAAAGTTATCTGAAGATGCCAACATTCTAGATAATTTTTGGCCTTTCAATTAGTGAAGAAAAAGAGATTTAAAGAAGAATTAATTTATATTTTATGCTTTGCCATTGTGTAGATGAATAACCTTCTGTTCAATATATCATTTTTCCAAGAGTCTTTCTGCAGCTTTTCAGATATGTGATGTGAACCTGGTTGTTTCCTCCCTTCCAATAAGGAGGTTTCCCCCAAGATGCCCAGCTACTCACAGATTTGGCCGGGCTATTCACTGTGGGCTGTGGGGACAGGAGGGAGAGAAAAGGACGGAAAGGACAAATTCCAGACTATCCTCAAAGGGCAGGTGATGTCCAGAGCTGTGTATGAGGCCCCACTCCAGTCTGTGATGAGGATGGGGCTTCCCTGATCCTGGGCTTTTCAGTGCCCCTCAGTTGGAGCCTAGGAAACAAGACATGGAAGGGACTGTCATGTAGTCATCTTTTTCCAGATAATTTTCTCAGTTTCAGACAGTCAGCAGACCAAGAAAATTCTTCAACAAAGCGGAAAAGGATTGTTACAGGCTTGTAGGTTATTTCGCAGTGGGATGAATGGCTTTAGTTTTATTTAAAGGATAACAGAGTCATTTAGGTCAGAAAAGACCTCCAAGGTCATTGAGTCTAACCTGTGACTGATCGCCACCTTGTCAACAAAACCACGGCACTGACTGTCATGTCCAGTTCTTGAACACCTCCAAGGAGGGTGACTCCCCCACCTCCCTGGGCAGTCTGTTCCAATATTAAGCTATTTTGCACAAAAATAAGCTATTTACTGAGGCATGGACAAAGATCACTTCCATGACATCTCCAACACCATATCCCTAAGGCATCTTAGTGACATTTTGGCTTTGACTTATGGAGAAGTTAAATACTTGAAAGCTGCAATGAAATGGGACTGAAACTATTCCATGCTCTGAAGTCAAAGTATGCTTGTTTGGAAGAGAGTGTTCTGTGTAAAGCACAGCTTTCGGTCTTGTCAAACAGATGACAGCACTGAAACTTGGATCTCCCATACACTTAGCAAATTGATCCAGTTTAAGTCCTATTACAGAAAAAGGGATGGAGAGATGGAATCACCAGTGGAATCTCCTTTTTTTGCAGTTTTGCAAAACCAGCCCTTCATTTTCTTTGCTTTTATGATAAATGTTTGAAAATGAAAATTTTTATCTTTGGTGGAAAAGGGTATTATTTTGATAAACAACGGAAAAGGAACTTTATTTTTTATTATTTTTTAATTGATAAATCAACAAAGTAGACTCAGCTATCTCTTTTTAAAAAATCCTTCAATAATTATTTGTTACTTAAAATAACATAAACCCAAGGATTCTTTCTGAGTTTAATAAAATTTCTGAAATAAGTGAAATAAGAAAGTGGAGTTTGAAAGTTTTGACCTTTTCTCCTTCAGCTTTAATATTTTGTGGTTTGGCTTGGTGGCCAGTACCTTTTTTCACACAATTTAGTGAGGCTGTAAACTGTGTGGAAGGGAAAGACAGAGCGACCAATACCCAGAATATTGAAAAGGTTGAGGTAATAAAGCACTTGTCACAGATTTTAAGAGATATTAAAAATCAGATACTTAATTTCAGTAACCATGGTTTAAAAGGATAGAAGACAATGGCACAGTACAAACTAAGTCTCCTGGAAAATATTTCAGTGGGAATCGTTGTGGTAAAAACTTGAATAATGCTTACCACAAAATCAAATTGGTAATTTCATGGGGTTCAGAGGAGGGGTTTAGTGATATATGAAGAAAACGTGGACAAACAATGCAAAACTCAGCTCTAAAATATATGTGAATTGAGATAAGGCTGTTATAGCGTTCTCAATACAAAAGGCTATATTTTACTCTCTTCTTACTTCCCAGAAAGAAATAATATGAAAGAAGTTGTTCACATCACCTGGGTGAATGAAGTTTTATTGCCTTTGTTGTTCCAAACTCTGTGAGTTCTGAATAAATTATTTTCTGGGTTCAAACTTGTAAATGTCCTTTTCCTTGGAGAGTCTCTGGACTCTAATAATGCTTGAGCACATTATTCAGCACCATGCCCAGTGTGCCTTCCTTGCCCTACCTGGCTTATCTCTTTCACAATCTTTGTAGAAACATAACAAAACTTTATCTTTCAAAGAGGCTAAAATTAGGTAGCAATTTTTAAATCCTATAGTCTCTATAGGAACAGGAAAGTTTTGCAGGTATCCTGCTAGAGGAGAAGACAGCAGAAAGACAGAATGATGGAAACTTCAGGGAGAAGAGAAAGACAGGAGGGCCATAATTAGGGGAAAGAATAGCAAAAATCAAGAGTGCTTATCAAGGTAGTGAGTATAATAGTGTTTGAAGTGCCAGAAAAAAGGAAAGGAAAATTCTTGAGTTCAACAATATTTTGTGTGCATGCACATTTTTGAATTTCCAAGTGATTTCACACTTTTCTCTGGATGTTTACACTCTATCTATCTATCTATCTATGATCTTCTGCGTCTCCTATGAGGAAAAGTTCAGTTCCTAGAATGACTAAAAAGCTGAATTCAATAGCAGTCCTAAGTACCTGAAACAGGAAGAAGGCAGAAATAAAGAGCTTGAATTCAACTATGAGGAAAGGTTGAGAGAACTGGGATTACCCAGCCTGGAAAAGAGAGTTTGGAGTGACCTAATTGTGGCCTTTCAGTAGCTGAAGGGAGTCCATAGGAAAGACGGAGAGAGACTATTTACAAGGGCCTGGAGTGACAGGACAAGGGGTATGGCTTTGAACTGAAACAGAGTAGGGTCAGGAAGAAATCCATAACTTTGAGGGTGGTGAGGCTCTGGCAAAGGTTTCCCAGAGAAATTGTGGCTTCCCCATCCCTGGCAGTGTCCAAGGCCAGGCTGGATGGGGCTCTGGGCAACCTGGGATAGTGAAAGGTGTCCCTGCCCACAGCAGGGGGCTGGAACTGGATGATCTTTATGGTCCCTTCCAGCTGAGGCCATTCTATGGTCCTGTGGTTGATTCTATGACTTTTTCTTATGTTGGTTTTTTCTTTTTCATGGAAGGATATCCTTTGGACTGAGCATACCTGGAAAAAGTACAAATAAGGAAAAACATACAGACATCATTTATAAAGATATGAGGAAGAGACCTTAGTAGTACCATTACAAGCCACCCAGTAAGACCTGGAGACAATGGTGACTCACTATGGCACCCCCAGATTTTCATTCTGACACCCAGAGTGGCTTAGAGAGGGTAGACAAAACATCTAACAGAAAAGAGGTAAGTTGTCCTAAGTTTTCTTGCGTAACAATTTCAAAGCTATTACTAATTAATTGTTCTTATATTCCTTTGAACTATTGCATTTCAATGACAATTATTAGTCTAGTTAAATTATACATATAATTATGATTTTAAATAAGTCTCAAAGAAATCCTTGGCTCCATATCTATAACGGGTTTCCTTTTTCTCTCAAAAAGATACCAGAAGGAACAGTATGAAAACAAGAACTTGAAACCACAACCAATGACCCAGGAAAGTCTTTGACTTTTGTGTATTTCTGCATGAAGTTAGTATCAGTCTTTGTCTTGTATAATTTTGGATTAGGAATTTGAAAAGGACTCCCCATCATCAAAGGCGAGTAGAGACTAAACTTGCATACTTTCCTTCTATATATTTTTCTCTCTATCACTATATATATTGAATTATTTACTTAAAATATAACAGCTCTAAAGGGATAGATTAGCAAATGGCCTAATAGATGGGACTTTCTCTTCATACACAGGTATCTGTCTGTGAGTTATTTTGGTGCCATTTTGGTTCATTTCTCCAGTTTCTAAGGAGTACTGGGATAGTGGAGTTTGTGTTCTTAAGGAGGGGTTCCCCATTCCATGAGAAGTAGCTGTGTGATGTAAACAGCCTCAGTCTAGGAGCATTTTTGCTTGAGAAGGAGTCCCAGCAGGAGTGCAAAAATCTGTATTTGACCTCTGAGTTACCTTGTTCTACTGGGTTTTAGCAGTATAATCTCCTTTGGGATTGCTTTCATCTGCAATCCATGAGCTTTTTCACTTGTGCATCTTGTCTATTCTGACAGGTTAGTTAGCCCCAAGGTGTTCTCTGTCATACTGTACCCCTGACCAACTTCTGAGCAATTCCTTCTTTTCCCTGAGTCAATTTGGCCTCTTACTGATGAGAAGCTTTCTGATCAGCACTTTTCATCAACTCAAACTCTCTTGTTGAGCAGCAAAACTAAAACCATTGAGCTTACCAGTTCAGATGTCTTAATTCAGAGCGTTAATAGTTTGTACAGAAATTTTTCTCTCCTATTTATTTCACTTTTTTTCCCTTGTTTGTGTTCACTTGCTTGCGTTTGTCTTTGGGGTTTTTTGGGGTTTTTTTCTTGGAGGGTGGGGACAGTTCTTAATTTTTAGTTTGTAATAGATTTTAGTTACATGTTGATGTATTGCCAAGGGTGGGGAGAGAGAAGGTAATAAGTGCTTTATTGGATTTTCTTTTTTCCACTCTAGGTAAATACTTGGCCTAACTTGACCAGCACAGCTGTTCCTTTTAAGCTCCAGCTTTCTTAGTGGTGTTCCAAGAACAGCTGTATTGCAAGGCAGACTGTATTTTCAAATAATTTTGCCTCTTTTCTATATTTTTGTCCTTCATTTGTTGAACACACAAAAAATATAGTTCATAAATAGTAATTGTTCAATAAGTATAGAGTCAATTTCTTACTAATAAATGTTGACTGTGGAGAGATTCCACAGCACCTCACCCATCAGTGCAGTTGTTTCTATATTTTGTGCATTATGTCATCAAATGTCCTTAAAAAGTAGTGTGGTCTGGTGATGTGGCTTGGGGAAATAGAAGGACTAGGGCTTATCTCAGTGATATCCTTGAATTGTGTTGTGTCTGTGACCGTTTATATCACTGTAGTTTGCCTCTCTGCTTGCAAAAATGAGGATACTGCCTCCTGCAGACCCCTCTGGTTCTCTGATAAAATGTGCAAAGTAAAATCCCAACTCCATGAAGCCTTTATTGACATAACTGACTTTAGCCTTTTGACTCAGAAGTTAAAATATTCATAATTCTTCTTACACATCTAGGGCTCAAAGTGCACAGCAGTATTCTCCCCACTCCCATACCAATTTAAATTATATATTGAGAAAAGGTCTTGTCTTACTTTACCAAGAGCTCTGACCACTCATTTTGTCATCCTGGTAGTACAAAATGCCTACTTGTAATACAGATTTTTAGCAGTTGGATAGGATGCTGTACTGGGAAGTTTCCATGAGGCTGCTTCTACTTAAATTAACTTGTTCCTGAATTGAACTAACATCAGTGTCAATATTCTGGTGTGAAAAGGGAACACCTTTTGTTCTTCAGCCTATATTTTCCTCAGACAAGGACAGTAGTCAAGGAGCTACTTATTAAACACTATTCCAACAATATCACTCTTTGTTCTCTGCTTAGAATTACTGCTTGTCTTATCACCTTAAGGACCTCCTTCAGTCTTAGGCAATGTCAAAGGGAACATTTGGAAGGCCATCAACAACCATTTGCAGATTTTTATTAAACATTAGAAGTGTTGTCAGTTTGCTCACCCTCTGTTGATTTACTGCATTCATAACACATTATGCTTTATGTAGTTCTGTGTATTTTTAACCCTTTAAAAAATATACAGTTTAAGTATGTCATGACACTCAGTTATTTTTAATTGCATGTATCCATCCAATTTCTACCAATTTTGTCGCTTCTTTACCTTTCTAGTTCTCTTTAATTTATTAAACTCTGTCTTTCATTAATTTTCCTTGCTGAAATCAGGACAGATTTAATCTCATCTCTAACTAGTTTCTTTCAAAATATGAGTATCTTCCAGTCTCAGTACTGGAAAACTGTTTTTTTTTTTTTTCTTTTCAGTTTATGTGCTTGAGAATAAAGAAGATGCTTGTCACTGAAGTTTTATCATGCTTTCAGGAGCAGACAATGAAATTAATTTAGATAAATGTTTATGTTTATTAACCTGTTTCAGGGTATTTTATCTCAGTGAAATAATAGTGTGGCTCTTGGAGAATAATTTTCATCAAATTGTTGGTATCTGATTCACATTTATTTGCAAAGAATATTGATTGTCACTTGTTGTCTGCCTTCCTGCTACCTAAAACGCCTAAAATACCCTGTGTTCTAGTGGCAATGAATCAGTTACACTGATGCAAAGTTTAAACTTCAATGCCCACAACTCTTTCTACAAATAAATTGTTTTCTGTTTGATTTGCTGGGTATATATTATGAAGACTGCTTTGTACATTCCTTAAGTAGTCACTCTCATTCTGTGTTAAGGGAGAGGTACATTTCAAATAACTGAGCTTGTATTTATTTGAAGTAGTCTTTCATTCAGTGCAAATGCTGTGGAACAGCAAGCACAATATAACAGGCATTTTTTAATGCTTTGTGCTTTAGCTGAATGCAGACCTTTTTATTAAGTGAAGACCAAAGCTTCTCTTAACTAGTTAAATCAGAAAGTCGTATTTGGTGCTTGCTACAGGAGCAGCATTCAAGTTAAGAGAAAAATATATCTAGAAAAGGTAAGTAAGTAAAGATATTTTTAAAATAACATTGTCTTTTGTTGAAATCTTTACCTAGCTTAATAAAATCTATAGTATTTTGAGGAAAATATTGAGGTTTTTTTTCATTTGACACACAGCTGCTCTTCAGGGCTCTGAGAGATGGTTTTCAACATGATGATTTTTGATTCTTATCTTAAGGGTGCCATTTGCAGTGGACAGCACCTTAGCGAATCCCTATGAAATGATTCGTTCATTGTAGAATTTTGTCTGGACTCCTTCCTTGTATTTGCCCCCTCCATTTGCAATACCTAAGTGCTTAAAAAGAAAGCTCATCTTTACAGGGCAGCCCAACAGAATGCTTTGATGGCTCTCTAGGTAGAAATTACACAATATTGAACATTTTGTCATTTTAGTATTCACACTTTATTTTTATGTGAAATGCTATCACACAGATTTTCAGCTAGATAATGTCCCATTGAGTGATAGGGCAATAATTTGCATTAAGGGGCTCCTCTTTTCTGTTCTGATTAGCAGCAGCACTTCTCTAGTTGAAAATGTGTCCTGCCATGACAGTTACATGTGATGAGCAATCTTGGTTTTTTGCAAAGTCCCAGGACATCACACACACATTTTAACCAGCAGTTTAGCTAGCATTGTTCATGTGGAAATACATGTGTCTTTTGAACACAAGTTTCTTTGTTAGACATCTCAGAAATGGGAAAGCAAATGTGACTGTGCCTCAAGGACAGACAGAATGGAAACTATTTCATCATCCAGTTTGGATCACTTGGCTTATTATAATCCCAGTAAGAAAAGCATTCAGGCTCTTTGAATGGAAATTTTAAATGCTGTTTATTAGACTTCCTGGTTAGGATCACTGTTACATTCCCTTGCCCTTGGACACTGTGCAATTCGCCTGTGTGTTATGCTCTGCTCTGTAGGAGCAGTGTGGCCAGCCCAGGAGGCACTGCTGAAGGGCAAATGTGTGGATTTAGGAGGCTTCAAACTATGAGGGACGTGTTCATCTTAGAAGTACAGGTCCTTCCTAGGCTTACACTGCAGCATCTACCACAGTCAAAATCCTCCTTTTTTTGCCAGAGTAAAGTTGCAGGAAAACAGTGGTTAATCAGACTGAGATTTCTCTCAAATTATGTTTCTCATTTGACAGTGCTGCTACAAACTCCTGAGAACCTACAGCATGAAATTTGTTTTCATATCAGGTTTGTTGATCCTTGGTTTTACAGCTTGTCCTCCCCTACTAAATTGCTATGCAAATTGAGGGTGTTTGACATGATGTGCTTGCACCAGCAAGGGACAACATCTCAGTCCAACTCTGGGAGCTTTCTCTGCACGGAGAGAAGACAATACTGTGTTAAAACACAGGAACGTGACAGAATTTTTTTTGACATCTTCTGCATTAGGGAGCTCGGTGCTTTGGAATAGGTTTGTTGGAAAGCCTCCAGCTTGCATTGCTTGTTGTTGTTTTCAGCTAAGGCAGCAGGTCTGATTTGCACAGGCAGGGAGAGAAGACAAAGGATGTGCTCAAACAGTCCAGTTTATGGATGTCTCTTGGCTGGTGTTTAAAGATATCCAAATCCAAGCTGACTTTGTTCCAGTTCATGCAACCTAAAATAAGACATCAAATGTAGCATTGTTTCACCTGAGATTAAGAACACTTGCACAGTCTTTTTAGTGTAGGAGAGATTCCTATCCTAACAAGTTAAGCTATTTGCTTTATGAAAGTTTGTGTTGTCACACACATGAAAGCTTAATAAAAGCACACAGATTAAGCTACTATAATAATTCAGTACAATAAATCTTCTAAGGAAATATTATGGAATGAGAAGGCATACTTCTATTTGAATCTTCAGAGAGACTGTGTGAGTCTCTCTGCACCTAGTGCTTGGGCATTATGAGATGCCTTTCAGAATGCACCAGCCTGCTCAGACACTGTGTAAAAAGAATTAAAAAAGAGAAAAAAAAATAGAAATCTAAGCAAAGAAATAATTGGACACATTCATCCTCTGGTATGTGTAGCTGTTGTGGTTTGTTATTAGCCAAAGAATGATCAGGACGGTACTTGACATTTTATCTAAAATCTATACCAGTGTGATACTCCTCTAATTAGAATGTCTCTGGGTCTTCTGTACGTGTGTGGGTTGTGTGGCTTGTAGTGAATAAAGTCATCAGCGTGGAGCTCCTCAGCAGTAGTTCCATTCTGCCAGTTTAACATTCAAGCGTTGTTCTCTATTGCTGTGTTATATATGAGAGACAATGAAATAGAGAATCATAAAATGATTTGGGTTTGAAGGACCTCAAAGATCCTTTAGTTCCGATGACCTGACACAGGTAGGGACAACTTCCACTATCCCAAGTTTCTCAGAGCCCCATCCAATCTGGCCTTGAACACTTCAAGGGATGAGGCAGCCACAATTTCTCTGGGCGACCTGTTCCAGATCCTTACGACCCACATAGGGAAGAATTTCTTCCAATTTTAAATTTAAACCTACTCTCTGACAGCTTGAAGCCATTCCCCCTTGTCCTGTCACTCCAGGCCCTTGTAAATAGTCTCTTTCCATCTCTCTTGTAAATTCCCTTCAGGTACTGAAAGGCCACAGTTCAGCCTGAAGCCTTCTCTTCTCCAGGCTGAACAATCCCAATTCTCTTAGACCATTTTCATAGGAGAGGTGTCCCATCCCCGTGATCGCTTTTGTGGCCCTCCTCTGGCCTGGCTGCAGCAGGTCCCTGTCCTTGCTGTGCTGGGAGCCCAGAGCTGCTGCAGCACTGCAGGTGGGGTCTCAGCAGAGCGGGGCAGAGGGGCACAATCCCCTCCCTGCCCTGCTGCCCACGGGGCTTTGGCTGCAGCCCAGCACTCGGGGGGCTCTGGGCTCCCAGCACACACGGCCGGGCTGTGTCCAGCCTCTCCCCCGCCAGCAGCCCCAAATCCTTCTTGACAGGGCTGCTCTTAATCCGTTCTTTGCCCAACAGTTTGTTTAGAGGGGCCAGATGCAATTCAGAAAGTATCTGGATTATTAGAACATTAAGGGCAAACTACTGTGCATAGTGATAAGTCTACATAATTTCTCATATTTTTATTTTCTTGTCAATATAAAGTATGTGGTTACTTAATCTTCATTTCTTCCTCTTCTGTTACATGATAATAGGTACTTGTCAGTTATTTTTCCATGCATCACTAGTATGGAATAAAGATTTACCACGCTTGTGTTTTTATTTTCCCTTTAGTATGTTCTATTACAACTGTTCAGTGGTTTGTATTTCTGAATTTATTACCATTTTTTAAGTCCTCAAAATGATTTAAAAGTGATATTTTATGGTACAGTAATTATTATTAGCATATGCTCATTGTCCATTTTAAATTTACAGGTTTTAAAAGTATTAAAATATTTTAATTCAAATTCTTTTGAGTTTTCTGTTCTGAACCTACCCCTGCGTGGTGTCCTGTAAGATAAGGGCAACCAATGAGCATGGCAATGCAATGTAAAAATATAACTCTCATTCTGGAGGGTGTCTTCATTACATGCATGAGTTTAATATTTAGACTTTAGCATTCTGATCTGGTAAGATGAAAAATGTTTGAAATCCTAACGTTACCATATTTATTCTCATAAAACTTCTATAACTTCCACTTGTAAGTGTCTGTATCAAACTAGACTATTCAGATTCCCTGTGAACTGCTATACAGGAGTCCGTGCCCAGCTCAGTAAATTGAGTCTATTCTGAGCAGAAGCCATTTGACTGACAAACTTCCAAGGTAATATCTCAGAAGACAAAATCTATTCATGGGGACTTAGAAACTTGCAACCCCCTCCTACTATGTACAAAAAGAGCCATGTCTCTTTGGTCAGATGTACTTAATTTAGATAAATTTAGAAGGCTATCTTAATGAATCCTAATGAATGAGAAGCCATTTCACAACTGGGTGCATAAATGCAAATCTACGCTGTAAAAAATGATGTGGTTGCATCATTTTCAGGCAATACCCCTGTGACCAAGTATATAAGATTAACTTGTGAGTGCATGAAACGAAAGTAGCAAGGAGCAAAAATCAGATTTTCCAGTATGCCTTTTAAATTTTCTTGTTGAGAGAGAAGCACTTGAAGGAATTAAAAATTAAAAGACATTTCAAGCACTTGGAAGCCTTAGTTATGTTGAGGATACCTTCTTTCAGAAGACTTATGCATCTCTTGAAGAGATGAAAGGTATCTAAATCCCTTGCAACCAAAGCCCACTGAAACAGAAATATATGCTATATAGACGAAATACCCCCTCTGAAGGCAAACTTGTGGCTCCAATGGTAAGGTTTTGTTGTTGCAGATACAAAAAGTATTTTTCTGCAAGCATCCTGTGCTGTCTTAATTAATGTTTGATTTTAATGTGTAGTGATAAAAACTTGATGGTGATTTTTTAAGGGAAACATGAAATCCCTCAAAATATAGTTGACTAATAATAATAGCTAAATCATGGGGTTTACTGTCCTGTTTCCTTTTCAGACTGGATGAACGTGGTTTGTTAGATTAGAAATTCAAAGGCCTGAGTGCCAGCAGCATTGATGGTGGGAAGGATGAGTCTGCGCTGGGAAGAAAAGACATTCTGTGGTCCCTGTTAAAGGTATTTTACTCTCACTTTTATGTGGGTTTTTCCCCCCACCTTTTCTTTCTGGAGAGGGCAGTGTTTTCTGAGAAAAATGTGATGTCCCAATTGAAGTCCCTATGCCAGGTGTGGTGTATCTTCCTTCAAACTTAGTGATTCATGGAAAAATAACTGACAAGTAGAGAAAGAAATGAGATTTAAGTAACCATATAAAAGAGTTCCAGATTCAGAAGACTTGACATTGATGAAACACCTGCGATATTTTTTTTGCCCACCATCCATATATGGGGGGAAGATATTAGCTTCAGGTTATAATATTTAATTGCTGATAACAGGGTAGTTGGAAAATAATGGAGAAATTATTTTGAAGTAGTTCAATGTAGGTTTTGCTGTAAGTGACCTTGCTGGTGTTTTGTCTTGTTTTGCTCCTTGAATGTAAATCTTATTCATCTAAACATTAACATTTAAGCTCAAGTTCAACAAATTGCCAATTCACTGCCCTGAATTTGACTCAGTGAAGTGTTTCCCGTGAGTTTTTTGCATCAACTGCTGCCTTTGTCCCTTTTATGTCAGAAGATGTCAAGTGGAAGTCATTAAAAAGGATTAAAATTTAATTGCTTTCTTCTCCTTTTGAAAAGTGGACAAATATTACACAGTTAGTTTGTTTTCATATTTACCATCATGTGTACAATTTTTGTTGACTTCATTTGTTTAATTTAAAAAGTAATTTCAGAAAAAACTAACAGAAGTGGTGTAACCTGGCAATAAACCCTTCACCAGCAGTGATACCTGTCAACATTTTAAGTGACAAAAGCTACCTCTACAGGTGTTTTTCTCAGAAAGCAGGTATCACCGTTCAGACAAACGATGTCTTTTTAGTCCGTTCGTGAAAAATGCAGATGGCATTGGGTACCCCATCAATAGGCAGAAAATACAGGGACTCCTTGGCCTGTCAGGACTGTTTCTCCATGTCTCACTGAATCCATGTCTCTCTTTATTAACCAGAATTATGACTTTATAATTAGTAGGGGCCAAAAATTAACTGTTTCAGGAAGAAGAAATTTGCTTTTGAGCAACAGTTAGTCCATCCTTGAGAATGAGTGCAGTTACCAAATATTTCTATGTAATGCTATGTTGTGTATATACCAGAAGTTCTTTGCCTTTTTTTTTGGTGTCTTTATCTCTTTAGTATGACAGAGAAAACACTTATGATCTCATATCACAGAATCACAAAATCTCAAAATGGTTGAGGTTGGAAGGGACCACAGTGGGTCATCTGGTCCCACCTCCCTGCTCAAGCAGGCTCATCCCAGAGCACATGGCACAGGATTGCATCCAGATGGTTCTGGAATGTCTCCAGTGAGGGAGACTCCACACCCTCTCTGGGTGATCTGTTCCAGTGTGTGGTCACTGTACAGGAAAGAAGTTCTGCCTCATGTTCAGGTGGAACCTCCTATGCATCAATTCCTTCCCCTTGCCTCTTGTCCCATTGCTGGGCACCACCAATGTGCCTGGTCCATGTTCTGACCCCTCCCTGCAGACACTGACAGACGTTGATGAGGTCCCCTCCCAGCCATCTCCTTTCCAGGCTGAACAGCCCTGGCTCCTTCAGCCTTTCCTCAAAAGAGAGATACTCCAGTCCCTTAACACAGAAATATAGAACAATAATACAAAAATAAGAAGAGTTTCTTTTAAACCATAAGATACTGCTCCTGTTCTTATATGGGTAGGAGCTTTTTGGAAATAGTCCTACTAAAGTCATTAGGATCATGCAGGAGATAACATTATTCAGCATGAGAAAGGATATCAGAAACTAGGCTGTAATTTGAGTAACATGATTCAGAATTTCAGATCGTAGTGTTTACATCTCAAATCATTCATTAAGCCTTCTGGTAGCTTGGTAATTAATTCAAAATCAATAGAGATTCTACTTCAAGGAACTGAAAGGGAGAAGTAGTGCTAAAGCATGAGGGAATAGAGTTATTGTCGTGGGTTTGACCCTGGCTAAATGCCAGGCACCCACGACGTTTGCTTTCTATGCTCTCTCCTGCTGCAGCTATGCAGAGGAGAGGAAAAACTAACACAAAACACTGGACTTATGAGTTGAGATAAGATCACTGATAAGGGCCGCACGAGATTCAGGGCAAGAGCAGGCGGGAAACCTAAAGTTGCAAAAAAAGTGATTTATTAATCTAACAGAGTCAGAGGATAAATTGGAGATAAAAATAAGCTCTTAAGACACCATTTCTTCACTCACCCCTCTTTTCCCTCTTAAGGCACCACTTCTCAGCTCACCCCCTCCCTCCTTTCTAACTAACTAACAACTCCCAGGCAGGGGCAGGGTGTGGGGTTTTTCTTAGGTCAGTCCATCGCAATTCTTCTACTGCAGACACTGTTTCTCTAGTTGCCCTCTCTCTCTATTCAACCAACAGATCTGGGCTAGGGCAAGGCATGTGGGGTTTCTTAATCAGTCCAAGGCCACAATTCGTCTGCTACAATCACTGTTTCTCTACTCACCCCTCTCCCTATTAAGGCCATTTCTCAGCTCACCCCCTCCCTCCTTCCTTCTAACCAACAGCTCCGGGGTGGGGGCAGGGTGTGGGGGTTTCCTTTGGTCAGGGTCAGTCCATCAGGGGGAAGAATCCTCTACTTAGCCATGGGGGTCCCTCCCACGAGAGACAGTCCTGTGCGAACTTCTTTGGCGTGGGTCCAATCTCACGAGCAGCCCCGCCCGATTGCTGCTGTCCGAGATTCTCTCCAGGCTGCAGAATTCCAAGCCGAGGCCAGGCTGGTTCCATCCCGGGAGCAAGGCCTTTCTCTCTCCTGCAAGGCCTTTGCAACTCTCAGTCTCTGGGACTCCCACTGGATCACAGCTTCCTGCAGGCATCATCTGCTCCTCTGGCGTGGGCACCTCCCCACGGCTGTGGGGGGTTCTCTGCATCCCCTGGACTCCATGGGCTGCAGGGGGACCACCTGCTCCCCCATGGTCTTCACCACGGCTGGCAGAGGGTTTTCAGCTCTGGCGCCTAGGGCACCTCCTCCCCCGCCTTTCCACTGACCTTGGTGCCTCCATGTTGTTCTCCCTCACATATTTGTACCTCCTCCTCCTCCTTCCCTGGCTAAAAAGAAGTGCGTGCTCACATTGTTTTGATTTCTTCTTAAATATGTTTTCACAGAGGCGTAACTAACATCTCTAATTGGCCCAGGTTTTACCAGCAGCATGTCCATCATTTTACAGCCATCAGAGACTGGCTCTGCTGGACATGGTGGAAAATTTCAAGAATCTTTACTCAGGACATGCAGGAGCCATCTTTGTACCCCACCCTGTTCACTGGCAAAAACTGGGCCAGGCAAAACTACCACAGTTATGCAAGGTGACCTATTGGAAATTATATTCTAAATGCAGAAAATATAATCTATAATTTTTTAAATGTGTTCAGAGTAGGCAATTTAGACAACTAAGTGCATATAATTTCATACGCAGTTATTTAATTTCTATCTCTGTAACAGAAAAAATGTTTTCCTTGAAGCTGAAGTTTAACAGTACCTGAACATATCTTTGTCTTCATAACTTTGTGAAAAAGTGTATTTTTCATATTTTGAGCATAAAGAGTATAAAAAAGCTCTAACAAGATGTAATAAGAATGCAAAACCAGACCAAACTAAAAACTACCAAGCAATAAAACTTATCATAAAAGATGACAACTTCTTCCTTACAGGTTAATTTTTTTTATTATTCAACCTCTGACTTTACTTGCATGCATCAATTAAACATTCTATATTTGTAATAAAGGCATGAGAAAACTGCAACACACTGAAGGTTCCACCCATTATTCTGATTCAACCCACACTTTTAAGTGTTTTAAAAAGAAATAAAATCACACAATATATCACTTTTTATTCATGATAAATTCTACCTGGTAATGGTAAGTGGAAATACCCTAAGCCTAGAAAAGGAAATTTGTTGTCATTTTGTGCATTTAGAAGATATGAGTCATCGTTATTCCTTTTCCACTTTACAAGGTCAATTTGCTTTCTTCCTTGTGTGTAAGAGTAGGCAGACTGCCTAGGAAACAAAGCAACCTCAGAAAAAAAGCAAATGTAAAATCGTAAGTAGTAGCATAAAAAAATAATCCTTTTGGATTTAAACTCCAAAGTCATTCTGCTTTTTTAACCTAAAAGCAGAATGACTTAGATTCAAAATCAATTAAATTCCTTTTTTTTTTAAACATTTTTATTTAAATTAAAATGTTTGTAGTTTGAATATTCTATTCATCCAAAAGAACTGTGTGTTTGCTCACTCCATGTTTAGTAAAATGTGTGCATATTTTTGTCTGTGTTGCTCAAGGCAGCAACATCTGGCACTAAAACTCGTCCTTTGCTAGTACTCATCTAATGTTAAACCCTCCCCCCAAAAATTAATAATCTGTTCCATTTATATGAGAGTTAGATGTGCTCTCATAGCTCACACTGTACTTGGATACAGTGTGTAAAATTGCACTACAAAGTATTACTGCATGGTAGTTTCTGCGTAATAACAATTCCATGTACTTCTCTTTGTTATAAAAACCATGCCAGAAGAATCTGACTTCTTTTCCAGCTGACTGAGGTCTGTAGGATCTGTGAAGTGAACTGAAAAAAATTAATATAGTTTACAAGTCAGGTCTTCAGTAACTTTCTTAGCTATCTGTGTGCTCTGGGAGAATCTTTATTGCTTGACAAATATATGGCTTATCTGGTCCCTTCTTGCTACTGAGAATCCCTGTCATAGACCTGATCTCTTGTGAAAAGAATATGTAAGTATTACATTTTGTTATTTCTTTGACACACTGTTCTCTGGATAATGCCATGTTCCAGAGGTAGGAAATGTCCAAAACAAAAAAAAACCCCCATACTAGATTGCCCCAAAAGATGTTAAAAATTAGGCTAACAATGCTGATTTGTAGTTGAAGGTACTGTTGGCCAGCAAAATTAAATGAAACTTGTTTCTAAAGTTACAGGCTTGTACTGTGTTTTCATGAAGGAGTAGTGAACGACAGTGGAATAAGGAGCTGACAGTAGATCAGGAACTGCAGTTCATTCCTGCATTGTGTACTTGGGGAAAAGCAGATGCAGTTAGATTTTAAAAAACAACTGCTTCTTCCAGGAGGAGCTGTGATTCCCTGAAAACCACTGGAAAACCTTGCCATTGCCTCAGCTGGAGGCTCCAAGCTGGCTACTAAACACACAAAGACACCCACGCCCTCGGTGTTCCCACCAGAGCTCCAAGGACCGTGGAGTTTGTTTCCAAACCAAGGCTTTTCCATTGCTTTCACCCTGTGAGTAGGTGCTGTGCTTAGCCAAGGCTCTAAAGCGTGACATGAGTGAAGAAATGGGGCTGATGTGACTCATTCACTGACGTTTCCTAATTTTGAAGGAAATACTTAGGAGGTCAAGGTGGCTGCGTTAGGAGCTACTGGCTCTTCTGCAAGAATGCTGTAGCAGACATCTCAGTGGGATTAATTGAATAAATGTACAAGCCTGAGGGCAACATCCTTTTAGGTGCCACTTAGGAGAGAACTTGAACTCCTACTTGTTCAATGTTAAGTAGTTGACTTATGGTCAGTGCTACTTCCACACAAACAACTTAGAACTCTGTCTAGGGACAGAGGATGCTGTGCTTTTCCCTTTTCTTAACTGGGATGTTAAGAAATGCTTAAAAGATGATTTTTTAATTCTACTGAAATGTCATATAATGTTATTCAGTCATTACTAGAGAAGCTGGATTGCTTTCCTTGCATTTAAATTTGCAGTTATAAGTGCAGAAGCATGGCAACAAGATAATGGAATTTTTTAAAACTTTGAAAAGAAATTAAACTGTCAGTTTAGACATTACAGCAATGATCACCACAGTACTGTAGAAATTAAAAGCACATCATTACTTATGGAAGTGTAGAACATCATTGCAAATCTCGATCCTTCTTCTTCCAAAATAGATGGCAAATGAAATGGTTGATCACCCATTTTTCACGCAGTCTAGCAGAAATATTGCAGCTATGTATTTTGGAGGCCTCTCATGGTATGACATCCACTTAAAATCAAGTAATTGTTACTGTTACCCGTTTTGAAGTCATGGGAACAAGATTGCTGTTAATGACAGAAATAATGAATAATATAAGCATGTGTGATTTAACTACAGAATTTTTTTCTCTTTCCTTTTTTTTCCCCTAAAGAGTAATATCCTCTTTGTCTTATATAAACCCAGAATATAAATCTTTGCAGAGAAATATTATCGATCTAGCAGGAAAGACAGTTCTTAATGGGAATTTCGCTTTCTTTCCAGGAAGCATTAAGGCTATACAAGGTAGTGGCTGCAGCTGTGTTTCTCTGTATGCAGAATATTTCTAGGCTGTAGTGACTTTCTATGCATACAACTTCGACAGCTTTAAAAGCCTTTACAGAGTTCCTCTCCTTGAGGATGCTGAAGTGTCTAGACTATTACAGGATTTTAAAATGAAAACAGTACTTTGAAAATTCAGGTTAGCATTTTCGCAGAGCTATTGCATGTGAGACTCACTGAAGCAGTCTCTTAAACAATAAAATAATATTAAACTAGATTTGAACAAATGTATTTTCTCTTTCCAGCTAGCAGTTTAATGTCAGACAGTAGCATAATTTAAAAAGTGTTGACTGAAAAAATGTGTGGTTTCTATAATGCAGAAAATACTTGTCTAATTTTTATTTAAATTTTTCTCATCACAGAGATGTTATCAACGTTATCTGATATTTAAAAGTGGGTTATCTTTGGATACAAGAAGATATTTCTTCTCAAGTAAAGCTTATGGATGACTACAACAATCTAGAGAAAAAATAAAATATTTCAAAATTTGTTACCTTTCTGGCATTTCAGCTATTGATGAATCATAACTCTGCTGAAGAATACTGTAAAAAAAAAAGGCCTGGAACCATACATCTCAGGTACTATTAAGTGCTGTTTAATATGCATATATTGCTATTTTTTCAGTATCTCTCCTCTGTTCAGACATGTCTAAATCTGTGAAGTTTTGAAATGCAGCTCTTAAGTATCAACTACAGAGAAAACTCTGCTCTAAAAGCAATACCTATGCTCTTACATTTTTGAGAAAATTCTCCTTAATTCTTTGCTATCTTCTAATGTAATACTGCTTTGATTTTCATCTTTTATGGCAGCTTACACAGAATGGTTTCCAAGTGAAGTAATTATAGAATTGAAGTTAGCATTGAACAATAGAACAAATTTGAGAGAGGTTTGAAAAGATACTTTTTCCCACAGGAGATTTCAACTGAGATTGAGAACTGAAGAAGTGAATAGTCATTGAAAACTTTTAAATATGAAGAGCTGCAAATAAGAGATTCATACACTATCACTGCTAATTCAGTCTTAGAATAAAATAAAGGAATAAGCATTTGCTGGATTCCCTTGGAAAGTAAAAGATGTAAGACCAAGGGACAGTCTAGAAGAAAACCATGTTAAAAAAACCCCAGCAAAAGTATATCCAAAACCTAACCCCACCAAAACTTGTGAACAAGAAGAACAAAAAAAGACTAAAGTAGCCTTACTTTCTCCCTTCCATTTTGAGAACTAGCCACCAGTGGCTGTGGACTTTGTCTTTTTGTGAGCTCTGCCAGTCTCAGGGGTGTTTGTGTGAGGAGTTTGGGAAAAGCACACTTGCAGAAGGTAAAGTTCTCAGAGGAGAGGACAGAAGAAAACACATCAGAATTATTTCACGGAGAACGTCTTGGCAGGATGGCCTCTTGCAAGAGCATCCTCTGTACATGCATATGACAGGGACAGAAGTATGAAAGAAATTAAAATCAAAAATGCATGGAAATAATTTTCTATTACAGAAGCCTGCTTTCCTCCTCTGAAAGTGTCTAAGATCTGGCAACGTTAAGTTTCTTCTCTGACTTACTGAAGGTTTAGCAGTCTCGAGAGGCTGGTCCAGGACAAGGGGGCACTGTAATAAATGAGATGTGGTATCAGCCTCCACTGAAACTGCCTTCTGAGGCCTTAAACCACCCCTGATCACCATCTTCTGTCCCCTGAAAGTGGATGTTGTCCTTCACTGCACTAGGACACTGTTGTCTGCGGTGGCAAAACATATATTATTTAGAACACTCAATTTCAGCTGCAGCCATAGGCTGACAAAAGTGCTGAAATCCGCTCCTTGAATATGAAACTTCACTTTTTTGTGTGCTTTCTCAGAGCATGTCTGCTTGCATTTCATCAGTTCTGCCCATATCATACTGAGATGGAAAGAAGAGGATAAATTAATTATGAGAACTATTTGTGTGATTTATGCATTATGCAAACATTCTTACTGCAGTTACTGATGAATAAGCTCTACTTTGGCAGCATTGTTTTTAATTTTGCATTGTTATTTTATATAAGTTTACAATTTATACTAGTACCAAAATCCATGGTTTGCACGTAGACAGGAAAAATTAGGGTTTTTTTTGTTAGAACACGTCATCCTACTGATTTAAAAAAAAAAAAAAAACCCACAAAAACATTATAAGCTATTTGGACTCTTGAATTAATACCATTGTGAGAAAAGCCCTTCAGTATGTATAGAAATTTTTCCAGCAATTAATTTTTAAAAAGTAAAACCGCTACCTTTGGAGGAAAAATAAAAGACAGAAAATGAGAATAATTAATCAAGAATAGATGCCTGGAAGACTCTAATCAAATATCCTGCTCTAAAGTAAGGCCAGGTATGGGATCAGACAAGGACTTGTATACATCAGACTCTTGTATACAGTGGAAAATACATTTGCCTGATCTGATGTGAGCATTGGCAGCTTTGATAAATCATATAAATTGGGGAGCGATAAAAAGTGAGAACAACAGGGCCTTAGAGGGGAACACATCCATGGCCAATGAGCTCCATGTAGAAAGCTGAGCTCCTGCTAGAACCACTGTGCGTAAATTCTGAGCTGCCAGGCAGGACTGGACACCTTGCCCAGCACAAGTGAGTGTCCTCTGCATCAATGGGACATGGGAGCCTTCAAGGAGGGGGGAAGTGGTTACAGGGAACAGAACAGGAATTGCAAACACCCTGCCCTAACCATCCCAGGCCCAGGGAAATGAGTTGAAAAGTGTACTAAATACATTTGCAGATAACTCACTGAGAAGGAAGAAAACAGAATCAGTCAAGAGACTTGAAGCATGAAAAGGTGACCTTGACCTCTCTAAACATGTAGGAGAACTTTTACCTAAGGAAGTGGAGAAGTTAGTGTATTTAATTAAGTTTATTTTATTCAATTGCTCCTCTAGTAGCTCTTGTCTGAACCCTCAGAATGGGGTGAGATGGAAAAGCAGAGAAGCATAATCTTTCATGTCAACTCTGTAATGGTACAGAAACTCTAATTTCTTGATTACTCCTGAAAATTTTTACTTCTAATGGTAATACTTATTTTTCCAGTATGAGTTCACTGTGACATTCAATGGCAACGTGCAAAGGAGCAAGAAAGTAAGTAAGCTATTATTATGCATTCTGTTAGAGGACTCAAATTCATGCAAGAGAAAATCAACTTGTGAAATCATACTACAAAACAATCATTTTCATGATGACAAGAATATGGCAAGGTTTATAAAGTACTCAAAGTAAATCGAAATAGGTGTATAAATAAGGTACTAGATAGGGGAATAAAACTGAATAAAAGTTGCACTTCTAAATATCTCTTAGGTATCTAAATTTGTCCAAATATCTTCAAAGGAACAACTAATCTCCATGAAATTCATTTAGAACATGGGTCTTTTTTGGAAGTTTTCTTCCCCAGAAAGTTGAGTATGCCTCACAAATACTGAAAATTTTTCAAGCTTAATACAGAACACAAGGAAAACAAGCCCAAGAATAAATGCAAGGAATTAAGTTTTAAAACATAAGCACTTCTGTAGCTGTGCATCCCTTAACAGACCAGATCAATTAAATTCCTCCTTTATAAAATACAATAATCCATTCACAGAATCTCAGAGTGCTTGGGGAAGGGATCTCTGGAGATCATCTAGTCGTGCCCCTGTGCTCACCTACAGCAGATTGCGTAAGAACACATCCAGGCAGGTTTGGAATATCTCCAGCAAAGGAGGCTACACAGCATTTGTGGACAGCCTGTTCCAGTGTTCTGTTGCCCTCACAGTAAAGTTCTTCCTCATGTTTAGCTGGAACTTCCTGTGCAGTTGTTTCTAGCCATTGTCCCCCTATTCCAGTGTTTGACACCACCGATGAGTCTGGTCCCATCCTCCTGACATGCACCCTTAAATCTTCGTAGGCATTGAGGAAGTTCCCTCCCAGTCTCCTGTCCTGTCCTGTCCTGTCCTGTCCTGTCCTGTCCTCTCCTCTCCTCTCCTCTCCTCTCCTCACTAAACAGGCCCAGCTCCTGCAGTTTTTCCTCATTAGAGAGATGCACCAAACCCCTCATCATCTTCATGGCCTCCACTGAGCCCTCTCCAGTCTCTCCTTGTCTTTCTTGTCCTGAGGAGCCCAGAACTGGGCACAGCACTCCTGATGTGCCTCACCAGGGCAGAGTAGAGGGGCAGGATCACATTCCTTGGCCTGTTAACAACCTATTCAAAGCTTTAGCATTGCGTGTGTTCCCAGTGAGTCTCAGATGTTGCACCTCTGCTATCCTTTTTCTCCAGAGGAGCAGATTCGTGATTGTTTATGATCACAGAAACATGTCCAATGGGAGAGAATAGAGGTGGTGTTAAAATTAATTCCCTGTACTTGTAGGTAGTGATTGCATAACTAAAATATAAACAGAAAGTAAAGTGTATAAAGATTCAATGAAGCCACTATAAATAAATCACTTCCTAAACAAAACTGAATCATTCATGTTAACATATAATAACTTAAAGCCAGAGTAAAGAAGACTGTAACTCATTTTAAAAACCCTATAATATTTAAGCAGAAAAGGCCCAGGATGTAAGCAGTGGCTGTGTGCTCTGCAGGTGAAAGAAAGGAGTAAATGACCAAATTATCCAAAGAAGGAGGCAATACACTACATGAAGATAAAAGCAGCCAAATCACCATTCTAGTTCCTGTATTTTCTAACCCACTAGCAAGTTTATCCTGGAAAACAAGAAAAATGCACTGGATGATGGATGTTTTACTCTATCTGTAGGAGCCACCTGTGTGCTGAGTCCTGAGTCCACTTGAGTCCTACCTGTGACTTTTGTTCACTTGGATGAATAACAAGGTTAATATTTTACCCTTTTCATTGAATAAATATTTCTTCATAGACTTAAGAGTTCAGCAGCTAAATGGTAAATAAAATGCTGAGAAAATGATAAAACAAATGTAGACCTCTCAAACTTAATTTTCACATCTGTGATTTCTTCACTTCTGCTTCTAGGTTGCGTCATGTGTTGTATTTGAACTTTGAAATGCTGCCTTGTACAATTGCTATAATATGAAAAGTGTACCTGTACCAATTCTGGGTTTTTTTTGAAATAATGGAAATATCAACAAAGCAGAACAGAGGTAGCTAGGGGAAATAAATAGCTAATTAAAGCCTCCAGGGGTTTAAAATATAATGTGTCTGACTTACAATGTAGATTTGGACTTTTTGTGAAGATCTGACTTAGATACCTATCTATTAAAATATTATTAGGAGATTAGTCTATCAGAGAAAGAGGAGAATAAAAGGTATGAGCACACAAAATTACAGCCTTGCAATTTATAGGTAATTTTAAGCTGATGTATCTCAGTTTTTCAGAAAAGTTTAAAAAATGTTTCATTGTGCCAAAAATGATTATACAGATATGGTTTTCTCTAATGGAGACCTTGAGGTCTTGAAATTGTGTTCTCTTGTTCTCAGCAAGAGCAATATAATTTCTTATTTAAAAATATGAGACCATAAAAGTGTTCTGTCTGATATTCAGAGAATACTCCATTTACCCAGAGTGCCTACCTGTCTCTGCACAGGCACACAAAGTGTGCTGACCTTTCATTTCCATATATTCATTTCCATATATTTCATTTCCATATATTCAACGCAGGTGATTTCCAATACATAGATTTATCTGTAAAATTATTAATAGCCTGATATTTATGGATGAGTAAATCTGAAGATCCTTTTTGATATATACCCTGTGGCTAACACCAATTATGTAGCTAATTAATCCACCCAAGGGTTTATGGGGCACTAGAAAGGAAACACGAAAAAGCAGAGTTTTGTTATGCATTACTCACTTTTTGTTGGCCAATCTCAGGACTAACCAAAGCAGCATATCTATCAGTCAACATTAAAACCTGACCTTTCTCACTTTATTATAGCTAATTATTCTTTTTATATAGACATATTGCAAATTCCTTTAATGTTAGAGCAGGATCCTTAGAAAGTTCCACACTTCATTTTAGGGAAATAGGGTTTCACTTCTTATCAAGATAAAGAAACTTGATAGAGCAACCAAGAAAATATTAAGCAAAACAAATACTAAGCAAATATCTAAGCAAATATTAAGAACCTTTGCTAATGAGTTTAACATTTAAACTGGAGATCTGTATTATTACAACCTGTTTCTATTATTATAGGTCTTCGCATTCAGTGAGTTGGAAATGGCAGTCTTCTCTTTACAAACTACCGTTTGTGAACCATAGTATTTCATATTTGTTTTGCGGTTTTAAAAATCTATTTATTTGCTTGTTTGCTTTAAAGAGAAGTAGATTGTCTCAGTCATTGTCTCTAGGCAATGTTGACTACATATTATAAAACCAGTGAGAGGTTTTTGAAAAAAAAGTTTAATTGAATTGAAAGAAACCAAGTGTACTTTAATATTTCTTTTCAAAATTTCCTTAAAATGTTCCAGTTTCTGAAAGCTTCCAATTTCCTTTTTGTTGTCGTTGTTGTGGTTAACGCTTCTTATTTCAAGTATTGCTAGTGAATATTTTGAAGAATTTCAGTAGAACGGCAAGTGGGAAATTTCCAAATGCTACTTTATTTGCTTCTTGGCTAAATGTTTGTCAATCTGTACAGGTTTTATTATACACCCACCTCTGCCTCTTAATCCTGACAAATATTTTATTCTGTGATGAACAAAAGCACCACTAGTAAATGTAACATTTTGATAAAAAGCGGATTTGATATCCAGGAAGAGGCAAAGAGTGGGAACATAGAGTATAGTATAAAAGGCGTAAGTACAGATATTTTTCTTATAACAATTTTCTCTTTAGGTATAGAAGTTCTAAGGAAAATTTTGTTGGAATTTTCTGTCACTTATTTCCATTGAAATGACAGCCCGTATTACTCAGAGAGGATGCGGAGTGTCCCTTACTGGAGATATTCCAGAATCATCTGGATGCAATCCTGTGCTGTGTGCTCTGGGATGAGCCTGCTTGAGCAGGGAGGTGGGACCAGATGATGCACTGTGGCCCCTTCCAACCTGACCCATCCTTCCCATCCTATGATTCTGTGCAAAATGAACATTTTGCCTGAGGCTCCCCAGGAACAGGATGTTACTAATCAGGCTACCTTTTCTAACTATTTGGCTGCTGTAAAAGAAGCATCAGTTGACCTATTATGTCATGCACTATGAAATTTATTTGTTTATTATATTCCTTTTTAAAAATTATGCTGATTTGACTGTGGAGAATCCTAAGAACGGAAGAGCTGTTGTTCTCACTGAGATGGAACTGAATTTATCAGGGGAAAAATAACTTCCAGATTGCACACTAGGAAGGCAGATGACAGGCACAGAGGATTGGAGAGTGTAGAGAAGCAAGATTTTTGAGAGGCACAGCAGGCAAACAACCACAAAAACAATCAAGGGATCAGAGGGGCTCTTTATGTCTGCTGCAACTCCTAAAACCACTGAACGAACAGAAATCAAGCCTGAAAGGAAGCAGCTGTCTTGCAGACAAGTAACTTCTATTAATATTTATGCCCATTCCAACAGTTTCTTGTTGCCCCTAACAGTACATGTCTGTGATCTTTATTAGCATTTCTGATCAGAAAATCAGGAATTGGATCAACACTGAGAGCATCAGATATAGAGCCAGAGCTTTTCTACTGTGGACTCAGGAATTTCTGAGGAATCCCTGACAGGCTTCGGAAATGGGACAAGGACTACTGTCAGGACTTGCTAAAGACCTGAGTTTTGACGGTGATATATTTTGCAATACTTATTGCTGTTCTCTTTAAAGATTTCTTAGATTATTAATACACAATATGTGTGGGGACTAATAAGAAGCAGATTCATGATAGAGGTACTTCTTATAGTGACAGAAAAAGGTCTATGCTTCTCCATAAATCTAAGCATTCATTGGGTCAGTATATTAACCGATAACATTCTTGTACAGTTTATAGTGAGTGAAAACCATGAGGGGAAAACCAGTCAAGTGACTATCTGCAGCTATAAGGGTAGGAGACAAGAGAAAGGTAAAAGGGTATTTTTGTATAATCTGATGGTTTTTACGTAAAATATTTCCCTACCAATGGAGAAAAAAAAACAACAAAAAACCAGAGCCCTTACCCATGGGCTTAGACAGTTGGCCTAGATGAAAGTCTTTATTATTCTGAATTTAGGAAATTTTAATTATTTATTCCTACAGAAGTAAACTGTGGAGGTCATGCCTACTGGGTGCAGGCAAAACCTTTTGTACTATTCTGTCATTCATTATGTATAGTTTATATTTTTAGATATTAAAAGTTTAGAGAAATTTAAACTTTTGGGGTTTTAGATGTTTTTAAACATATTTTCAAGAGATTTTCTTCTCTCGTGCTATACGTACAGAAAACTTATATGTTTCAATGGGTTTAAATGTTGGCCCTTTTCCCTATCCTAATTTTTGCTGCATTGAACTCCACTGGGTGCCATTGGCTTTTTTTCCTTCTTCACTAGAGAGGATGTCCATTAGTACTCAGCTGTTTTCACTTGCAGAAATCCTTGAACCTACCTAAACCACTTATCAGTTTCCTTTTCTGTAATCTAAACAGTTGTGAGGGGTTTTTAAGACCTTTACTGAAACATCCTATCTGCACTCTTTTAAAAAGTTTTAAATCTCTTTCAACACCATCTAATTTGTTGCCTAAAGGATTTTCTGAAATTGTATTCTCAGAAAGAGCAACTTTTATTTTGGTGCAAGTCATTATGTTTCATCTTCCAACTCTTTTTTTTTTGGCAAAAATAATGAATGCATTTACAATGTGCTGCTGGGCACCCTCTGTTCCCAAACAACCCTTGCTTTGTACCTGCCACCCGTGTGTTTTATTTGTTAGATAATAATTTCTCTCAGCATCACCAGTGTGTGTGGCAGGGCCAGGGGAGCACAGGGAGTGCAGTGCCCTGGTCCCACCCAGGGCCCAGGTGCCCCATGCTCACATCAGCCCATGCCTAGCCTTGCTCCCAGTAGGATGCAGACCATGCCAATGCCTCACCTCCAGTCCCAGCCCCAGCCCCATCTCCAGCGGAACCTCACGCTCCAGCCCATCCCCTCCCAGCCCCCAGGGCTCCTGGCTGTGCCCACCCTGCTCTGGCAGGAGAGTGAGGGCAGGACCCTGCCTGTGCCTGGGTCACCCTGATTTTGAGTTCTGTGTCCTTTTCTGGGCCCCTCACTTCAGAAAAGACAGTGAGGTGCTGAAGAGTGTTTGTAGAAGGGCAACAGAGCTGGGGGAGGGTCTGGAGAACAAGTCTGATGAGGAGCAGCTGAAGAAGCTGGGGGGGGGCTCAGCCTGGAGAAAAGGAGGCTCGAGGGGGTCCTTCTCAGTCTATACATCTCCCTGACAGGAGGCTGGAGCCAGGTGGGGTCGGGGTCTTCTCCCAGGGAACCAGAGACAGGATAAGAGGACACAGCCACAAGCTGCACCATGGGAGGGTAGAGTTGGACATCAGGAAGAATTTCTTCCCTGAAAGGGTTGTCAAGAATTGGAATGGGCTGCCCAAGGAGATGGTGGAGTCACTGTTATCTGGAGATATTCAAGAAACCACTGGATATTGCACTCAGTGACTCAGCCAATGGTTGACAAGGTTGTGTTTGGTCAAAGGTTGGACTAAATGAACTCAGAGGTGATTTCCAACATAAATGATTCTGGGATAGTATGACTCTCCCGCTCAGCTCCATCCTGCCATGCTCCCTGACAAGGTGGAACTTGTCATGGCACTTCCATGTTTTTAAATATAAATTCTCTTCACTAGATCAAAAACCCTAGAAATATATTTTGAATATTCAAAAGCTGAACACACAAGCTCTGCTGCTTTGAAAGGTGAACCATGCAGGGCTGCAACCAATATGGTTTTGTTTGGGTTATCTTCTGCCTGAGGCTTTAATGATGTTTTTGATCTTCTGCTTAGTTGCTTTCCTTTGTAAATCATTCATTGACACTTATATTTTTGTACAGGAGAGTAAAAATCTTCATTACTCTTGTTATCTGATGGATATAACTTCAAAAAATGCATAGATAGCACTACAATTTTACCAATATTTAGCTGGCATTTATACTTTGCTATTTTAGAGCCTTATGTTGGGGTTGCATAGGTAGATATAAATGGTGTGTAGTATAGTAATGAGAAAATGAAAAGTGCTCTTTCTTCCTGTATCTCACTGAATAACAAAGGGGAAGAAAGCTGCAAAACATAAGCCTGTGTGTAGTTAAATTAGGCTACTAGATACAAAGTGAAAAACGTTATCACAAGTTTTTGGCTGCTTGTATGCAGAATCCCCAGGCTAATGAAGAGAAAACTATGGGGAAAATACTTTCATTTTATTCTCAGTACCGTTGCTTTGTTAATATTTTATTCTTTTGTCCTTTCCCCCACCTTTTTATACACTGTAGAAAAGGAAAAGAAAAGAAAGTAGAGAAAAAGGAGAAAAAACCCAAACAAGCAAAAAAACCCCATATGGTTTATGGCTGTCACCGATATTAATATCTTTCGGAAGAAGGCACATTGGAGCTTCAATTAACATAAGTGGTTCACTGTCTTTTGTAAAGGATATTGTTTATTATATTGTTCTCTAAGAGAAGATATAAGCAAAGACTATTACAAAAGAAATGCTGAGTTATCAAGCATTGTCCAGATTATAGAGTGGCAGTACTGGAATTACAGAAGTGTCTGAAATTCAAATGATATCTCTTGCTCCTGCTTTTTTCTCCCCACTACATTCAAAGTTAAAGGTGGGAAGGGAGTTTTTGTGGCCCTTCTTGCACCTTAAAAACAGAAATTTTTTCCCTGTAACCCCTTGTGCTCATTACCTGCAGTACAAGCAAGTAGTTTGATTCTTGATTGATGGCAATCCTTGTGTTTTGATGATTGCAGTTCCTACCTACTCTTCACCCTACACTTTTTAACTTTTTTAAAAAATTATTTTAGTTTTTATTTTGTTTTATACTTTTTCTCTGGTTTTCATATATTTTTCTAAACCTAGGTCATATTCTGTATTATTTTCATTCGGGGAAATAGCTGGCAGTTTTCAATGAAAATGCCCTACAAACAACCATTCTTAAAAGAGGTAAGAAGTATGTTAAATAACAATATTTAAAAAAACAAGCAAACAGACAAAAAACCCACCCCAAAATGCCAAAAAACCCAAAGTGAAACACAGCAAAAACCCAAAAGCAGCAGATTATTTCACTCACATTTCAGAGGTTTTTTTCTACCACAGAAGCTGATGAAAACCCTTGAGGTGAGAGGTGGCTAGAGTAATGAACTGGGGTTTTATTTAATTTGGACTGACATAGAATTATGGTCTATCTTCATGGTTAGAGTTCATATAACTAGAGGCTTGTGGCTACAGTGTGGCTACAGAGATATTTATCATTGTTAAATATCATAACATAAAGTTAGCTTAGGATTAAAAATATTTTTCATACAAAATTGAGGTAAAGCTTTGTGTTTTGAATCATTAAATATTACAAATTTAGAATGAAGTGGTTTTAGAGTCTTGCAATATCTATCACACATTTCTGGATTACAGTACGGTGTTAACAAGAAATGTGTATTTGAAACTGATGCTGCACTTTAGCAGCAGTTTAGCAATGGAAGGAAAAAAGTATGTGGATGTAGCCTATTAAAATGTCACTTGTAAGACATTTCAAAAGGAAAAGGCAGAAGATGGTTTATATGTCACTGGATGTATCCTTATCCTCTCCTGTCAGTCCTACCCAGAATAGATCCTATAGATATTTTCGTGTTATAGAGAACCTTTCTTAATTTTTTCCTACTAGCTGTAATACATACTGTATGTATAACAGTTTTATACTTAATTACAAATCAGCCTGATTGTGGAAACAAGCTCTAATCTCTTCCTTTAATTTAAGTTAAATGGAGCTGTGTACAGCGACAACCAGACAGCTTCATTTGCCTAATGCACAGGGTAAACAACCACAGAGTCACATCAGAATTCAGGTCTTGTGGCCTTATTCCTCAGAAGCTCATTTACCAAGGACAAATTATTATTATTATTATTATTATTATTAATAATAATAATAAATGGTAGTAGTAGAAACATAAATTTCTTGATGTGTGGTTGGGGTACAAATCAAAATTTTGTGGTATTTCAATGAAATATTTGCAAAAATACCAATCTGGTCGACTCATGTTTATGTAAGAAAAATTCGCTCAGATATAACAAATCTTATAATAATAACTGTATTAAGTATGTAAGTGATGACAAACATCCCTTTTATGATAAAAAAATTATACAGAAGTATTATTCAACTACCATTTCCATTTTGGGAAGAAATCTTGTTGATAGACTGATGTGTTGAAAATAATGCCTATTGTGGAAAAAGTCAGTAACTCTGAGCTGAAGAATCATCATCAGCAGATTTTGGTATACCAGTGAGGTTTTTTAGAATACACATATCATTAAACTCTGAGAAAGAGAAAATGTCATACTTTTTGTTATCTCTCAATATAATAAGTCATCTTCATTAATGCTATGTCCAAAAGCAGATTGCTGAAAAGAAAGGTAGATTTGATATTTTCTAAATGTAACTCAAATATCAGAATGTTTTACTTGTGGCATTCAATTATCCTTTTATCACAATTCATGTCAAAACTGAAGTATTAGTATTCTAAATCTGGATCTTTCTTTTTGATCACTGTGAATGTCCCAACTTAACTAGTTCTAAAGATTTCAGCTTAGTGATTCAAAAATCAGCCAAGTAATTCAAACTATTTTGCAAATATTGTGTAATGAGATACTACAGCTAACATTACATGCACTGAAATTGTGTATTACTTTTTATTTGGCATTTTTTACAGTAAGACATAATTCTTGACCGGTGTTTGATCTGAAGAATGGATGATCCTAGGCCACTTGTTTGCAAGTAAAAAAAAATCATTTCCATTCATACATAGATGATAGCTGAGCAGCAGATAAATATCATCTAGTAAGAAGTAGAGTGAACATTGCCAATGGTCTTTGTTGTGCTTTTATTTTTATATTAAACCTGCTTTTTCGAGTCAACAGGATTATTTGGGTACCTGAAATGAGTGAACTTCAATGCTTATAAGTATTTATTCTAAACATAAGATTTTAACTATATTTCCTGAAACATGTTTCAGGTTTCAGTTCTTTCAGGTTTTGGCATACTAGCTGTTGAGACAATGTGTTCTGACTTATTATTTGGAATTCTGTAGGAATCGGAGACCTGTCTGGTTTAATTAGAAACCAAGAAATAACTCAAGAATTTTACTGACTTGCATAAAATCATAGAATCATAGAACGGCCTGTATTGGAGGGGCCATAAAGATCATCTCTTTCCAACCCCTCTGCCATGGGCAGGGACGCTTTCCACTACACCACTACATCTACCCTGGCCTTGAATACTTCCAGGGATGGGACAGCCACAACTTCTCCAGACAACTTGCCCAAGTGTCTGACCACTTCCACAGTAAAGAATTTCTTCCTAATAACAGATGCAAACCTACTCTTTTTCAGTTTGAAGCCATTCCCCCTCGTCCTGTCACTCCAGATCCTTGGAAAAAGTACCCCTCAGTCCTCTTGCAATCTCTTTAGGTTGCAGGTCCTAGAAGGTGCTGGAAGGTCTCCCTGGAGCTTTCTCTTCTGAAGGTGCTGAAAAACCTCAACTCTCAGCCTTTCTCCATAGCACAGGTGTTCCATCCCTCTGATCATCTTCAGAGCCCTCCTCTGCCCTGGCTCCTACAGGTTCATATACTTCTTATGTTGGAGTACCCCGAGCTGCTGCAGCACTGCAGGTGGGGTCTCAGCAGAACGGGGCAGAGGGGCAGAATTCCCTCCCTGCCCTGCTTCCCACGGGGCTTTGGGTGCAGCCCAAATACAATTCGCTGCCTCTATTCTGGTAGTTTATTTTGTGTGAAAAATATATCATTATTCCATATAGCCCAAATTGTATACAGACCACTAACAATTCCATTGCATTTCTCTTTCCTGTCAAAAAGATCATGATTAAACAAAATATACATGATCTTTTAGGCGGATTTACATTTTCCTTTTTTCCCCCTGAAGAATCAGAGATGTTAATTAATAGAACTATTGTGAAATGTGTCATCTTGTACAAGCTCTACTATTGATCTCAAGACTGTTACCAAATAAACTTCCCTTTATCAGACCAAAGGAATCTGTAAGTGGAAAGTGGAGGGAGACAGAAAACTGGATGATAAAATACAATTGTAAGAAAACTGATTTAAAACATTATCTTTTACAACCCATTATGAAAAAAAAATCCCCCAAACTCATGCTGTTCTCAGTGACTTACTGCTTCTGCTTAGTTATTGGAAACACATATTGAAAAGAGATTAATTCATACATGGTAATAATAACTCCCTTGTAAAAATGAGTAGGTAAAACAAATTAATCAAACACATTTAACATGAAAATCTTTCACCAATAACAGTTTAAATATTTAGTAGAGCCTATATTAATTAATTCAGCGAAGATGAAGATAAAATACCTAGTACCTGTAATTTTTCCATGACTGTAAATGAACACGTGTTCCCAAGATGTGATGCAGTGGATATGTTTTGAGATTGATGAGAAGCAAACCATATTGAGCTCGTAGCTGCACAGCGTGATAATTTGTACACTTCCCCACATAATAACCATATTTAACTCAATGTAGAGATTGGAGAGAGAGCTCTTTCTCATCCTGCAGTCTGGCTAAACAAACCCTACTGTTTTCCTCTTTTCACATACCTTTGAGGAAGGTGGTCTTGATTCTGCCACCAACCTGCATACTTTCCTTATTCCTGAGGAGATACATTTTATCTCACTCTATGCTGTTATACAGGAGAAATATTCTTCCATTTCTGTATTTACTCATGTAATATTAATGTGAGAATAAGGCTACTAAGGCTGATGTTTAGTTCTCGTTTTCCTGGAGTTGGTTTGGGTCACCCTCACAAACTGCTGTTACTACTTAGCTGTGGTGTCTTTCTAACAAAGGTGTTCAACCTCAGCAAAACTTTCGGTAGGTATGAGGTGATTCTCTTAATCTGTTTATATCTTCAGACACAACTTGCAAGATCAAGTGTTCGATATCCATGAAATAATTCAATCTCTCCATAGTTGTTATCCCAGTTGTGGACTTCTGATCATCATTTTTATACTACAGGATTGGATTTTAAAGATGGATGGCACTTTTTAACAAGTAAAAGGTTGCCAGTTACATATTTTACTGGCTGTAAGTGTTAAAAAAGTCTATTGCATGCCCGTGTTGCCTGTAGACTTTACTGTTATAATATTTTCTGTATGTGGAAATGTTATTTACCAGTTTTTAATTCCTTTTCATTAACTCCCACTTAAATCAAAGAGGTTTTTTAAAGTATTGTGGGATTTTGCTTAGGAGCATACTAACATCTATGTCCTAAACAGTCTTTTACAGACATGACAACTGCACTGTAAAGATTCTAACAAGGCAGTTGATTTAAATTTTGAAGTCTTGCATCACGTTTCTCTTTTTTTCTCAGTTGATATATGTGAGTGTTTTTTTATCTGAAACTACAGAAGTCAAGACCACTCAGCAGACATGCTTCCCTAATTGTGAGGGGTACACAGGAAGTAGGCACGTGTTGCTGCTACTTTCAGTTATGCCACTGCATGCAAGATGAAATAAATTTAGTCCTATGATGTGTTTTCTGTCCTATGAAAGATACAAAAATTCTAAATTTAGGAAAAATATATTCAACTTCTGAATAAATGGGCTCCTCTGATGTTACTGGTTTTGTAGGAAAATCCTTTTTGAAAAACATCTGTCCAGAAAACAGAATAGATATGAGCACAAATTACATTCTTTTAATACAACTTGTCTCCTCCAGTTGAAAGTAAAAATCTCCAAATACTAAGCATGTTATTTTCTTTACTGGAAGGGAGAAAAGAAAATAAAGATATGGGCTATTGAACATCTCCATCATCTGTCCATAAAGATTTCCTGAAAGGCACATCTCCATTCTGTTTAGCAAGGAACCAGTGTCAGAATCTCCCTTTAGCTATCCAAATGTGAAGAGAATTATTAATTTCTGTAATATTTTGTAAACTGTATTTTTTCATTTTATTATAATATAATCTCTCACCCTGTAGCCTCTCAGATTATGTGCAATTCCTAATATGTCAAAAGACGACATAAAACAGTAATGGAAAAAGCAAATGTAAATATTTTCTTAGAAGGCATATTGGATTTTTGCTCCTGAAATATCTTTTTCATTTTGGAGAAATCTTATTGTGTGGAATATATTTGTTCTGCAAATCCACCAAAAAGTGTTTTTCTGAGCAAGTATTTTCAATCATAATCTGTTTTGATTAATACTTTGCAGCAATATTTTTCAACAAACATCCTGAGAGAATGTTAAAGTTACAAATTCAAGTATAGCAGGTCTAGAGAAATCCAATTTCTACAGTCTGTATGTATATCATAATTCAATAAAGTACCCACAAATTATTTTCTTTATAGTTCTGTCCTCATTCACTTGATGCAATGGCCTTTCCCTTCATTGCCTGCAAATGCCACAGATCAACCAGGCAATTTTCCAGTGTGGCATCTGGTGTCCTGAACTTGGCAGAGGTTGCTTTTCAAAATCTCTCTTCTGCATCTAAATAGGAGTTTATGGAGGTGAAGTGTAAAAATAATACTTACTATGTTTCTTCTTTACCACCCTGTTCCAGTCCATAGGAGTTCATGCTTTGGGAGTAAGTTGGTAAATTGGCCTCATCTCTTCATGTTACTCTGTGGTTAAATGACCTAACTTAAATAGGAGCATTTAGGCACTGGAAATGACTGAAGGCATGTCTTCCCATGAGGCATCCTAACTGCGAGTGATGTGGCAATTTAAGAGTCGTCAAAGAAATATTTGTTTTAAAAACAGATACAAATTAGTACATTCGAAGAAAAATATTGGTGAAAAACATTAATTTTATGATAGAAAATGCTAGTTCAGCAAAATACTTCAGAAATGTGTGCCCTCTGGTATCAGCCAGGTATGAGGATAAGCAAATTGACTCCATCTGCATACACTTAGTATAAATCTAGATGAACTAAACAGGATTCAGGTATCTGAGAGCAGGCTCTGTAGGTATTGTGAGGAGCCCCAATGAGGAACAGCAGTCTAGACACAAATGTGTTAGTCATCATCAGTCTGCTCTGCCTGATGTCTCAATATCCCCCCCAAACTCCCAAGTGACGCCTGTTTTGGTGCTAAATATCTAATTTGCCTATTCATAGATGAATGTTCTCTGTACATAACAATTCAGTTACATAAAATTAGGTGTCTAGCAGCATTTTAGAGATCCTAAGGTATCTTTCCACCCCAAGGTGCCCGCTTGCATATCTCCCATAAAGCCTCTGTCACATACTGCAGCTCTAAGCAGGTGTTTCTATGATCAAGAATGACTCTGTATAGATGTCTTTATGCATTTGCATTGTTCTGCTGCATTTAGAGGTCTAAATTTAGTTTAGACAGTGTGGCAGGCAAGATATCATGAGATATTCAGTTGTGTGCTGGAGAAGCTGGAACTCATTCGGACTATTTTAGAGCTGCCTGTCAGGATAAGATCAACCCAGACAAGAAACTCTGGATTTCTTCTGTGCTTTAGCACTAGAAATGGCCCTTTAGTTTGATGGATCATTTCATCCCACAAGTTATAACTGAATAAATAAATACTGAATTGCTTATTAAATTGTGCCTACCACATACACATATATATGTATAAATACATATGTACAGCTACAACTTATTGAATTCTCTGCAGCCTCTTACTGGTGCAACTGACTTCATTCTCACACTCAGTCTCATACCAACCAACACCCTGAAGTGTGCCAGTCTGCCAAGCTATCAGGCACAGATATGCCCTTATCTGGGCAGTTTGCTCAGAGAGGATGAGGGTGAGGTGGCATCTGTTTTCAAGCCCCTCCCAACTCTCCTTGAATTCTGTCTAGGGATGTTCTCATTTTGGATGTGTCTCATTGGTACCAGTCAGGGGGTGACAGTGGTTAATCTCTTTATCTTGTCCCACCTCTGTTGCCAGGATTTAATCACTGTCTCTTTTAGACCTGGTTGTCTTGAGAATTTGCAGGTAGATTTGTGTGTGCCAGCAATACATGCTGCTTTTATAGCCCTTCTTCCTGCACATCAATATGCAGATTTTTATTGCAATTTTGAAAAGTTCTAGAAGATTCCTGGGCTTCTTTTTTCTTAGCTATCATGGACAGTTCAGTATGTAGCGGTAAAACATAAGTTTTCTTCTCAAAAGTCTCCCAAGCTTATGGAGTATTTCAGCAATATATTGTCTTAAACTTTCCACTTTCCAAGTCTGGAATTGCAAATGAAGATTACAATTCTCTTCTTTCCTCGCAGTCATTTTTGTCTTTAAATTCTAACCTAATGCACTCTTAGTATGCTGTCGGTTTTATTGGATTCTGATGAGCTTTATGATGTGCCTTCCCACTTTCTCATTCTCTATTATTCATCTCACATTATCCATTTTTATCCAAGACAAACTGGAAAAAGAATTTGAAAAGAAACAGAAGAGTCAGATGTCATTGCTAGGACAGACAGATTCTTGCTGTGCATTGTGATCATACCCTCACTGACTGTCCTGCTGAATATTTATTAAGGGCTACCTCTCTGTCTAATCTGAACTTTACTGGTTATAAGAGAAATGGTAGATCACATCAGGTACAGATCTTCATCCAGGCTCTGCTGTGCAGCATTTTTGGCTGTGAGCAGAAGCTGGCTCTCTCCTGAGTTTAGCAGCAAAGTTGTCAATGTCACATAGTGTGAAGTTCAGTTCCAAAAACCTCTGCTATGAGAGCGTGGGGATAACTGTAGAAAAGTTGTGCAAGATTTAGGCAGAAATTTTAAGTACATCTTAGTAAGAGGAAACTTATTTGTGGTATTATTCCATTATGAGAGTGTTTTTCTAGCAATGTTAAACATTGGTACACTATTAAAAAAAAACAAAACAGGAAGTTTGTATTACCAATCTCACATTCTGCTCGTAAGAGCTGGAGAAAAAAAATAGTAAAACAACCTGTTGAAATTCTTTATGTTTAGACCATTAAATTTATTTGGAAAGCTGTTTCAGAGCCACTCAAATAATGATGAAAATCTGTTGGTAAAAGTGTAAGAACAGAGACTCAAAAGGTCGAATCCAGCCTCTTCAGGACTCTGTGTTGGCTGGGGCCGTTGTCTTCTATAGCTGCCTTGACAAGACATCCAGTTAGGGATACAGTGCCTCAGATGAACATAAAGTACAGCTGAAATGTGCCCTGGCAACTCTGTGTGACCCTTGTGCACCTCTTGTGTCCCTGCATCCTGGAAGAATGACAGCTAGGAGGGGGCCAAAAGGAGAGGGACAGGGACTGCGAGGCGAAGGCAGCCTGAGAGTTGTACTCGAGGATCCTTATGGATCCCTTCTGTCTCAACATCCTGTGATTCTAACTCACGTGCTTGGCACGTCCGTCTGCGGAAGGCAGGGCCTGCAGAGAGCTGTGCAAGTCCTCCGGCGAGATGTTGTCCCCATACAGAAAAGAGGGATCTCTGGTGCTGCACATTCATGTCTCCCTGAGAACCTGGGCTGGGTTTGTCCATCCCCAAGCGTATGAGTGAATGCCAAGAGCTACAGCTGCTCTAGGGAGCCATGGGTCAGGACTTGGGCTTGAAAGCAGCACAGGCACACAGTGGTCTTCTTCCTCACCTGTCACTTGCTGAAGACTTGAAAATTTCTCTGGAGCAGCACCAATCTGAGGAAAATGAGAGCTGCATGGAGCACACCTACTCTCTGCCCCGTTCTTCTCCTCCATGTGAGTTTGTCTTTGAAATGGTTTCTGATTCTTGGACTCACAGGACAGGTCTTCTGTTTTGCCTGGTCAATCCCTTTGGGAATTTCCTCACTGTCCTCATGCACATGTTCTGCTGCATTGATATTTTGTCCTGGTTTCTCATGCATGCAGGCAAGTTTGCCTGAGTCTGGCAGCACTGTGCCTGACCTCAGAGGCTGCCTCAGAAGTGTTCCACAGATGATCTGCTGGGGCAGATGTGGTCCCTCAGCGTCCACTTTGCAGTTAATCTCTGGCTGCTCAGAGATCACATGCGTATGACAGCTTCAAGGTGGCCACTCGTGGAGGGTAGCACCCATGAAAGGGTGTCTTGCAGAGCTTTCCATTGGAATGGGGGAGCAGCCTAATTGACATGATAAGCAGGGCAGGACAATGCACGTGTTGGCTACATCCCCTGACTTTTATTTTTTTCCCCCAAGAAAGCTTGCCATGCAGAAGAAGAAGGGGGAATGAGTTGTGATGTGAAGGAACAGGGGTCTTACAAAGAGGCCACACCAGCCTTTGGGGTCTCACAGCCAGAAAATTCACTGCAGGGTGTCTTAATACCTGTGGATGCTCACACCATGCTGGGTACACTAAGTATGTGTAGGATGGTATGGTATGGTATGGCGGGGATATTTACTCCATGGCATTGCAGAGGATGCAATGGGAGCGTAAATGCAGCCACAATTGGTAGCATCCACATAGCTATTTGCGAATCATATTTTGAAATGATTTTTGAAGCATGGGAGCAAAAACCTTCGTCTTGGCTACTACATGGTGGTCAAGATGCTGATAAAGTTTTTTTAAGTGATGTGTGCATCCACAATATACAAGTACTTTTCCATTTTTTAAATGGCAAAACGTGCATAGGCTTTTCAGCCAGAACTATTTTAGGTCTGCACAATGTTCAATTTGTTACAGACTAAAACTGTTTGTGGTTTTAAATTCAAAAACATTGTTGGATGGATAAAATGTCTGCTCTCTGCAAATAAGCTTCCTAGTGGTATATTGCAATTCTCAGCAAGGTCTGTCTCTGTCAATTCACACAACAATCTTAGGTAGGTAGAGTGGAACAAAATCAGGATTTTCTGCAGGTGAATTAATTTCCCTTGTGGTCAGTGGGTAGATTTGTGTGGACAATATAAGTTATGCACTTTTTTTTTCTGTTTAAAACCATGTCTGCAACTAGCACACACATCCACAGAAGGAAAATTTAGACTGTTTGCTCAGTTCAAATTGGTAAACAAGTATTTTGTTCTGATGAGATTTAGCATGGAATTATGGGAGTACAGAGATTTCATAAACCAGCTAGGTTGGCTGTCTGACACCTGCTTATGTAATAAGAGATCCAGGGAATGAAATTATGGCTAATGGGACTTTGCAAACAAAAAATTTGGAGTGGTTATATTCCAGCCGCGTAACTTGCTATTACTTTTTCAAACTTCAGGACTTCTAACATGCAATGATTTCTGCAAAAAGACTTCAGTGAAAAAAAAAATCACAGAACAGGACTGAAGCTATGTTAGACTGAGTTATATTTGTCTACCTGCCTATACACAGAAAAAACTGTGATAAAATTAGTCACATACATAGCACCTACAAGAGAAGTAGTGAAAAGTGTATTAAACTCTGAGGCTTAACCTGCATAGGATTCAATGCTTGCTTAAAGTGAGCATTTTGTGCTTCTAGGATGTCAGCTTAACTGTTCCATGGCAGATTTTCTGTCACTCAGTAGACAATTCCTCATACATAAACTATTTAGAGACTGCCTGCTCTCCTAGAATATGATAGAAGTATTTCATTTTACTTTGTTGCCTATTTCAAATTGGCAGGATTTGTGGGGGGATAGAAAATACAACAGGTTGTCTACACCCATTAAAACCAGTTCTCTTGGCTCCACCTATCTGTATACAGACCTCTGGAACTAAGAACAGAAAATATTATCAAAGCACAGCTTGAGTGAGGTTTTACCGACCTCATGCATAGATCCTCCAGCTTTTTGTCTTGCTAATCATGGCTTTAATTTTAGCCATAAATACTCCTTACCCTAATTTTGTTATTAATTGTGTGGTTGACATTAGCTTACTTACATTAGTTAGCTAAGGATTTTTACACCTGTTTTTTACACCAGCCTGACATAGGACAGCCTGTTGGTCAACACAGAAATAAAATGTAGGTGAAAGAAAAAGCCATGTAGAAGGAATCATGATTGAATTAACTTCTACTGAATGGAAATAGCAAGACAGAAAAAGGATGAGAAAAGCAGAAGCAGTGTTTTGAGAGAAACAAAATTAATAGTAAAATAGTAAAATAACAGATTTCTGTTTATGAAGGTGACAAAAGATTCATTAGAGAGGTACAAGAGTACAGGATTCAATGAAAGGGCAGTAGATGAGCAAAACAGAAGCCATAGGGCAGTTTAGCAATTATGAGGTTAATGAGAGATATGGAAAAAAAAATTTAGGCAAATAATGCTCAGTGAATCAGTCAGGCAATTAAGCAATAATATGCAATATCTTATGGCTCCCACCTGTTTCATTAAATTTAGGTAGAAGGAGCCTCAGGTTCCCCTCACATATTAAAGTTTTGAGTCTCCAGTTCAATGCTCTTTGGGAATTAAATACTAAAGAAGGCAAGGCAGCCTATGATCTTTTAAAAGGAAGATTCATTTACAGTAAATGAAACAAACAGAGCTAGGTCCTAGCAGCTGGTTCATTTTAGATGAGTTTTTCCCCACTTTGTAAACAACATGTTGCTGGGATTAGGATCATGAAGCACTTGGTAGATTATGAGAAATGGTAGAACTTATGTCATGGTTTTATTTCACAAATATTGTTTGTGCATGTGAGAGCATGTGAGAAACAGAAAAAGCTGTTAGTCTGAAAGGCTGAAATGTGTCAGACTGATGTGATTGCTGATAAAAGTCTGATGAATAATAGCAGTGAGTATAATGGTAAGTATAAGAGCACTTAACATAAAAACATATTAAAAACCTTTCAAAAGACTTTCTCATGTAAATATATTTATTTTCCTTCTCAATTCATGCTAAGTGGCCTGTATCTGAAATATTGTAAAAAATGTTTTCTTTAAAAATTATTGGGCCAATTATACTTAGATACAACTATCTTGTCCATAGTTACTTTTAAAATTATGTTATTTTAAAATACCATATTGTCAAATATCTACTTATGTAGTTGATTTTTTTCTTTTTTAATATCACCTGTAAATGTTGTGAATTCCTAAACATACACGGAATAAATAGTATCAGAGATGTAAATTGGTAAGAGTGAAAAATCTGAGTCTCCAAAGCAACTATTTAATGTAACATGAAGCCAGATAATATTTCTGCTGTTCATAAGAAGTTGACAAAACTCGTTATCAATCACATAGTATGTCTGTCTCATCTGGAGTTTCCTTCACGAACCCACAAATCACAGCAGTCACTACAAATAATAAACATAGTGCATATTTTATTTTAAAATAAGCTCTCTGTGAAAAAAACCCAACCTTATGGGTGTGTGCTGTTGCCAGAGTAGCTGCTCCAGGTCACATGGTTTAGACAAAAATGGAACTGGTAATTCAAACTAAGTGTTTTTCTTACAAATAGGTTAAACTCTTTGACTGATTATCTTTCTGGTTCTGCATGTTACCATTGATAGGAAAGAGCATAGGACAAACAAATTGAATTCAAATATATGGATTGCATAAATATTAGAGCAGAGCAGTAGAATGACAGTAATTAGCACAACCAGGGAAGACAACTGGCCCAGGTATATATTTGCAAGGAAAACAAAACAACAACAACAAAACAAAATGAACAAACACAAAAACGGAGCCAAAGAACTGTTGAGTAGCTGGCATATAATAATTATAGTCCTCAAATTCAACCTTCTTTTTTCTGTTTCAAGGACAGGACACTAACTAAGAGTTTGATAGTATTTAGAGTTTAATTTTGTGCATGTGCATATATGCCTGGCATATTTTTGCATGTCTTTTGTGGTAGTGAATTTTTTGTCAAAACATTTATCTCAAAGGTTTGAAGGTCACAGAGGATTTGCTCTGATTCCAACATTCATTTCCCAGCCATTTGTTTGGCTTCATAAAACCTAAGCCTTAGCACAGACTTATAAGGGGAAAATCTGTAGATTCTTTTTTTCCCAAATTTCAAGCAAATTCTAACAGTGAAATTTCAGCCTAGTTTTTTGAAGCTCAGACATATGGATAATCATAATTGATTTTTTAAAAATATGGAAAAATCTGCTTTCTAAAGCATAAGTGCTCAATCAGGGCATGCTGCATCAGACACTTTGTTAATGAAGATGTAATAGGAGCTGATTGAACAGGAAACTCAGAACAGCAGAAGTACAAAAATGTGCTGTGAAAAACTCCTTAAATTAAAAATGAATTGTAATAATCTATTGTGGCAGTAAAGCACTCTCCTAATTTTCTCAAAACATTCCATTGAGGAACTCCAAGGCACACCTTGGCAGCCCAGCATGATGCTCTGTGGTCCTCCCACAGAGGTCCAAGCAGGGTCTGGACAGGCTCTGTGGGTTAATTTGGAAAAGCCATAAAACTGCAGTAGCACGGCCAGGCACTCCTGCTGATTAGTTGGGTGTCCCAGCAGAGATAATTAACTTCACACTGATACAACTTCGCTGCACTTGTCATTAGCGCTTTGTTTGGCACAAGCTCAGGCTCTCAGCTCTCCACTTTGTGACACAGAGCCTACTCTTAATTCCCACAGTCTCTGGACGAAACCTGTGCCGCAGTAATGGGGAGACCAAGGCACAGAAGTGGGAAGGATCCCATTGAGAGGCAACAAAGGCAAGTCTTTGTGAAAGCCTTAGGGACTTCTGTGACTTGGAGGTAAGTCCACATCTAAAGCCTGTCCTGACAGTGGGCTTTTTGCTATGTTTCTTATGGTATGTGTAATTTTATGGAAAATAAGTTTAAAAGACCAGCACAATAATTGATGAGCCAAGCAGAAAATGGAAGGTTGCTTTTTTTTTTGGTTCAGGAACCAGGAGTAGTTTGTAATACACACAGACTATTTCTGCAATGTGCTAGTATCTTCCTTGTGAAAGGCGTTTCTGGGGAGGTAAACCAATAAATTATATAAGTTTTAGATCAGTTTCTTAAATCATCAAAAACTTTAAAGCTACATAAGGTGCCTTCTGTGGTTCGAAAAAGTATATCCTCTATTTCCAACATATATTCATTCACTGATCTGTCAAAATAATAAATATTCAATCAATATAATGTCTAAATAAAAAGCACATTAAAAATTTTTGTGCAAGATGGATATTAGTTTCCTGAATCTTTTTAACATTTCAACCTTTATTTGTAAATGCATAATGCTATTTATAGTGTTAATTATTCATTAACTACAGTGCTTGTTGTTAATCACTAATTTTTTCAAGATAATGGTCAATATTATCTGATATAAAGAGTACTCTGGGCTGCATTAGGAGGAGTGTTTCCAGCAGATCCAGGGAGGTGACTCTTCCCCTCTGCTGGGAACTGGTGAAACACATCTGCGGTGCTGGGTCTGGTGCTGGGCTGCCAGAAAGAGGCTGTGCTTTGAAGGCTTTCCTGCCTACTGGGAAGTTGTGGGTTTAGGCTCATGTCATCTTGCACATTATTTAAGTGCATGTTTTTCAGAAAAAAGCTGCAGAAAAGGCCAAATTTCCCCATTAAAAGATATTTAATTGGGTTGGGAGTGGTTTTGGTTTTTTTTTGTTTGTATGTTTGTTTGGTTTTTAATATTAAAGCTCTGAAAGCCATTTTCTTTACTGTATTCTCACAATAATTACACGCACACAATCAAATCTCCATAATGAAAACCACAGATAAAGAGAAGCGTTAATAAGAAAATGCCAGTTATTAATCTGCTAACATGCATAAACTATACATTATGTATTTTCCTTGTCAAAATTCTTTCCAGAGATCAATGTTTTAATTTTATGGAAATGTGGATCAAAATAATTATGCAGGATTTACAGGAAAGATTTATTATTGGTCTAATTAGAAAAATGAAGCAGGGATTTTTTGGCCTAGGCTGATGTTAAATATTATCTCTTTGCAAAATCCTCTCCTCTCCTTTAATTGCCACATCGACTGCTATTTAAAATCTGCAGAAAGTATAAATAGGCCAAATGAGATATGCAAGGTTTCATTTGTGTACTTATTTTTAATTGTTATGCAGTGCTGTTTTGCTATTGAATGATTAATGATAATACTTTGAATGTCTCAGATAAGCAATGCAGTAAGAGTAGAAAATGTTTAAATAATATTTATTCTGTATCCTTTACTGCACAGTCAGGTAGGCTGGAAATAGTTGTTTGGGGTTTTTTTAGTTTAAATTGGAATAGATACTGCATAAATCTGAAGTAACATGTTGGAAGTCTCCCACTTGGATGGTGTGGTTTTGATAAATTCAGGGCCTGCATAAATACACTCTTTCCGGTTCTTAAATGTTATAACTTTGCTAAGAATGCCCCTGAGATGCTGATATTTGTGGAGTGCCTTTAAGATACCTCTGTGTGTGTGAGTGTGTGTGGCTGTAGGGAGAGGCCAGGGGCAGTTTAGGCCAGACATTAGGAAAAAATTCTTCACTGGAAGAGTGATTGGGCACTGGAATGGGCTGCACAGGGAGGTTCTGGAGTCACCATCCCTGGAGGTGTTTTAAGAAAGAGTCATGGTTTAGTTGATATGGTGGTGTTAGGTCATAAGTCAGACTTGATGACCTCAAAGGTCTTTTCCAACTTAGTTCATTCTGTGATTCTGTTATTCTGATTGTTCCATTGGCAAAGGGCTGGCTCTGTGCAGTGATAGCTCAGCTGATAGCGATGAACTCAGTGACTGCAGGGCATTTTGCTGCTCTGCACATGCCCTCCACGTCTTATGGCCTAGACTGTCACTGGATTTGTGTCACTGTGACTGCAGTAATACAAGTCACTGCAACACTTTAAACACTGGGTTTATTTCTAGTTCAAAGAGTTCATAATATAAACTAAACATTAGCTCTAGGATAGAAATTCTGATTAAGAAGAGTAGGGAGAGTTTGTTAGTACAACAGAGGAGAAATCGTGCAGAGTAAAGCTTTGATGCAAAATACAGAATTTGGAAAGGGAATGTGGTTTTTGATATTTTAGAAACTATAAGACACAAAAGTTAGCCAAAGTCTGAGAAGGTTAAAATTAGGGGAAAATTATGGAAGGGTCAAAAAAGATAAGGAGATACTGCATGAAGCTCCACTTAGGCCTGCATGGGAACCTTGGACTCTTGAATAAACTGTTTAATTCCTTGGCTTTCCAGTAATTATTCCAGATAGTCTGGAAATACAGTGATGTTAGTTACTGATATTCATTAGGAGTCATGGCACTCAAATATCCTGAGGCTTTCTGAAACTCTGGATTTTTTAAGACTGTTTGGAGTAAATTGCATTAAGCTACCAAAAATTTGTATGAAACAGATTTTTTAAGGGGTTGATGCTAAATTTTGAAATTAATTTGGTTCAATGTGTGGAGAATTAACAATTGCCTGTTTTGTGGAGCAAAAGTCCTTAGAGAACCACTGGTTTATAGGGAACAGAAGAATGCTAGATGCTTTACACAGAAAAATCATGATTGTGATCTCTCCCCAAGGAGTCTAAAATCTCATTTGGGAAGAATATAATGAAAAACATTAAATACTAGTGGAGATGACTAGATAAAACTATAAAAAGTTTATGGCTAAAAAGGAAAATAAACATAGAATCACTAATGCAGCATGCATAGAACAAATTTTGATTGAGAGACAATTGAGAGGGACCAATCTGATTTTTAATTATGCCTCAATATATGTTTTGAAATTGCACCCAGCCCACCATGGGAGCCGTGCAGACTCTGCAACACACACACTCCATCTGCCAAACGCTTGCCGATGGGGTGCCCGGGGTACAGCGATACTGATCTGTCCTGGTGTTCTGTTTCTCTCTCCATCTCTCTTTTTCCCTCTTTGCTCCCTTTTCCATCCACCTTCGGTAGGAACACTTACCCTTCATTATCAATAAACAGTTCTCATACATAATATTGCCTCATTTGTGCTTTTTTTTTGTCCAAAAAATCTATTAAAAAGAATCTTTCCCAACTCCCCCCCTTTTACAGCAGGGCATGACAACAATAAACCCTTAAACGCTATTTGTAAGCAACTAATTACATTTCTGCTTTTCTAGCTTTTTTTCTTTTTCACCTGAACATTCTATTTTCTCTGATTTCTCAAGCTATGAGGGGACTATGGTATTAATTGTATAGGTTTGTTCAACATCTTACCCTAATTTCCTACAACCAGAGTGTACTGTATGATTAACTCTGCTGGTTACAACACTTCTTTTTAAAAAGTCATTAACATCTCGCAGGGATCAGAACACTAAATACCTATTTCAAATGTAAAGAGAAGGGCAAATTAGTATGTTTGAAGTTCTTATGAAGCATTCTGATGTGAATTCTTACACATGTGAATTCTTACACACATATATATGCACAAGTGTGTGTGCATTTATACATGTACATATATTTTATACCCTGAATAGGGAGATAACACACTTTGAAGAAAACTGTAGAATTAAGGTCATTTAGATAACTGTAATTCAAACCCATTGTGCAATTTAAATGAAGAGAGAGGAAGTAATGTAACCTTAGCTGGCTTCTATGACGAGCTTTATTTAAGTGCTTGCCATTTTCTCCCCATGTACATTTATGTCAAAAAAATGAGCTTACAGCTTGATGTAATACCTTGACTGTTCTACCAATAGCTAGAAAGGTTGTAAATGAGCAGTAGCAAGAGATTGAACAATTAGTGAAAACTGGTGTATGGGCATAAAAGGGAGCACAAGGGCAAGCAAAACTCTTGGCCAAAGATCAGACAATTGCTGCTTTTCTTCACTAATTGGTACCTGCTGATCTGAGTGCTTATCTACTGTACTTTTAGAGAACGTATCTTTAGTTCCATTTCAAATATGGTTCAAGAGGACTTTGCAGAGCTAATAATTTTCCTCCTTTTTCTTTTGTCTCTTTGCAGAGTTCAGGTCTTAAGAGTTCTTGATAGCAATTTTAGATAAAAATATACAATAATTGATAATAAAGTATTCCATGAATCACCTAGTAAATTAAGTCACCAAAATTCTGCTACCAGGTGTACTGTTTGTTTTTCAAAAATAGCATAAACCCTGCTTGCCATTTCTTCTCAAATTATGCACATGAACATTCAGAGGATTTTGAGTCCTCCACTTATGTAGAAAGAAGGAATTTTCTCTGGCTCTTATAATCTGTAAAAAAAATAATTAAAAAATGGATGTAATTGGTTTTACTCACAGACATCTGGCTCACACTAGGTAGCTAATCTTACCCTTTGTTTGTGCTGCCTTAATGTTAGGCACCTTGCACTGTTGGCAGTTTAGAATTTCCAATTCTCTGGAGATATTTGTTGGTCATCCTTCTTTCTGCATCTTGCCAACAACCTCAGGTGTGTGTCTAGAACAATTTGTACATGAGAGAGCTCTCATGTTCATTCACACAGATACACACAAGGATGCTTTGGGAATGTCATGGGAGAAGGTTTTTGGTTCTATTTTTTTTTTTCTAAGAACATTCTGCTCATCAGAAAACTGCTGTAGGTGTTTTTTCAAGGAGGTATCTATTGTCAATATTTTCATATTAGTGAAGAGCCCTGGTTTTTATAGCACTAAATACGGAAAAGTACCTGTTTAACCTGCCTTAACCCAAGTAGCACTCTATATGCAGCACTAGGATGGGAAAAGAGAAGTTTATTTTTGTTGCTGTATGTATTGTTACATAATCTCACAGAAGTAGTTTTCCTTTCCCTTTAAAATACAATTTCTGAATTAATTCCTTTTATTCTGATTTGAGCAGATCATGATGACCTCTGTTCAGAATGAATGCTAAGCCCAGAGTTAAACCTCAGCCTTGTGCACATCTATGGACCCTAATAAGCTCTCGTCTATCAAAGGCATATCTTTACTGCAGGTTACATCATTATGTAAGCTGTGAACAGGTCACACCCAAATAATGGAAACAAAAGATGGAACTCTGTACAAAGTAATAACTCTACTAGGAGGACAAGAGCTAAAGTATCAAAGATTTGGAGGCAAAAAGTAATTAAAGAAGAATATCTCCGATTTTTCTCTTAAAGAGATTAAATTACCCATAAAAAGGGTGACTGCATATTGTTATTATTAGATTGTTACAGAAATAACCTTTTTTCTTTTTTCTTTTTTCTTTTTTCTTTTTTCTTTTTTCTTTTTTCTTTTTTCTTTTTTCTTTTTTCTTTTTTCTTTTTTCTCTTTTTTTTTTCAGACTAGCAATATAGGAATGTTAATATGCTGTTCTTCCAGTAGTACTGAATCTTCGTCTTGCCTACACCAACTGCACCAATGCTATGTGTGTTCTGTGTGGTGGAACATGAGTGTTGCACGCAACTGTCAAAACAGGTCAGAATAGGGTTTGAGTCACAGCAACACTGCAGAAAGGGATCCTGGCATGCTTAGTAAAGGGAGATTGGTGTGAAACCAAGATGTACATTTAAGTACTGCTAAATTCTCAAAAATTCTATTAGATTTCTGCTGTGGATGTGCAGACACTCATACATGTATGCATTCATATCTACGTTAGTACATGTGCGAATTTATAACAGAGAATTTGGGATGAAACTATATACTTCGCACTTGTCCACTTTTCAGCAGCACAGCAACATTACTCTGCAGCAGCAATTGATTAAGCTGATCGAATGAGGTGGTTTGAAAGCTCCCACTAGGCCATTGTGATGGATCATAGCTCGACAAATGATGAATAATGCATAAGGGTCAACGTGTTGACGTTTCTTAATTACAATGTTAATGCAACCATGATACAGAAATTTCAGAAGGGAGATATGGACATGTCTGAAACAGGATGATGGTTATCTAGTTCCATATTGCAAAAATGTCAAAGACTGAATAACAATCAGAGTGTGATACAAATAGTAAAAGCAAAGAATGTCACACAATGTTGAAAAGATAAGGGAAAATGGTAAAGATAAGCATGATGATGTATTTCACAAATTGTTAACAAAAAAGCACTGAGACTAGGGTATGATTGTCTCTGTGCTGTCCTCTTAATCATTCACAATCTGCTGTGAAGGACATAGGTCAATTGGCATACATACAAATAAACAAAAACATTCAGGAATATAGCTTGGCATTAATTTAGATTGATATTTGTGGTGACATTAATAGTATATGAGGCAAACACCTCCTCTTTTAAACCTGAAATTCTTCATAAAATTTCCAGTATATTTACAATGAGCATAGATTATATTTAATATTTTAATTTTATATTTTACCACCTAAACTTTAGGAATTGACTTTAATACCTGCCAGGGGAAGCTAGATCACACACATCTGTTTTATAAATTAAATACGAAGAAAGATTATCTAATAGAATAGGCACCATCACTGCTTTTAAAAGAGGGGCAGTAAGTGATCACTGAAAGTTTCACTATAGGAAATAATCTCCCACTAATCTCACTATTCTAGTGAGTGTTTTGGTAAAGTTCCATGATCATGAGTAAGCTCTCCTCCATATATACAAACCTCACTGCATTCATGGCACAAGAGGTAATTTTTTTCCCCTTTAAGAGGTAAGGTTTACCTCAATTTTCTTTGAACTTTGGTATAAATTATCCCATCATTTATCAAATGGTCTTGCTGATATCAAGCAGCAAGGAGAAATATTAATACACTTATCTTGAATTAGTTCTGCCTGTGAAAATCTATTTTCATTTTGACTGACAAATTGTAAAAATTTTTGTAGCTCATTTATAACTTTTTTACTAATTCCCAAAACCAATTTATTTTTAAGTGCTCATTTTTATAATGCAGATCTTTGATGTTCTAAATTCTATATCAAAAGTTACATATTTTGAAAAGGACAAAAGTATTTTAGGTCCAGCTGACCTCATGCTGAGCTTCTAATACAAATCCCTTGTGTATTGTTAACTTGGATTTTAAAGTCCAGATTGTTCAGTTTTCACTGGAAGAGCTTATGAAAGATTTGGCTTTTCAGTACCTACGTGATCAGCATACTTCATAATTTATTTCTCTGCAACAGCCACATTAGATATTGTGATATTTAACTGAGCATTGTTCTTGGATAAATAGGATACTATTGGGGACAAAAAGCAGCCTTCAAGTGGTAAAGAATGAAATACATTACAATAGGCTGAAAGGAAAGTTTCAATGAAAATAGGCAACTCAGATTTAAAACTTCTTTTTTTTTAATTTCTTTTTCATTTTCTTTTTAACAAAAACCCCCAGAATCTAGGTGTAAACTAGAAAGAGCTAGAGTAATAAAAGAAGATCAAAGGTGGCAAAAAAAAGAGCAAAAATAATGTATAATAACAAGGGAGATGATTTAGAAAGACACAAGGCAATCTGTGGAGCTGGGTTAATGATAGACAGTAAAGGTGAAAAGAAAATTAAATTGATTAAATGCCATAAAATCATTAATTTCAGGAGAAAAAGGTAAAATGAAGACCAAGAAGAAATGAGGGGAGAGGAGAATTATTTTCTGTAGCAAACACATGAACTCTCAAGGAAAGCAACTGAGAGGAGGGCTAAAGAATTGCTGCATTTTCAATGTGACAGCATGGGTGAGGGAACACTTCTGAAGAGATGTGAAACAGTAGAGTGTAGGAATTTACAGGACAAACAGTGCTGAACCAATGTGAATGAGCTCCTGAACACACTACCCCAAGGCTAGATTAACTCCTAAAAATATTATATTGTGATCTGTGTTACCTGATTGGTATAGAAAAAAGAAAAAAAAGTGGGTAGAGTTTTCAAAATATGGCAATGGAGTTATCTATGTAATGTAGAAAGTGATAAATTAGGTTACATTAAAATGGTGTAAGATTTAGATTCATGACTGTTAAAATAGTGGTAACAACCTTTTTTTTTAATTATTTTTGCACATTCCATTTTGCCTTCACTGTCGTGAACTCTTTGCCTTCTTGATATCTTAGATAACCAGCTTCCCCCAAAGGTACAAGCTTATCTATGATCTTTCACTTCTGGGCCTCCAACTGGTCACTCTGTTTACTTCTTGCCACAAAACCCGTGTTATAGAGCTCACAGTGTGAGCAGTACTTTGGTGTTACCTCTGGCAGAGAATCTCATGCACCAGGGGCATTTCCTTCTTGACATGCATTCACAGGTGGCTGCTGGAGTAACCACTGGGATTCCCAGCAATATATTTAAATACTGGTGATGGATAGAGTCTCATTCCTCAAATCTTCCCCAGGGTAGCTTGAGCTGTCAGAAATCACACTGGTGTGTGTGAGCCTTTATGGGCCACAGGAACTGCAAGGGGCTCTGTACATCCATTTCAGCAATCCCTTTCCTATGAGGGAGTGTGTCCATACTATTAATTTGCTTTGCTCTGTATTGCTGTCAAAGATCTTGCTCCTTGCATCATCTGTGCTTCATTCACACTTGTTAACTATATGGATTCCTTCTGGAACAAATTGCCTCCTTCCAGAGGATGCTGGCAGTGTTAACAGGTCATCGGCTCCAGGACCTACCTCAGTCTGACAGGATGGACGCTCACTGAAATAAATTCAGGCCCAATACTAGCTTAGAAGGCTGTGCACTATCAAAAACCCTTATCCCACACATCATGCAACAAAGAAGATTATTGTAATTGCATGGAAGCACCACTCTGGCTGGCTGTCACATAGCTTTCTCCTTTTTTCGTAACAAATTTTATAATTTCCGACTTTTGTGGCTGAAGAGAAACACTCAATCAATCACTGTGACTAATGGTGACAGGAGTTCCACATGGGTGCTAGAGCAGAACAAAGTTTGAACCAATGGAAACTCTGTGAGTCTGTTGGCATCACGGAGTAGCTGAAGGAGGAAAGCACATCTGGAGAGCACTTGGTCCAATGCCCTGCTCAGAGCAGGGTCAGACTGAGCACCTCCACCTTTGGAGACTCCACAATGTCGCTGGGCAACCTGTCCTAGTGTTCAACTGCCCTCACATTGATAAAATTCCCCTTGAGGACAATTCTGCTCCAGAGTAGTCAGTCCCAAATGCCACAGACTCCCCTCAGATATCAGATGCACCAACACCTCATCACCTTAGCTGCTCTTTGCTGGATTCTCTCCAGTTATATCTCCATGGACTTCCTGCAGAGCTGCATCTCCCTTGGGAGCTCAGCTGAGCCAAGGTCTCTGGGATGGGTCTCTGGACCAGCAGGGGAAGTCGCTGCTCCATGGAGTGCACCAAGATTGCTGAGCACACACACCATCCCCAGCAGTCCTGGCTGCTGCTGGAGCTCACCAGCAGTCGTGGCCTTCTATCACAGCTCTCCCAACAGTGGCAGGTATCTTGGAGGTCTTTAGAACCACCAGAGTCCTCTGAAAAGGCCAGAATTTGTTCCCAGGAGGTCTAGAAAAGTGACTTAGAGACTTAGAGACTGCAGCATGAGCAACAGTGTCTGGGGTCTGCCTCTTGTAGCTGCACTATTCCCTAGCATGATGCAGAGAGGGTGTGGGTGTAAACAGCAGTCCTTTGGCCAACTCTGCCTGCTTGAGTATTTCCTCATTATGCATATTCCCGTGTTTTTCTCTCCTAGAGCTCTACTCATGTATTATGTATAGCTGAATATTCATTGAACCAAAAAACACAGACTCTGTAACTAGTGTTAAGGGCACATGACTCTGCTGCAATCAATTTAGCTGCAGTAGGACAATGGAGACAGGTATGGCTACATCAGCCACAGGCTGCCAGCTGAGAATTAAACCCAGGTTTCTCTGACCAAAATATCCTGTTTGTGCTGCTCCCACACGATTTTTCTGTAACCAGATGGAATTCCCACATTCTAGAAATTCTAAGTTTCTTTGTGGCAAGTTGTGATAGAAACTTTTAGCTGCCAATTTCTCATAGACATATTCTCTCTTTGTGTTTGTTTTTTGACAGTTTGCATTTGAATGGTTGTAGATTGGTTCTGAAGTAGGAAAGAGATAAGTAGTCACATATATTGATGGAAAAATAGCATTAAATACTGTATATCATTCTCCTAAAGTGAAAATGTACTAAGGAATCCAACTTATGTAGATAAGGCAATTATGGAGAGATTCCATTTTTTTATTAACTGACACTAAACAGCATTTTCTTTCAATGTACTGTTACATACATTTTCCTTTTTCTTTTTGCATTTTGTTCTTTCCTGAAGACTTTTAGAAGAGGTAAGTAAAATGAGGAAAATAAGAGTTTTATTATGTATTCTTATTGCACCCTAGACTTGCTCCTCTTGCATATGAAAAATAACTAATAGGGTAAATGTATTGAAAACTCAACATTTCAAATGTGCTTTTTCCATTATTCTATTCTCCAAGTAAGCATGTAAAATAAGTGGACATCATCTCATTTTCACAGAGAAGAAAATGAAAAGTATCACTTAAAGGCTGTGTGCAGCTCACATTGGCATAAATAGAACCAAATTGTGGCTAAAGATGAGATGAAAATCTGTGTATTACAATTTCAGGCTTGTGAGTATATGCAGCAAGTTTGAATGTTCAAAACTCGAGTTTAAATGCCATTATTTTACTGAGAACTGGTTTCACTGTATGGTTAATTTCGTGAGTTTGAAAGCTGAAACAAACAAGAATAATAAAAACTATATCTAAAAAGGCTTTACTGTTATAAGAATGTGTACTACAAGTTACAGGCACTAATTAACAGTTTAGAGACTCTTCATCTTTTGACACAATTCCATGGCTGACTTTATTTTCTCAGTGTAGTTAGTGCACTAGACTTCCAATTAAGAGGATGCCTGCACAAAATCTTAATTTTTACTTTTGGGACATATCTCATTATTTTCTCTTAAAGTCAATCAGGCTTTGAGCTTGACCAAAGCATTTAGTAGTTTATTATGTTGGGACATATGTGGCATAAAAAAATCCATAATAATTTTTTTTTTTTTTTTAATTCACCCTGCTGCTATCCCACATAGTATTATAGATGCAATAGTGTTTTTATTACGTGGAGTAGTATAAGGCAAGCAGAATTAAAATAGCCTTTTGTGGAGCTATTGAACAGTTTACATTACAGTCATAAACATAATCATATACAACCAATTTCATAGTAAATGTGTATAGATAAGGTGAGGCTTTACTCGTAAGAGTAGTGACTTTGGGATTGAGAAAATGCAACGAATGTAAAATATCCATCTTCTTTGCCTTCTTCTGCTTCATGTTGTGGGTTTTTTCTCTGTGATTTTCCTGCTGAATGGTGTTACCATTGTCAGACTAAGCTTAACTCTCACTGCTTTACTGCCTGCTGCTCTCAGGTCTGCATATGAAGAAGCTCCTGTAATCTTTTCTGGACTTTCTCACTGCATTTGCATTGGCATTGGTTTATATAAATACTATATATCTTGGTTGAGATTTATGTTTTTCTCTCTCCCTGCTTACTATAGGTAGCCCTCAAAATTCACCAGGAAGGCGCTTCCAGTTTTGAACTTGCACCCATACCACACACAGCCATTTTTCTGGCAGACACCACGGGTAAAGAATACCCAGAGATTCAGATGCAATCTGTGAGCCAATCTAAGCTGACAAAAAAACCATAGTGAATACTGCAGGAAATAGAAGGGCTCTGGATGATATGCAAGCGTTAAGTTTACTCTGAACATCTTTTATTCCCAGTTTCCACTAGAGGTAGCGGATCTCAGGCCTCAGCCAAATAGTGAAGAGTTTTTCCTTTATATGTGACTATTCCATACAGCAGTTATTTTGAAAAGCAGCATTGCTAGTCTTTGAAGTGTTGTCTTAATGCAAATATGTTGGAAGGTTATGGGAAATCTGCATCTTCAAATTTACTTCAAAGGACATGTTCTCAGCTGCACACGTTCTCACGCCATTGAGTAGCTATGACTGTTTGCTTCACTGGAGCATCTGCATGCAAGTGAGTAAGAGCTCCTTCCTCCCTTCTTTGAAGCTTCTGAATGTTGAAATGTTAGCTTCAGGTTTATTTTTATTGGAACAAAACTAAAAGTGATGTAATCACCTCTTATAGGTGTTGGTCTTCTTATTAGTGTAGTATTTTGAACACTGTTCTCAGGAATGTCTAAAGGATTTCCCCTCTTGCTCAATGAACAGTGATTGATATTGCAGCTCATACATGCTTTTTTAAAAGAAAATAATAGATACTTCAATTATACTGATGTTTTTTACAGATATTTAACTTACTCAAAATGACACATTTTACTTGAGTGTAAACAAGTGCTTAAGAAGAACAGCTCTGAGTTCTTCTTTAACTAAAAAACACAGCTGATATTTTTATGCTAAAGAAAGCAATATTTCCACATCTTAATCTCTTATGGCTTTCTTTTTAATGTTGCAGACATTTTAGAATAACTAAGACATACTTTGTTGTGTTTGTGGTAGCTTTAGGATTTGCTAGTTGTAATGATGTGAAGTTAATAGTTTTTGCCTTGTTTGATTTTCCATCCTGCCTACAGTGCAACCCTTAAAGACTCGTCTCCCCCCCTTTAAAATTTAAGGATGGGGAACTCAAGCTGTGTTGTTGTACAAATACAATGTCTGGTACTAACTTGTAACTTTAAAACACCATTCGTCACCTGTTAATCTCTGAACAAGATTTAATGTAAAGACTTCTGCTGATGCAGCAGTGGTTCAGTTCTGTCCTGAATTTTGGAAAAGGCCAATTAGGCATGCAATTATGATGCACTTTTTAAACTGTTTTATCTTCATTATCCTGATGACTTAATGAGCTTTTCTATTGTTTTCCAAAGCTTTTCTGGTGTGCACTTAACGGATGTGTTTTTATTGGCTGTTCTGAAGCTGATCAGACCCCAACCCTCAGCCACTCCAGTCTCCTCTCATTGCACATTTCTCAAACATGTCACCTTGAATAAGCATAGTTTGCAACAATATTCATTATAATTAGCCCAGATTTTAGTAATCTGCATGTGGTAGATGAGTATGTGCCTCTCTCAGAAATACAAGATTCCTGCAGTGTGAGCATCAAGGTATTGGATTGACTGATGGGTTTATAGGTGAGATTGACACCCCTGAGTAGGAAACACTGGAAGGGACAATCTCTGATGGAAATGGTGGTCTTGGTGCTTCACTCTACTAGAGATCTGGCTTTTATGTTTAGCTCTACACTATCAGAAAATCACAGAATCAGAAAATCACAGAATCCCAGAATGGCTGAGGTTAGAATGGACAACAGTGGGTCATCTGGTCCCACCTCCCTGCTCTAGCAGAGCATCCCAGAGCACATTTCACAAGTTTGCATCCAGATGGTTCTGGAATGTCTCTAGTGAGGGATACTCCACACCCTCTCTGGGTGATCTGTTCCAGTGCTCAGTCACTGCACAGGAAAGAAGTTCTTCTTCCTCCTGTTCAGGTGGAACTTTCTGTCCATCCATTTCTCCCTTTGCCTCTTGTCCCATTGCTGGGATCACCAAACAGTGCCTGGTCTTCATTCTGACCCCTCCCTGCAGACACTGACAGATACTGATGAGGTCCCCTCTCAGTCATCTCTTCACAAGGCTGAACAGGCCCAGCTCCTTCAGCCTGTCCTCTATTTTTTGTTCTATATCTAATTTTGTTTCTTGTTTTGGTAGGTTTGTTTTCCCATAGGGGAAGCTCCCAATTTTCATTAGTAGTGTAACACAGCATTCACTATGGTACCCCACTAGGCAGAAAATTCAGATCTCTTTTTCCAATGTTCACTTCTTTCTCTTTTGTTTTCTGCAATTCTTGGTGTGTAGGAAACACAAAATTAGTCACAAAGGATGACAGTTAATGCATTTTGCCAATATATTACTCTGAGTTTTCTTTTCCAAAACATCATCTTATGTTTTGTCTCACATTCTGGTACAAAGCTGGAAAAACAGGAGATGAGCAATAATATTTTGCTTGACTGCAACCCAGTGTTAGTGTATTAACCAGCTCTGTTGGCTTTGCTTTTGCAGCTTACGGTTTCAAGCAGGTTGGTGGAAAACATGAAAAACAATGAATGGAAACATAATTCAACAGTCTGGGACCAACAAATGTGAGGTTTTTTTAAAGTAAATCATTGCTCACAAGCTGCTTAATGGTTTATGCTGTAGTTAAAAACATGCTGATAGGAATAATACAGTAGGTTCAGGATATTTAGCCTTCAAAAAGGCTTAAATTTTTTTTTATCAATCACTCTTATAGAAATTATGATCTCATAGGGTAACTGGGAAGATTATACATTAGTAGCCAGGGAAAAACATACAGGGGGAAAATTAGGAATATGTGCTTCTTTCTCAGAGGTTTTTTAGTCCAAATTGGCAATGTTATTTGGTGCTATTTTTATTCCTCTAAAGGGTTGTCTGGATATTTTATGAACAAGTCAGCTAGAGCCAAAATGCAGAAGGAGACACTCTCAGGTACAGTCTCTGCTAAAACTGCTGCAGGAGAGCGAGTTCATCCTCTCATCCCTCCTGTTCTGTGGGGGAAAAAGCAAGTCCCCACAGCAGGGGTGTGTTTGTGCCTTATCTCCTGGGCAGGCTAAATCTGGCTACTCTAAGCTGAGCTGGGCTCCAGGGAAGGTCCTTCCTAACCTCCTCCAAAAGGATATTGCAGATTTGTACAAAACCCACCTTCTGGATTCTCCACACGGTCTAAGTGTCATCTGTTGCTGATAAGCATTGCCAGTTTTTAATCTTTCTCTGTCATTTGACTATCTGTCTGAGTTGTGCTGCCATTAATTAACTCTGCCACTTTTCACCTCACTGTTGCCATTTGATTAACTTTTCCATTGGTGCCTTTTGGATTTTGGCCATTTTTAATTCTCTGCTGCCATTTCATTAACTTGCCCTGCCCTTTAATTTAACTTTTGTCTTTTGATTTGCTCATCGTTGCTTGTGGATTTAACCTCATCTTACCAGGCATCCTGATTTCATCTTTCAGCCGCTCCCCTGCTCTTCAATTCTTCCTGCAGTCAGATATTTCCCTCATTCAATTTTCCTCCCATTTTTTTGGTCTTCCATTCTGGGTAATATATATTTCTAGAGGCAGTAAATTTATCATGGTGGGGGTTTTTTGTTTGTTCTTTTGGGTTTGTTTTCAGGTTTTGGGTTTGGGTTTTTTTGGGTTTTTTTTTAACTGAGTTGTATTTAACACATCAGGCAACAACATAGACATATATTGTGAATTCCTCGGTCCTTCTTTTCCTTTGAACATTTCTACATTGTTGCTTACAGTATTACTGCTCTGGGCAGGCTGCATTACATCACAGAAAAGTAGTCTTTGAAGCTAGAATTGTGTCCCCAAAAGACATAAACATATATACTGTTTGTCAGGACAGTTAATTATCTGATTTCTGTAGATCGTAGGAGATGTCTAAAGTACTCACTCCATCCAACATGTCATTACAATTTTAATAGAGAAAATTAAAAAATATTTACATATTTTTTAGAATACTTTGGTAAAAGCATCCTTCCTTCCTGCCTCTGAATCTTTTTAAAACTGCAGACTATTTGACTCTGTTGCCCCATCCTCATACCTCTCTTTATATATGCTCCCCATATTTTTTTTTCTATAGATCAGACTGTAAATAAGTAAGTCACAAATACGTTTCCTTTTCATTAAGCTTTTAATGTGGACTACCCTTACAATCTGTCCAAAAAAAAAGTAATACACAGACAATGGGAAAGGGCTAAGAAAGGGACTGTTATGTGCTGGATCCTTCAAGAAAATATTCTTCATTCCAGGACCTAGCATTACATTTGAGAAGCTGAAGGACATTTGGTGACAATTATGGATGTAAGTTGATTGATTACAGAATTCTATATTAATCTTTTGTAGTCCTATTTGAATCTTCTTGAGATTTCAGACATGACAGTGAAGAGTGTGGAATATTGAAATCATGTTAAGATTTATTTATTAACTTAAACTATCTAAGCTTACTTCCTTTAAGTTTCTGTGGTTATGTATCGATTTTTCATGACCTGGTTTTTGGTATCAGAGAACCGCAGAGGTGGTTTCTGTGAGAAGCTGCTGGAAGATTCCACCATGTCCAGAAGAGCCAATCCCTGATGGCTCTGAAGTTGGACATGCTGCTGGCCAAGGCAGGACCAATTAGAGATGTTGGTTACACCTCTGTGATGACATATTTAAGAAGAAAATCAAAACAATATGGGCATGCAGTTGTTTCTAGCCAGAGAAGGAGGAGGAGGTGAGAACATGTGAGGGAAACAACATGGACACACCAAGGTCAGTGGGGAAGGAGGAGGAGGAGGTGCTCCAGGCGCCAGAGCCAAATATCCTCTGCAGGCCATGGTGAAGACCATGGTGCATCAGGCTGTCACCTATGGGGGATGCAGAGATCCACTCTTAGCCCATGCGGAGGTGCCCATGCTGGAGCAGGTGGATGCCTGGAGGAGGCTGTGATCCAGTGGGAGCCCCAGTGGAGAGAGGGGGGCCCTGCTTCCAGGCTGGAACAGCCTGTCCTTGGGAGGATTGCACCCCAGTGACCCATGCTGTAGCAGTTTTGGGAGGACTTCTGCTTGTGAGATTGGAACCATGCTGGAGAAGTTCACAGAGAACTGTCAGAGAACTTGTGGGAAGGGACCCCATGGCACAGCAGGAGAAGGATTCCTCTCCCTGAGCAGTGGAAGAAGATCTTGGTGATAAACTGATGAAAACCCCCATGACCTGCCTCCCTGTGCTGTCAGTGGGAAGGAGGGAGGGGTTGGGGGAAAAAGGTCTTTTTAAGGGCTTCTTTTACTTCTCATTACTCTCCTCTGAATTTGTTAGTTATAAATTCACTTTGTACTTCTAAGGTGAGCCTGTTTTGCCCTTGGAGAGTTGTGCCCCTAGAGTCGTTATCTTGACTCATGACCCCTTCATTAATTTTTTCGCTCCTCTGCCCAGCTGTGGCAGGGGAGAGCAAGTGAGTGGCTGTTGTGGGTGCCTGGCATTTGGCCAGGGTCAAACCACGAAAAGTTGTTACTGACAATTATAGTTAGATCATCCTCTGAAATAACAAGTATAAATCTTAAAATGCCTTCCACACCTCCACCATCCTATAGTTTATTCATTGTGAGAGTCTGATACTCTGCTTGAAACAGGTAAGATTTCTGAGCAAAGGTCTCCAGCACATTGTCAGAGTGCTCTTTGTGATACCATTTAGGCTTGGATAAGACTTGCTTCTTGTTCTCCTCCCATTCCTTCCCAAATGTAAACAAATTTTCTTCAAGCTTTTTTTTCCCTTGTTAAACAGAACTGATCATTCTTCACTTTGCAACATAAGAGATGAGAAGTGGAAGCATAGGGCATTCATCACCTTGCAATGTTTAGAACTCATCTTGGTTGCAGTTTGAATGTCTAATCACCTAAAACCCAGCTATGAGGAATGGTGACTTTAATTTACGAAGAGGGCTAAATGGCAATCAGATAACCCACCTAACTCACCCCAGTCTTCAAATCCATATTTCCATGTAAGAAATTTCTATTAGTTTATGTGTTTTATTTAAAGAAAAATAAGTGAAAAGAAAAAACAAAACAAAAAATAAAAAGGAACATGGTGTTGAGCTTAATATTACTGGATCATCAGAAAAACAACATGATGGTCAAATCAAAGCAAAGACTGAAACAAAATTGTAATATTAATGAGCTATGTGTGTAGGATTAAGTCACCAGAACTTCATGCTGGTGGTTCAGGATGGATTCATGCTATTAAAGCTACTAAGTATTGCTTGAATCAATCTTACATGAAAGATTAAGGATATAAACCATTATCCCTCGCTAGTGAAAATAGTCTCTTCTATAACAAACGTTGTTCCTAGTGCAGGATGTGAGTCATCTCTTCTGAATTCAGTCTGACAAAGGGAGAGTACTGAGAGATTTCAAATGAAGGTGCTGTAAGGAAACAAACATATACAAAGAGCTCAGATGAATTTGTTTAACTAAAATGTCACTATTATTACACTTTGGTCTTTGAAAAACAGTTACGTTACTTTACTTTTACCCAACTCTACCCATTTTTGTTTTACACTTCCTCTGAAGTCTTAATTAGACAAAGTGATTTTAGAATGGTGCTGCCTTTTGACTCAGTCTCACGTCTTCCAGCAGGAGCTCAATATCATTCTTTTAAAGTCTGAGGTGCTCCTTAAATTGGATATAACAAATTCCTTATGACACCATTTCAAAAGCAAATGAACCTGAATACTGAATTACAATGTGATAGATAATGACTCCAAAAACAAAAGAGCAAAAGTTCCAAACTTCTTGTGCTTTGCGGTTCTGGGATCTCTTATTCCTGTCACCATAGCTCTCCATCAACACAAGAGCTGGATCAGAGTTCTCGGTCCCAGAGTTGGTCCCTGATGTGGCACTTGCTGAGACTGATGTGATTAATGACAAGGATTGTTACCTGCTGCTGTGACAAGGAAAGCAGGGACAGGCATTTCAAATGTTACTGGTAGAGTCAAACAATGGGTTTTTCTCATTAATGGTGTTAACCTTGATAGAGGACTTTTACCGTTTATTTTGTTTCCAAACAACTTCCATAGCCTTAACCAGTTCAGTGAGTCAGGATGCTAGAAACACTAATAGGTTTAACCCTCAGAGAGGGCAATCGTCTATCCCTGTGAAATATTTCCATTTGGTGTGACAGTGGCCTGGAAACAGCTCCTGTTTTAACTACAAATCATAGCTGCTCTGTATACAAAGTGCCTGTGAAGTTGATTTCTAGTTGGAATAAGCAGACCAGTGACCCTTCCTGTTGCTGTCATCATAGGAGTAAGAGTAAGTACTTCTCTTTAAAATATTAATGGTTTTCTTGCTTGTACATTCTCTCCATAATCTGTAAAAGGCAAATTTGAAAAAGAGGAATCATTTTCTATATCTTCACAGTATATTTTAAATATGTATAACAGAAAAATGTCATTTCCCAAACCCTCACTTGATCCTACTTATATACACTTACAGATTAAATAACTGCTCAGGATCTAAAAATTTGCCTTTCAGTTTTGAATTAATTTATTGAGCATAGTATCTGATATGATGCTGATAACAAACCCTATTAGTAATAAATGAAGTACCTCTAAGAAAGAACATGTCAATCATTCCATCACACTGCATAAGATCAGCAGGCAGCTAACAAAGCATTGGGAGGCTCAAGACATATTTTAATACTGAATTTGTACTCATCTACCAAAACCAGTGTCCTAATCAAAAAATATATTTTTAGGAGCTTTCTGAAAGATGGAAAAGTCTAGACATAAATGGAAAGAACATACCTGCTTCCTAGAAAACAGCTATAGACATGTAAAAGCAACACCTGGTGTCAGCTAGGGTAGGGTTAATTTTTTCTCAGTGGCTGTTACAGTGTTTGTGTTTTGGATTAGGAATGAGTATGGTGTTGATAGCACAATGATGTTTTGGGTTTTTGCTAATTGTGAGGGGAGGTTGAACAAGCACATGTGTGATGCTTAATTTCCAGCTGGGCTTAAGACATGACAGCCTTTGAGACAACTCATACCTTCCATGGTGATGAAGTTTCACTCCTTCTAGGAACAGCTAATGGTTCTTACTGTGTTTGGGGATGTGTGAGACGGGCAGCACTACAGGTTTGGCTAACAAAAGATATCTATAAAGCTGTTTGACTTTGAACAGACATTTCTGCATAGGTTAAGATTACACTTCAGAAAACACATAATCTATTTCTTCTCCCCTTGTGCTTTTTACAAATATGGTTTGGAAGTGGGGAGAGCAGGTACATAGTCAAAATTAACCTGGGGATGCTTCCAAGATTTAAACTTTTATAATATGGCTCATAAGCAGCCAATAAGGGACAAAATCAGACATTCTCTATTAGCATGTTGAGTCAGAGATTTATAATGTTGTATCAGCAAACTGGATTCATCCCTGTCCTTACTAAAATGAGAAATCAGTTTTACTTTTTTTCTTTTTTGTTCTTTTTTTTAAAACTTCCATTCAGGTACAATTCCTGAGGTTCACAAAGGTTCAAAAGTTGTGTGTTCTTCCTGAACTAATTCAGTTACATGTGCTCTGCAAATTTAAAGTGTAGGTTACGAAATTTGATTAAGTCTAATCAGAGCAGTATCTGTAGGAGATGGGTTAATTCTGTTTGTAAAATTCAAAATACCTTAAAAATAAACAACAAAAATGTTGTGGATTTAGCTGATTTCATTTTTTTCAGTTGATGCATGTGGGAACAATCCAACTGTATTATGATTATTTTGGAAAATTATATTTAGATCTTGTTTGTATTTTGGTGTCTGTGTAATCAGATCATAATCAAATAATTGAATTCAAACATATTTCTTATCTCTACAGTGAACACTACCACAGGGGCAGAAAATGAGCTATGAAATCTATCATGCTGGTGAGAGAAGGTTCATTCCAGAGATAACAGAAATGCTGTATGAGCACTCAGAGAGTGTGAGGTCAAAACTGGGGATTACAGTAAAACACAACAACATGCTGTTGAGAGATTTGCCGCTGAAAATATTACTGCCTCTGCTCTAGAATAGGGAACAGAAGGATTTCAAAAGTACTAAGTAGTGGCCTCAGTGTTCCATGCAAAGTGTTATATAGGAGCTTAAATTGGGCCATTTTTAGTGAAGTTTAAGCTGAAATCAGAGATATTACTATAGCCCTGAGTGGACCTAAATCTCCTGTGTGTAGCAATACTTTGCCACCTGCACTCAGAGTGGTTTCAGATGCTGCTTTTAAGAGGAAGAGGGTAAGTATAACCAAGACTTTTTGTGTAACAACTTTGAAGGTATTATTAATGAGACATTCCTGGATTAATTTGGCATGTGAATGTTAATGATATTGCAATTAGACTTATTTTAACTAGCGTATTCAGTAGAGTAATGAGATTTTACTTAGGCAACCAACTAATTCTTGGCTTCTCTTTGCCAGTCACAAGAATTTGGCTCCAACAGAGGTGACAAAAAATAAGCTTTTAGGTTGCACTATATAACTATTTTCTGAAAGCCATTGATAGGAAAGGTCCTTCTCAGAGTAAACAGATAGAAACTCAAGTGCCTGGGGTATACTCAGCAGTGACTTACTGAATTTGATTGCTTTGGACTTGGATGAGAGATGAGTGGGGACTTGAGAATTTTGATTTTCATGGAATGATAGAATGGCCTTGTTGGAAAGGACATTAAAAATCTCCCAGTTCCAATCCCCTGCCATGGATGGGGACATCTTCCCCAGGACCAGGTTATTTAGAGTCACATCGAAACTGGCCTTGAACACTTCCAACAATGAGGCATCTACAGCTTCTCTGGGCAACCTGTGCCAGGGCCTCACCATCCTCACAGTAATTGTTTCCTAAAATCTAATCTGAAACAACCCTCTTTCAGTTTGAAGCCAGTACCCCTTGTCCAGTCACTCCAGACCCTTGGAAATAGTCTCTCTCCATCTTTCCTGTGGGATCCTTCAGGTATTGAAAGGTCACAACTAGGTGACCAAAGCCTTCTCGTCTCCAGGCTGAACAATTCCAATTCTTTCAGCCTTGCCTTGTGGGTGAATTCAGGCTCCTTAGTTCAGCCTTCTTCCTGTTTTATATACTTAGGACTCCTATTGAACCCATGTTTTTAGTCATTCTAGGAACTTGGAATATTGTACCAACGCCTCAGAAAACAAATAATTTCAGAGTGCTCTTTAACCATCATTTTATGTTAATTAGCAATACAATAAGCTCTACTGAAAACTAGCAAAGTTCAAAAGTTTCAGCTGGGAGTGATTTTTCCCACCTCCCATTTGTCATAATTTCTCAGCTATTATCAATATTTCAATTGTTTCAGAATAAACAAAAATTTGAAATAAATTATCTTTTCATGTGTTGTTATATATTGGAAAGATTTTCTTTTTGAAGCTTCAATTCTTACATTTATAAAGTAAATTTCAAAAATAAATATATATGAGATGTGCATTTGACTACAAATGTACCTATGCAAAAACAATATGATCCCAAAAATAATTATAAAATCATTTTTGCAACTACTGAAATAGCTAATCTTAATATCCAAAATGCCTGAATATAAAAATTATGTATGATTAAGCATATATTGAAGTTACGTTTGAGAAACTTCTCATAAATATCATTTTTCATTTAATGATTTTTAGTTTCCCATTGATAAAAAAAGCTTTTAAACAAGGTTATGTCCTAAGTAGGGTTCTTGCAGTCACTGAAAAAAACAGCTGCTGTGGGCATGAAATACCAGTTTGTAATCTAACACAGTCAAGATTGCAGAGACGTATGACATTATTCAATATTGCTCTTAACCTCATTTGTCCTCTTGATTAAAAGCTAAGAGGGAACAAAACATGACCTAACTCCTGTTCTGCCCATGGAAGGGCAGATATTAAAAAAACCCAACTTCTTAATTAAAGACAATTATGAAAATATGGTCAGAAAGATGAGGTTTTCCTCTGTATGGCCTCATCAAGTTCATACGCTCACTGGAGAAATGCCACGTAGTCAGTGATGAGATGCAGAAATTACATTCACAGAGGTCTTCTCTTGTTCTGCTCTTTGACTTCCCAAAGTCTTCAAAAATCTCTTTCCTTTCAGCACTGCTTCCTGACACTCAGATGGGAGTTGACATCTCAGATGGGAGATGAAAAGGGTGAAGAACATGCTGTGCTGATCTTTTTTGGGGCACAACTTTGGCTTCCAAGGACATAATTTAAAAGAACCATAGCAATGTTCATGGCTACACAAGTTTCAATGTGTAGTATTTTCAATATCTGTCCCTAACATCTCAACTTTGTTCTAGTTTTCTGACCCACGTCAATAAAAAGAACAGTGAACCTGTTCTTCACATCATACTGTGCAGACATCTGATAGTTATAGGAATATTGTCTTTTTCAAATATTTTGCCTTTTAGAAATTCTGGATGTTCTTAATATTTCTTTTCAACTTGTGTCTTCTTCATTATTCATTATACATAGTTCATTCTCATCAGTTTTGATGTTCTATATAATATTATGTTTCATTTTCCATACACTTAATTTTATTCACTGTGGACGCGTCTCTCTTCATCCACTTAATGACTATTAATCCTTGTGTGGGTTCTGTGTCTTTGCAAGGATTATGGTTATATTCATTCCAAGGAGCTGTTTTATGGTAAATATTATGTCTTTGGTAGCCCTTGTCGTTGTCAGGAGGACTAATAAAACTGGTCAGTGGGTAGAGATCAGCATCTCTGAGTCGGAGCCTGTTAGAGCCTTTGCATCCTATATTTTTGTCTTGGACCTGCCATGACTGTCTTGCAACATTTGTGCAGCTCACCACAAACTTTGCCTATTTCCCATTCTTCCTAATCAGAGAATCATTTAGGTTGGAAAAGGCCTCCAAGATCAAGCCCAGCTACTCACTGAGTGCCACCAAGTTCACTGCTAAACCACGTCCCTAAGTGCCATATCCACAATCTTTTTGAACTCTTCTGGGGATGGTGATTCCAGCATTTCCTGAGGGAGGACTGTTCCGATGCCTGAAAACCCTTTCAGAAAAGATGGTTTTTTCCTAATATCTGATATAAACCTAATATTTATATGATATTTGGTGTTTAATGAGTTTCATATCTCTCTCCTGTCCAGAAAGACAAATATCCTTCATGACAAAATGTGAAAAAGCCCTCCTGAAAACACTCTTATGTATAAAAGCAATAATTGTTCTGTCTGACTGAGAGATATCCGGTGCTCATTGTACCACAGAAAGTGACAAGAGAATATCCTATTCTCACTGCTGCAGACTTTTCTTATTACACTAAGCTCTGGTCTTCTGCAATAGCTTGTGGTGATTGTGTGCAGGATTTTGTGCTTCTGGGAAAAGTATTCACTGAGACAGGTTTTCTGAACTTTAATTCAAGATAGTCCTCTCTTTCCTTAATAATAAGTGTGAGTGAAAGTGAAATTAAACAAATCAACAAAATAAACCCCAACAACAGCAAAAACAAACAAAAAAGCCAAAACCCTAAACAAATAGAAACACCCCAAAGGTTTTTTTTCTTCCTCTCTACCGGTTCCTTTATTCCAGAAGTTTCTTCTACTCCACTGTTGTACTTCAGTTTAACTGCTAAACACTCCACTGGGTTTCAATTTATATTCATTATTACTCACTGTAGCTGCTATATTCTGCTGGGTTTTCTCTTTCACCTAATCATGGGAAGCTGACTAAGTAGCATCAGTTCTTAGACAATGAAATTGAATTATTCTTCCAACCTATGACTTTTGGCTCCTAACCAGACGGCATGCTGATGTATAAAGTTTATTCACACAGAGAGATGCTCTCAAGCTATTTCTAAATGCACTCTTATGTATTAAAGTTTCCGATTGGCTGCGTGATGTTGCATTCATAATTTATGCCAGATGCTCATAATCACTGTTGACTTTAGGAAAGTTCATGAGTAACATTTCACCTTGTGTTTTTAGTGAATATCTTTATTTTATCTTGTATATTAATCTTCTCTGGTGTTTACTTAATTTAAGCAGCCTTAATAAGTGTTGATATAAAATCAGGCCATCTCAGACAATTGATACAATAAGGGCATTGTTAATTCATATAGAAGTCTCAGGAGGCTGTTTTCTCTGATTTCGTATTTTTCTATTTTGATCAATTCTTTTGAGGAAAATGTATTTAGGAGTTTCGGGAGCAATGCAGAAAATACCAGTATTTGATGACCTATTTAATTTTTTCAGTATTCCCAAGTCCTAAAACAGTGATGTTATGCACGATTAGGGTAAACTCAGTATTCAGAAGAGGTTTCTTACACTGAGCTTGTATCTGAAGCAGAGCCTCTTTTAATATATTCTAATACATTTTTATTTTTCATGTCAGAATTCCTGATTTAAAAATATGTCAGATGTCAAAATGTTTGTAGGTCTCTGCATATCCAGGTTATAAAAACATGTTTGTTCCAAATACTTTACAGTTTTAACAGAAAAAGAAATCATTATAACAAAGAAATTGAGATACATACACATTATTTACTACGAACATGAGATTAAAATAAATTATGTACTCTGCTGTTAGCCATGCATGAATTGATAATCAGTGATTTATTTCAATTAATTAATAACCAGTTCTTAAACTTACCCCTTCTCTGGGTCAGACTGGTTGATCTGAGCAGTGAATATTTAACCTGAAAAGAGCTATGTTGATTTACATCACTTCAGCATGCAGCCCTCCTTTTGGTCCAAATAACTGGACATACTCCCTACCATTTATATTTATTTAAATCTCTCCTAACCACAACAACTCTTTGCCTGGTATTTCCTCTTGCTAAGTGGAAATAAATAGCAGTGACAGTGTATTTTGCACATAATAAAATAATCTTGCTCTCCATCTCCCTTGTGGTGAGAGACCATGGAATAGAAGTCTACAGTTAGACAACAAACAGTAGAATCATAAAATCATGGAATGGTTTGGGTTGGAAGTGACCTTAAAGATGATCCAGTTCTAAGCCCATGCCATGAGCAGGGACACCCTCCACTAGACCAGCTTACCTCAAGCCCCATCCAGCCTGGCCTTGAATACTCCCGGGGATGAAGCATCCCCAGGTTCTCTGGGCAGCCTGTTCCAGGGCCTCACCACCCTCACAGTAAAGAATTTCTTCCTAATATCTGCCCTAAATGTCCCCTCTTTCAGTCTGAAGCCATTGCTCCCTGTCCTATCACTCCAGTTCCTGAGCCCATCTCTAGCTTTCTCATGGTCCCTCCAGATACTGGAATATTCTTTGAGGTCTCTACACAACCTTCTCTTCTCCAGGCTAATAGCCCCAACTTTCAGCCTGTCTTCATATGGGAGGTGCTCATCCTCTTATCAACTTCATGGCCTCCTTTGGACTGGCTCCAGCAGGTCCCTGTCCTTCCTTTGCTGGGACACCAGAGCTGCTGCAGCACTGCAGGTGACATCTCACAAGAGCAGATAGAGGTGTAGAATCTCCTCCTTTGACCTGCTGGCCATGCTCCTTTGGATGCAGCCCAGGATTTGTTTGGCTTTCCGTTATATGAGCGCTCACTGCTGGCTCATGTTGAATTTTTTCATCAACCATCACCCCCCAAGTCCTTCTCCTCAGTGCTGCTCCCAGTCACTTCTCCACACAACTTGTTGGTGTGTCTGGGATTGCCCAATCCCAGGTAGAGGACCTTGCACTTGGCTGTGTTGAAATTCTTGAGGTTCACACAGACCCACGTCTCCAGCCTGTCAACATCTCTTGCAGCCTTTTTCACTCATTCAGTGCAAGTTTCGGTGGAAAAAACGTACGTGCTCAGCTACTTGACTGAAAGGTGTTACTTTTAAAGTATTAAGGGTTATTTTACAAAATGTTCATGTCAGGGTCTGTATAGCAGCAGTTTCTGGTCCTTCTGACCACCCTGTAACTGTCTTTCTGTGTAATGTTCCTCTGTAAACACTCTCTCCCAACTCATATTTTATACAAAGGACGTGAGAGGGAGCAGGCAGAGTAAATGAGCACAGTGCTGGGTGCTCCCTGAGAAGCTACTCATAGGCTGCTAATGTAGGGTGCAATAAGCCACCAAGTAATTTGAAGGGCCCTCTTTTCCTGAGAGCCAGTTGATGCAATGGTCCTATGGGAGAACGTGTTTCACTCCTCTTCTTCTCCTAGGTGCTGGCAGAGTCACAATCTGCGGCTGGGAGTGCTGCTGAAGGGAGCTCCGTGCAGCCCAGAGAGGTCTTCTGGGGCTGCAGGTAGCTGGCAAGGAGGCAGGGCAGTGGGAAGGAAAGGGTCATGATTTGGGGATGGTGTGCTTAGCATGGCTGTGTTGGGATTATGCTCCTGGCACCACCTCTTTCCTTGACAAACTGCAGAGAAGGTTCTTGACCCCTTCTTGCACTGAAACATAAAATTGATGATCAGGCTGTGCTCCTGTTGCCAGGGCGGCCCAGAGGGGAGAAAGAGGTGGGGAGAAGAAGAGGTTGAAAAGGAGGATTGAAGGGCAGTGTGGTTACAGACTGGTGAGAGCAATCAGAGCCTGCTGGAGCATCAATGGTGCTGGCAGTCCTTAACACTGTGCATTTTCAAATACTCAAAATTGGGTTGTTAAGGAGCAAGAATTCTACTACTCTTTTAATTTAAAACCTTAAGGGAATGGAGTTGTCCACCTTATGCAAAAGTGGCTCTTTATACATCACTCAGACTTTCTGAAGAACAGGCAACTTGTATATTAGTGAGTCATAACAGGGATGGTGTCAGAATAAACACGTATGATTTCAGGAGTCATTTTCAAATTTAGTCAGCCAGATCCAAGTGGCTGTAGATAAATCTCCTACTAACCATTTGCCTTCTAAATCATGAGACAAAATCATGAATAACAGATGTTTTATGATGAGGAGTGACTAAGAGCTAAGTACTTCTATGAGATCTGAATATTTTAGACCATGACAGCCTCCTCGGTATCTGGGTATAATGAAAACTACCCTTCTTCCTCCTGCTCTCAAATCTTATGCTGGAGATGAGAGTGCAGTTTGTTATTGCTACTGAGGCCCTTGATCTAAATTTTTTAACATTTCCCTGTCATTTTGTTAGAAATTCCAATTTTATTTCTTTCCCATACTTCCCCCTTCTTGAAGAAGTCTGCTTTGGAAATACAACGAGCTCTTCAGCATTTTTATATTGTTCTGCTTTGAAACGAAAACACTGTAGATCACCTAGAAAATGCTTGCCATGGATAAATGTTTCCCAGCAGACAGAGTTCACCCTTTGACAATCTCTTCTCTCCACTGCTGTGATGCATGCAAACTTTTGTTTTACAAACAATGCCTTTGGTTTGAAAATGAAAGAAAAATTGCACTGAAAAATTGCTTACATTATTTTGTTTGGCTTTGCGGAAGACTGTCAGAAGGCTAAAATCATCACTTACAATTAATTATGTATCAATGTTTACACAGCTCCATTCATATGGCAGTACAATCTGGAGGGAGATTTTCCCCTTAGAAGTGTAAAAGGCAAGGTCCTACTGAGCACTGGTTAAGCTGTAGCATCTTGATGTTAACAAGAGGGTCAAACTCGCACCGGTGAAAATTGAGGTTGGCATATTGACTTTGATTAAAAATTTGTACAAGACAGGTTTTACTCTGTATATTTTCCTCATCTCAGTGTTTTTAAATTTCCAGGGCTTGGTATGTCAATTCTAGTACTACTTGGATTTAATCATAACTACCAACAAAGTGCGTATTTTAAGATCTCTCTTGAATTTTAACCATGAGAGTGATGCTGTCATCCCCTGACTAAAGTTTTAGGATTGTCATCTCTTTTATGTAGAAGATGTCCTATGGGTACCTAGTTTTGCTCTTGCACTCTCAGTAAGGTGAGAGATTCAGGCACCTGGTGTTCAAAAGAATGGGAGTCAGCTACAGCTTCAGCACTTGAGATTGGTCTGCTATAGCAAACAGGTCATAGACCTTCATGTTGCAATGATCAGTGTCAGTGTAAAATTAAAAATCAGCCAAGATACGCAGCACATAGTGAATTAACAGTTAAAAGTGAAGAATATTAGACAAGTTGTATGTTTCGTGGCCAATTCTTGATTTCATGCTGAATATTATACACATAAGAAATGTGACAATATTCACAGTCACACAGCAAGTACATATTTCTGTTTATTTCAGTTCTATCAGAAAAGAGGATTTATTGATTTTCCTTTTTTATATTAACTCCTGTTAAGTAGTAAAAGAAAACAGTGGACTCCCTAGTGGAAAAACAGCATGAAGTAAAAAGCAGCAACAAGAAATTATTAAAATTCTAAGAAGCTGAACAATGTCCAAACTTCCGTGCAATCTCATTTAGTGCAAAAATGACAAAATATGTGTTCTAGTGTAGAAATCTTACAAAGACATATTTAATTATGGGTGTGTGATTAACAACATAGATGTTTGTGCAAAATGTATTTATATATGGAGGGTCTACTGGAGCTTTATAATTTTAGTGCATCTGTTAGATAGTCACTTGATGCAATTAAATTACTCTACTTGATAGAGCAGGCAGCAAAATTTTAATGGGCATTTACCTTCTACATTTTCCACTAGAGATGGAGGTTTTTAATGGGAAATACTGTGGGCAGAAAATCCAGAGAGGAGCAATGTACCATAAAACTGGAAAGTAGCTTGTCTTGCATCATTTGGTTCTCTGCAAATACTGCTTCATATATATACATTAAAAAAAAAAAAAAACCCAAACCAGAAAAAAGTACTCTTAAAAATATAGTGGGTTAATAACAGGTTTTGAAAAAAAAAAAATCTACTGACTGTGTTTTACAAATTCAGCTCCTAGCCATGTCCTAAAGAATATTTCCTCACAGAGAAAATGGCTGCAAGATTGACGTAGCTGGAGTTACATTCAATAATCTTATGCTGATTGGCTTATGCTTAATAACATGCTAATTAACATATGGTCCATTATAAGACTTTCAGTCAGAGAAATTATAGCAATTGTGATTTTTTTTTTTTTTACTGTGACAGAAACCTGGGTATACTGGTTTTGCAGTTTTCAAATCATCATTAAATACAAATACAAGAATTAATACCACACTTTTATTTTATAAAATGGAGATTATAATGAGTTGCAGCAATTCTTCTTGCTCCCATTCATTTGAAACTACAGTACCTGTGTTTTGTCTCATAAATGCCACTTAAAGTAATGCTTCTTTCCCCTCCACTATGAAAGAGGACAATACATTTTAATTTGTGTTTATACAGTTTAGCCTGAAATTTTATTTTATCTTTATATAGCCTCCCAGGTCAGGCAATGTCATGCTGATATTTTGCTGTTCAGAATTCAGAACTATAAAAAATATACTTTTGGCCACAGTAATGTGACTGGTTATGCAAGATTTGTGGTTCTAACAGGTATTATTTTCTGTCTGTTTGTCACTTTCACCAATCTCATCATAAGGAGGCCGTATTGGTTTTTTATTTTTTAATGAATTTCAATGCCATTTCTCCTCACATAATTCATCTCCAGGTATATGATACCGATATTAGCTGGACTTAGGGCTCATTTAACTTTCACTGTAATCCCAAATCCTTTAGTTGATGGAGAACAGTGGTACCTTAATCCCATTTTATCCTTCGGGAGATTGACATTCCCTGGTTCCATTTAATGACAATAAAAAAACATGAGAGGCAGGACGAACTCATATCTCTAGGGGTAATGACTTTTGAAAGAAATCAATCCCTGCCTTTTTCAGGAAGCAGGTGTCCTTTGGCTATCACTTTTATACCTTGTGGTTATGACAACAGCAGCAAGTTTTGGCAAGCCCCAGACTTTAAAATACCAGGAGAAATAGCATGTGCTTGGTTGGCATCCTTGATCTTTTGGGATTTCTGAGATGTGCTTAGGCACTTCTTTCTTTACTTCACATCCTCTTTTCTCAGGACCATAAAGTGTCTCCTTCCTCAAGAGCATCCAGCAATGGCTTTTTCTTGGCAGCTCGACCAAAACTTCTATAGACAGACCTAGCCAGGGCCTAACCTAGTCTTAATGAAGCATGTAAAGAAAGATGGAAATGAAGGTTTTAGGATAATTTATGTACAAATTTAGGAAAACAGGATATCTTTGTAGATATACAATTTCTCAATTCTCAAGGCTCATGAGGCTTCATTTTAAAATTATGGTGGTATACTCTACCTATTTTTTCCTGGGTTTTTTGTACATATTTTAAATCAATTCAGGTTAAACTGAGCAATGCTCAAAGAAAGCAAAACTAAATATTCATCACACTTGTTGCAGATCATTAACCTGCTCCAGAACTCATTTTTGTTTTGACATTTTCCTAATATTTTTGGGTATACAAAGAGGTTTTGTTCATTCAAAAAATCTTTTTGAAACTACCTAATGCTGTTTTACATGAAAGCTAATGAAGAATCCATATTGCTTGCAGTGAACAACCCAGCAGCAATCAGAGAATGTCCACTATAAGAAATGTCTGTGGAGATATTCATTATGAAGTACAGTTGTTTTACAGAAAAAAAGTTTGGTTGGTTTTGGGTTATTGTTTTTACTGTTTTGTTTTCGGTTTTGTTTTAGTTTTTGGCTTTGGTTCTGTTTTGTTTTTTTTTAATTTTTTTGTTTTAACTAAGCAGTTTCCACAAAGTATTTCCACAACAGGCAAGTCTTTCTACATTCATTTTTAAGGTCATTAATATTTTTCTTGTACCCACAATAGACCTTTTGAAAGGCTAGAAACATTTTAATAATATTTTCTCGGCTTCTGCACTGTCATCCTCGTGCAAGGTTCTTGTTTCCTTTCAGTTCACATAAAAATTTTGATAAAATTTTAAAAAACTTCACGCAAAGCATTCCAACCTAACCACCCCTGTGATATGAGGTGGCTACAGGACTTGAAGTCAGATGTGCACCTATTGGAACCATTGGAAGTACCATCCCACATATCAATCTCTTCATAGATGTACAGATCTACAGAGATGAATTTCCACAGGTTTTCTACTTTTCCTACTGACCGACAAGTCTCTCAGATTACCTGGCTTCAGGCTGTAAACTGGGGAGTAATAGAAAAAACCCAACAAAATTCTAAAGCAAAGAATATGGGGATTTTTTCCCAAAGCTTGCTTTAAGCACTGATCTTACACCAATGGTTTGAAGAGTTGATGTGGTTTAGACAAATTTTCAAAAGTTATGTGAGTGGAGGCAAGAAAGACAACCGAAAGAGTTTTCTTCTAATAAATTTATGTAGATATCTGGTTTAGGCAGAGCATGAAGGTGATGATAGGCAAAGAGGAACAAGTTAGGACAGGAATGCTGGGGACTCAGTTTTCACCTCAATGGAAGGATGCACAGCTGTAGAGAGGCCAGACAAGCAAGGATAAGGAGAAAAAAATACTCATTGTTATTTCAGAACTGTGCTTTATCCATCCCAAAGTGGAGTTAATCAGTAGCTGTACTCGACCTTGTCTGGTTGGGACTCCCAGAGAACTCATCCATGTCATTCTGTCAAGCAGACTGTGCTGGCAATAAGGGACAGACACCTTCGCAGAAGTAGGAAAATATGCATTATCCTACCTAAGGATGTTCTGGATCAGTACGTATCTGAATGTTTTGCTCTGTTTTGCTGGAATAGAGCTTTTCTAATTTGATGTTCAGATTGATGTTCCTTGATATGGAACGTGAGACCCTTCCCAGGGATGAGTTGCTGTCTGTTACCACAGCTGAATTTGTCGAGGTACTTGAAAGCAGTTGAAAAGCAACGAAGCAGGAATTATATCTTCCTCATAAATGGAGGAGTGGAACATTCATGACGTCGATTATCATGTTGCTGAGAAAGTTCACAAGACTTGTGATCTTTCCTGTCTCAGGTTGAAATGGCAGATCTGAGGAGTGTGGAGAGCAGAATGTGGTTGCTGCCTCAAACTCCAGGAAGCTGCAGGGTGCTGCAGATCTTGTAACCTCCCAATAGCTTTAACCTTTCTGGAGAACTATCCCTTCATGAAAGTTTTCATGTAGAAAACGCACAAGATAACCATTCAACAGTATAATACTCTCACTATCCAAATATGGGACTGTGGCCTCTTGATGCAAAGTCAGGAGTAAAAAGGGTAACTGTGAAAGAAATGTGCTTAGGAGCATGATTTCCTAGGTCTGGGAAATAGCCCAGTATGTGCCATTCTTTGTTGTCTCCATTTAAATTACTAATCCTTTTCCATTCTTCTGATTAGAAAACAAAGGATTCTCCTCGCAAAGAGAGCTGTGATAGTTGGGACAAAGCTTTGAAGTGCTGTACAGAAGCACAGACGGGCAGGAAAAGAGCATCTTGGGGGCCTGGCATGAGAGCAGCTTGCAAACTTCAGGTTCTCCAGCTGCCCAGGTCAAGATAAAAGTACGCTAGATCATTCAGGATGATTGCCTAATATCCCAAGTACCACTGTATGGGGCATAAACGGGAACTTATGTACCTGGCCTTGGGGTATTTCTTGGCTACTCAAAGGCAGCTGGCTAATTTGGGGAGCCATCTCTCTGTCTTTTGGCTGACTAATTCAGGGGAGATGAATTTGGACTCAAATCACTGAAAGATGTTCTTTCATATTGATGGCCTGGAGGTAACCTCACAGCTAAAGAGCCATCTCTGATCATCTCTTTTGATCTGGATGTACTTTTAAAAATAAAGTATGGGTTTTTTTAATTTTCATTTTTGCCTAATAAAATATTTAGAGACTTAAATAATGGTTAATTAAAAAGGCAGTGAAAACTAGAACAGAAGTCTTTGAATTTCAGCTTTTAAGAATGTTTTCCCCTACAGATCAAGAGCAATATTCGAGGAAGATAAGGTTAATTATCATGAATATTATTTCCAATGCTTTACCTGTGCAGAGATAAACTAAATGAAATTGCCCTAAGTGGCAACATTTCACAGAGGTGAATGTTTGCACTCCAATACACACATCACATGAGAATCACATATTTGCCTATAAATATGAAAGACATTCATATGAATATATTATATATATATTTCATATAAAGTAATATATTTTCAATATAAATGCATTTCACATATTTCATATCTTTAATATAAATATGAAATACATATGGATAGTTGCTTTTGTGTGTAGGTTGGTTGAGGCACAGAGGTCTTAGCTGGGGTATTCACAATCACGATCTACTCAGGACTGATGCAGGACTCATTGACTTTGTCTCAGGTTGCACCTAACAAGGGGGACAAAGGGCATCTTAAAGATGTTCAAAAGCCTCCAATTTCCCAAACATATTCCACTAACCATGGGAGAAGAGCAAGCTAGGTATAGAGTTGTCTCCCATCCTTCCATCCCCATGTCTTCCACGGGAAATGATAGAAAAGACTTAGATGAGCAAGAGGGCAGAAGCACTGATGCTCTAAGGGATACATCTGATCTCCATGCAGGTGTGTCCTTCTCTCTGTCATTTTTCATCTGTGTATAAACCCAGTTGTTTAGTGGCCTATTTTCCAGATTATTTGTAGTGAAATGGATTCCACTCAGTGCTTCTCTTCCCTGAGTTACCTCCTCAGTGATACATTTACCATGCATTTTATGTAATTGTTCAGTTAAGTTCTCAGGATCTAAAAGTCAAATATATAAATATCAGCTTTGGGCTTTCTTCTCTGAAAAGTATCCTGCACAGATACACAGTGCAGACCCCCCTCATATAAGTTTTCCATAAAGAAAACAAGTTATTCTGAAAATTTAAACTGGGAACATTAGTCTATTTAACCTTGGCTTCAAGGTGTAACAACCATTGAAGCAGAGTTCTACTCTTGTTTTTCTGCAGTTTTTGTTAATATGAAGAAAATATAGAAGAGTAGACAGCATATATCAGTACACTGGGACAGAGTGTAATTGGCAAAAAGTGTAATTATTGACTTCACAAAAAAGAAGAGTTTACTATAGGTTTCAGGTGTCTCTATCACTTAGGTTTGCTTTTGTATTGTGCACTTCAATAACTTGGACCTTTTTTGTGTTAATTTCTCAGTTGCTTCCTGGGGAAATTATGATACACAACTATTAACAACAGAACTTTCAAAAGTGTCTAATTCAGATGGATTTTACTTATAAAGTAGTACACAGTGATATTTCAATGCCATTTTTCCCTGTGTGTGTTTATAGTGTATTGTATTAGTAAATAACTATGGAACAAATGTTCTTTGTTCTCCATGAAAGAAAAATAACAACCCTGAATTAATTCAATTAAAAGACCAAGTCAATTAATTTGGATAATTATAGCAAAAATGGAAAAAGTATGGTTTGTTTATTCCTTTGTGAAGCTTTTCTTTTATACTCAAGTCTTAGTTTTGTACTTCTCAAGATGCAATGAATAGCACAGCAATTTAAAATTATGTTTGTCATCTTTGTTCATTAAATGAACAATAGAAGAAAACTTTTACTGGCTAGTAAGTAGATGACAAAGTTCAGCCAAGCAGATAAATAAACATGTAAAAAGAAAGATATCAGACTATTTTGTCATTCAAAGAAAGGTATTAAGAAGACAACACATCAAGTATAGAACATTAAGTATAAAGAGAAATAAGGACAAATGATAAAGTGGTGAAAACTGTCTCAGTGCATGTTGCAGACTTTGAGAAAATTCTTCTGAAACACAAAGGCAGAAATGTTGTTTATAGAGGATGCCAGTTCCTGCCTGATGTCTCCTAGGACAGAATTCCGGTGTAGTTATATTACTCTTCTACTTATAATATTGCAATTCTAGTGGATTTTTAGAATATAGAGTATCAAATGACAGCATGCTGATGAATGTCCTGGCTTTATTCTGCAATTTGTCCACTAGGAATAACAAAAAGAGATTCAACAGCTTCATGGTCTAATGTGGCTGCATAACTGAGATAACTTTTTTGACCAAGGGTGATTTTTCTACAGGTGTCTTGCCCCCAGCACTTTGACATTCACGGTCTTGTGCATCTGTGGCAACAACAGATAGCACCCACCATGGAGCTGCAGGAGTTAAGGAAAGAAAATATTTCATGAACTGCTTCTGCATCTTTCTTGGTCCTAAAAGAGAAAATGATTAATTGAAATACTCATCAGCTTCCTCCATGAAGATAAAGATGAAGCTGAAGGCATGGACTCCAGAAGAGCCTGATGCTGAAGTTAGAGCAGAGCAACTTTGTTGTCAGAAATGAGTCAGAACCACAGTTTTTACATCAAAATGCTAAGTGTGTGTGAAGCTCTTCAGAATACAGGTCTGAGTCCTTTCTGTCTGTAAAAGGCAAAATGTAAAACTGACAAATTCAAATGCAAACTGAACAAACATTTTCCTTCTCAGATTCAAATGTTAACCTTGCAGTGAGGACTTAAGTTAAAAATGTTGCTAGGAAATTACTGGCAGTGTTTTTTGCAGTGCTCCTAAAAGAGAGCCTAAACACATAATTTTTCCCTCCTTAAGAGTCTTTGGGATAAAAACCTGGCTATTAAAATAAAATGGGAGTTTTGCCATTGCTTTCAGTGAGGTAGGATTTCAGTCCTTGCTTTTGTGTTATGAAATGTATACATAAAATATTCTTTCCATGCTTTAGGCTTCAAGTCCATCTCTGTCACAAACATGTTTATTCATAGCACTTTCTATTCTGTTCAGAAAAGATGCAAGCTCTTGAGTGAGGTTTTTTTACTGCTTTTCTCAAGAGAGCATGAACACTGGAGATGAAGATTCATTTCTGTATCTTTGAGTTTCTCTAAATCTGGAGTGTTGCAGAAATAGTTCGGTGTCTAATGTGAATTGGATCACTCAAGAGTTTTTCCATTTTTTTTCAACTCTCCAAAAATATCTCTCTCTGTTTTGAATGTAAATTTCAGAATGCGGAGTATAAAACTGATTTATTCAGAGATAAAAAATATAAACTACTTCTTGTTAGCTGTACAGGAAGACAAACAGTAGGGCCAGTACAGTTCTGAGTATGGTATTTAAAAATGTTTTTGAGCCTGAGATCAGAAATGAAATATATGGAAGTTCCAAGCAGAAGGAAAGCAGTAGATCCATGAGTGGATATGGAAAAGAAGAGAGAACATAGAAATAGCAGATTAAAAGAGAAATTAAATCTATTTGCCAAAGCGGCATAAGAAAAGCATCATCTTGAACTAATGAGCAGAGTCTGTTAAAACATAATTTAGGGAACATTGAATCATTGCCATAAATAATATTTTCAACTAAAACACATGTAGTGGATCCATTTAAATAAGACACATTTAACATTACTTGTTTTCTAAAGGCTGTATTTGTAGATGATTGACAAAAGGTTTGCAACCTACTCATTCTCTTGCAAATGACAACAAATAAAACAATTCAGGATTAAGTCCCCTCTAACTACATTGTTTTGAAATGAAGAGTGTCCACATAGTCCTTGGCTGCTATCACTGCAGAATATGTATAATTTGCTCTGACTGCTTTTCCTGGTCTTTTGACTGTGCTTGTTACCTCTCAAAATCACTGCTCTCCACTGCAGCGGACTTAGTTCAAAAGACAAAGTCTACTTGACAATGTGATGCACCTGTTCTGTGCATTAAAATTGGGTTTAGTTCAGTTTAGCTGCAATGCACAGGCTTTTAGAAGTACAATTTTTCCTACAGAAGAAATATGTTATTTTTTTAATCCATTTACCTGGAATACATTGAGAATTGCAAAGAAAAATATTAACTACAAAGAATATAGATTATTGTGTTTCTATTTGTGCTAGTTTAGTTCATTTCATAGAATATTCAATGTAATTTTGAGGTATTTTTATTATAATAGATTAAGAAATCGTATTCTGCACACTGAAACACATTTGATTGCAGCACAAAGCATTTTGCACTTATTTTTGTGTTCACCTTCATAGATACAGGTGACAGCAACAGTATGTCACTAAACATAAACTAACAGGGAAGAGGAGGGATGGGGTCTGCTCCAAGGTGGGAGTCAGGAGCTGGGATAGCCCAGGCACCAGGAGGGCACTGCCCTCATCCTCCAACCCCTGACTGGTTATGGGCTGCCCTTGGTGGCACCAGGAAACCGAGGTACAAATTTTATCAACAACATTTCACTTGCAGCCTTTTCAAAACTTTGTTGAATTCACAAGATCCAAAATTATGGCAGAGGATTTCTCCAACTAACTTCTCATGGAAAATTTGCTCTTCTTTCTTTCCAAGTGTTGTTACAAAGTTGGAAAATGATGGCAAAAGTACTAGGGTAGCAATATAGACTACTGCAACTGTGACAACTCCATAGGCCCTGAGCAAATCTATTTTCATGCTCCCTTTATAATGCAAAAAAAGCACATCAGACAAGATGTAAGATGCTTTATGATGTGCAAGTAGGAGGGCTTCTGAGTTTTTCGAATGGTTGCAATCTTAAAGTTTAATAGAAGCACTCAGAACACTGAAAAAATATAGTAATTTCACATATTTTAGCAGTCTATGAACAGATGCATCACAGATTCACACTAGTTCACAGTTTGATATTAACACTTCACTTGTCTCAAGAGGAACTATATATTTTTCTGCATTTTTTTCAGTGGATTTAAAAGTGCTGAAAAAACACACTTTACTGAAAATACAGTTAATTTTAGAAGTTATAGTGTGTAAAATGGTATCTGTTTTTTGAAATAGTTTTGTTGTTCTTCATACAAAATCATATATATGAAGCCACATCCAAAACTAGAATGATAGGAAGGTGACATTTTCTTCTGGAGGATCTTTTGAATAGCCTGCTACCCACTGAGCTAATACAAAAGCAGAAATCAGAATTATGGACTCAAGCCAATGGAGATAAATATCTCCTTTTCAAACCATGTAAATAGATAACATTTAAGCAAGTTTATCTTACTTAAATCTAGATTGGTAAGGAAGTAAAACAAGAGGAACCAAAGGAGCTGAAGAACTTTGAAAAGACAAGTTAATTCTTGATTTCACCGTTAGGAACCTAAAAACTCTCATAAAAGCATGGCTCACTAAAGTAGGAGCTGTTTTTGAAAATCAGCCATCTTGAATACTTCATAGTGGTGGCTTCTAATGGGCTGTCAAAGCAGAAAGTTTTTCTAGTGGTTCTTTACATTTTAGGAATTAAGAAGGAAGTAAGGAGTGAGAATATATTTGCTAGCTGGAAAGAATCAAAGGATCTTGTTTCCTGATTGACAAATGTTCCTGAGCTGATGTGTAAACAAAAAAGTGTCAGCAGAAGACGTGTTTATTAAATCAAGTATTAATAAGTGACAGTTTTCATGAAGTAATTTTCAATGTGAAAATATGAAAATATTATATATATATATATATGATTATAAGTTCATATTGTGATGTTGCCATAAACATTTTTGAAATTAACTTATTTTTACAATGGAAAACTGCAGTTAACTAGGTAAGACCAGTCAACTTACTTCACAACAATGTTTGTCTGAGATGTGAATTAGATTTGCAGCGTTTGTGTCTGTAAATTTGAGAAGGGAGAAGAAATCATGATGGATGTGGGAAAAAAAAAAAAAGACTGGGAAGTGACTTGGTACCAAAAGTCACCAAAGTAGCTTCCAGAGAAAAATATTGAATAATTTTTCAGAAGTTAAAGTGAGATACAATTAATAAGAGGAAGAAAACCAAACCAAACCAACCAAAAAAACCAAAAATCCAGAGAACTGAAGACATTAACCCCTGGAAAAGTCTATAGATGTTTGATATCCTCAGATCAAGACATAAAATGCTCCTCCAATTTAGCACAACCTAGCACAAACTTCTTATGGCACGGATGAAACCCAACAGAGTGCAGAAAATGAGGATAGACATTCATCATTGTCTGGCGAATCCTTAGTTCTGTATCAGAACAAATGTTCCCTGATAACCCTCACCTTTGAAGTGTTTTAATTATGCAGTGAAACAGATCTTGGTACTTCAGCCCCTAAGAGCCTCCTGAAAGCTCTTTTAACTATGGCACAAGTGAGCAATCCCAAATGAGCTGCCAGATTCCCCAGAACACCAGTGGAGTAAGGTTTCCAAATAATGAAAAAAGATTAAAAATATCTTAGTATGTTAAAGTCATATATCTGTTCTTGCACAAAGAATTTGCTTTCCATATTTATGGAATTTTGATCCTTTGGCTGTTAGCTTGTGATGCCTGTCAGAAAGCCCAAACAGAGAACACAGGGAGCAGAGTTAAAACCATATAATAGCAGGCCTCATAAGAAATCCTAGTGGGCCAAGATAGTTGTTGAAAGGCAATTTGTAGAAGAAAATTAGTTTTCCAGAAAGTAAATGGGAAATTGATTATGTCAGTGGAAGAAGATCTGATTGTTTATTTCTTGATCCCTCTTTTGGGTAACCCTGGGTAGTCTGAGTAACATTAGTCATACAGGTTCCATACAAAATAAGAGGAAAAGAAAAAGGACTTTTTTTTTCCACTTTTGTACGTTGCAATGTTCTTCTACAGTTACTAATTGGCAATATGTTCTGTTTAGAGCACAGGTTTTCTGCCAAAGCCTTGCCAGACAGGCGAATTAATAGATTCCTTCAAAATAGAGACTACTAAAGTGTAAGAACTCAGAGGAAAAATGCATAAAGATGTACCTAAAATCTAACTCTCTTGATAAGCCTTTTGAATCATTTGTATGTGGACCATGCTCATGACAGTCATCTCTATACATTTAAATACTGCTGACATGAGTAATGTGACTCAAAGATCTATGCAGGTATATCCCTTTGAGTTGGGCTTTGTAGTGGAATAGGGATTAGATTTCCTTGTGATAATTATTACAATAATTTTAGAGAGTTGTGTTTGTAAGAACAAACTGAGCTTCAGTTCTGCCCTCAGTCCTTGTTTTTGCTGGTACCAGCAGGAATCAGGAATTGTGAAGAGGCACAAAGCTGCAACGTCATAAAATAAGCAAACCAGATTTTTTTAATATTAATTTTTAGCTAGCAGCACTGTTTGCTGAGGGAGTCTTCACAGTTTTTCGGGATTCCTTTCCCACTTCATAACATTCCCATTATCCTAATTAGTTGTACCTAAATCTTGGATAATCGGGAACTATGTACTTATTTAGAAAGTTCATATTTTTTTGCTCTAAGGAACACCGCTTTCAAAGAGTGGTTAAATGCAACATTAGCAAATACAAAGAAATCTAAAAAACGTGCAATTTAGTAGCTATGAAAGACATCTTGTGAACACCCACTGCAGCTATAAAATATACTGATGTTCTGAGAGGCTTTTTTCGGGACTCAATACAATCTTCCCTTGCTGCCTAGAGATTTTCAGTTTCTCATTCTTTGTTTAATACATTTTTGGTACAAAATGGAGATTGGTGGAGAAAGACAGTAAATATGTTCCTATACAAACTAGTTCATTATCCAAGGAATTCATCTTCTCTGTGTGAGATACTAGTTTTGAGTCTCTCACCTGATCATTTAAAACAAGAAATTGAAACAAATTATACTGGAGTGAGCACTACAAAGACTAGAGGACGTATCGTTTTAAGCAGATGAAGAAAACAAGAAGCAAACAAAAAAATACAGCTATGCAATGTTCCCTGTCAGTAACAGAAGCATGTCAGGGAGTGCAGGAACGAATGTTACTCGGGCCAATTATTCATGCAGCTAATTCTTTTAAAAAAAGAAACTTGTCAAAATAGGACTTTAAAAACTAATGAGGCTTCCAAAAAATGAGCAGCAACACGAAGGATTCTAAAGACAAGTAGTGTAATTTAAAAGATATGTCAAAGGTGAGTGTCTACTAAAAGAGAAAGAAAGAAAACAGACCTATAATAGCTACCATCTAGATACACCGGAGAAAAACAAGATTGAAGTGTATGTCTCATTAGCTCAGTCTGCCTCAAATCCTGATGAGAAGACAATAGAGATGTTATCTTTTGCAAATAAATTAACTCATTTCTGTAATTATTTAGCTATTATTTATGCAAAGGAGGACAAGGGAAGGTGAACACAGAGAAACTGAAGCAGTGCATTCCACAGATATGGCATTCCAAGCAAAATATGTAACTACTAATAATATTCTGAACATGCCGTGGTACCTACAGTTACTATTGATTAAATAATCCAGCACAACCTGATCATTGAAGTATAGGAGAACAAGCTCACTGGGAAAAATATACAATTGTAAACACTATAACGTACCTCAACTAATTGTGATAGTGTGTGCAGATGACTAAGTCATGGTCTGAAGACATGGACATAAGGAATTCAGCAGTCCTTTGCTAAGAGTAATAGTAAAAATAAACAACTAGCTGTTGACAGACACAACTAAGCAGTATCAGTTCAGAATCTGTCCCCTTCAGCAACAGTGTTTCATCATCTTCAGAGTCTTTGTCTTTAACTAAGTTCCTATGGTAAGGTGCCATTTATTCTCCTGGAAGATTCTGTATCTAAATACCATTAATTGTTCTTAATTTTTCAGACATATTTTTTCATTTGAGCGCCCTTCATTTGCAGACGCAAATGACCTACCATGCTTCCTGTTGACCAGCTGTTGACCAGAAACAATCCATAATTGTTTCTTTTGATTCCATAGCTGTTTTATGCATATTCTACAAAACCTGCCTCTGGAGTGTGAGTTGTTAGCTCATTCAAATGCCTAACTTGTAGCACATTGTCATCAACAAGCTTCTACATAAGCAGCAGACTTTTGAAAACCAAACCATAAACCAGGGCAATTCAATTCAACCTAGTCTAGAATAAGTAACTTGGAGCAAAGCTAAATTAAATGAGTGCCAGTAAGATGGTAAAGCAGGTAAACACATTTCAATCAAAAGTTGGGAAGGATTTATTATTTTAAAGTACTCTTTTGAGTCCCTTTAATACTTCTACTTGCTAAAAAATAACAGTCTTTAATGTTGTTCTACTATCTTTACTGAGGAATGAGTGAGTTTTTTTTATTTTTTTACTTTTCAATATCTAGCAGGTTAGTTTTGGCAATTTGGGTATGCAGAAATAGACATGAAACTCACATCAAGGTATGCATATAGGTTAGGATACCAAAGACAAAGCCAATGACAAGTGGGCTAAAGGGATATTTCTCATTCCATCTCTTGGGCTGCAATTTATCAAAAGTTTGTAGGGAACATGACTGCTGGACAGCAGCAAAAGGGCTCTAATTTTCATTTTCTTGACATGTGTATTATTTCTGTGCTGTGTTGCTGTTACTGTTAAAGCAGAATCAGAGTGAAACTCATCAGGAGCAGCTGCTAACTGTTAAAGCTCTATTGTTTCCATACTTTTTATGGAGTTTACCTAAAACAATCATTGAATATGTTTCATAAGCATGCCATCAGTTCTTACATTCTTGGTCTAAGATATATTTGTAGTCTAGTGTACAATTCAACTCTTCTTAAATTGAACAGCTAAAAGAAATTAGACAGATTTGAGATTAGCTCTGTTGGTTAGAGTGTAGTATTAATTATGCCAAGATGTTGGGCATTCAATCCTCAAATGAGCCTTTCACTTTAGGGTTGGACTTGATCAGCCTTTTGGGTCCCTTCCAGCTCATAATATTCTTGACCCTAATTTGGAGAGCCCTTTATTCCCATTGACCCTAAAAGGAAAGTAAATAGGGTAAGCATTACACAGTTATGAAGGAAACACCTAAAATTATCACAAATGTAGTAACAGTAGTGTAATAGTAAAGTTGACTGAGTGCAATGGAGGTGATCTATCCAAAACCGTGTAAGGTCAGCTGTAGCTTTGTCTAGTGAACCTTTACAACCTCCATTGCTGGAGGTCCCTCACCTCCACTGCATAACCAGCTGAGCTGTTAAAAATCTTTTCTGATGCTGAGTCTGAACTTACCAGGTCATAGTATCTGACTACTACCCCTTGCCACTGCCATTTTGCCATGGGTTTCTTTTACTTTTTGGGTTTTTATTATAAAACTACTCTAATCTTTATGTGTGCAAGGTCATTCTTCCAAAGAAGTTCCAAATGTAAGTGATCCAGAGCTGTCTCCCTTAAAGTTAACAAGAAAGAGCTGGTTTTCAGAGCACTTGTTTTCCTCAGATAAGAAATATTTTGAAGTGACAGACAATTTTTAAACCTGGGCAATTCTGTTACCAAATCCATAATGAGCCACGTTTTTTTAAAACCTAATGGGCCAGATCCTTCAAAGGCTACATGGAACAAGCATGATGCTTGACAGGATCTTCATTCTGGAATTATTGTTCCTTGCTACTCACAAGAAAAACATCTACTTTTTGCTTTCTTGTAACTCTGTTATGTTTTCCCAGGGTCTAGTAATAATATCAGTAAGTGTTTTAATATGTAGGTGTATATCATAGAAAGGTAACCAAGTTATCACATCTGACTGGTATATGAAGGAAAATATTTGGAAAGCCATTATTTACTCTATATTCAAGTCATAAATCTATCCCTTAGAGGTTTCTAGTGTGTAAAGAAGAATTACACTATTCAACATGTATTTCAACTCTTTTATGCAATATCAATATAAGGTACAAGGAGGAATATAATAAATGTATATATTTTAGATATTGGAGGAGTAAAAAAAATGGAAAAATATGTGAAACAAATCCCAAGGAAATAACTCATAAAAAGTCATGCTATTTCTGGCTTGGTTACCCAGGTCCTACTGCAGTGACCTCCAGGATCCTGGAGTCAGTAACTTACTGCGGTCCATGGCTGCAAGTTGAAACTGGGACTTGTCTAACTCATTTACTTTTAACTTTGGCTTGTAGTCAATGGTGAACTTCTTTTATCCTACAGTTTAAATTAATGCACAGTGAAGTCTAAAATTTGAGGCTATAGAATGCTTAGCATCAAGAGAAAAGATTCAATTAGTTGTAAAAAATAACTGAGGTTAAGTGCCATGGCAATTAACTTCTCAAATATTCACTAAGAACATTATGCCAAATATGTGACTTGCTCACTGGTATGTCGCTGCTACATGTCTGTTGTTAGCAGAGATTATGATGCAATTTATCTATAAGAATTACAAAATCTTGGACAACAGATAATTGTCATTCTTTAGTACCCATTAGGCTATGGAATTATAGAATGCCGTGGTTGGAAGGGACCTTAAAGATCACCCAGTTCCAACCTCCCTGCCATGGGCAGGGACACCTTCCACTAGACCAGATTGCTCAAAGCTCCATCCAGCCTGGCCTTGAACAGTTCCAGGGATGGGGCATCTGTGGTTTTAATTTCGTTCCTGATTGTGCTAAATTATAGTAATTGAAAAAGCTTATTGAACGCCCCTACCATAACCTAAAAAGTTAAAAATATATTTGGAAACCATAACTATCAGAAAATGTGTCATTAGCAGGCTATATGAATCATAATGCCAAGGCATTTTATCTTATGATCACACAGAATTTGCTGTGATAACCTATATGATAATCCTTCTTTCCTTTTATTTTGCTTTTGTTTTAATAAGGAGAAGAAAAGAAACCTTATTTTAGGCACTCATGCTAGAAAATTTTATTTTATTCAGTTTAAAAAAGAAAGAAAAAAAAGCGCTAATATTTTTTTGTGTAGATATAAAGGTGTACTGGTATATTATTCAAAATGACAATAAAGTGCAATAGACATAAATATTCCATTTGAAGGAAGCAATGTTGCCAGCAGAGGTGGAGAATGGATAGTATCTTGGCTATGTCTATCCACTGGAATGGCCAAAACACTCGAGCTAAAAGAGAAGAGGAAGAAGCATGTGCCAAATTGGCACATAATTGCTCTCCATTTGAGCAAATGAGGAGTAACACGCAGAATGTGTATCCAAGAATACCCCCCAGAAGAGCTCTCTAGTTTCACTTCCGCTCCAGCTGCACAGCTGTGTCCATCTCTTTTTGAACAGGAATCATAGGCATCAATGCAATATTTTCCCCATAAGTAAGAACTTTTGCCTCTGTCCAATAATTAGGCACTACAGACTATAGCTGCATCTAGATTCAGTATTCAGATTCTAATTTCTATGAGCTTTTCTACATCACAGATGAATGAAGCACATAGGACAGCATGGTTCAACATGCAGTATAAAATGTGTTAGGAAAGAATTCTAAACAACAATTCTTTAGTTTTTCTAGTCTTGCATAGTGGCATGCAATGAATTTCCTTAGGTATTAGTTACCTTCCTTCTTAACTGAAGACATAGCTGTAAACTCAATCTAAGTGTTTGCAATTTTTTCTTGACTTTTCTTAGGCACTTTTGCTATCACTAACTAGAGTCAGATAGTTGCAGAATTAAAAAGACTTTATTCATGTAAAATTTCCAGGAGACAACAGTCCAGATTCTCATCAATCACTCCCCCAGACTCCTGACACAATTTCCACATTAGTCTTTTCCTTTGTTATCTTCATCACATTCAGACTAAAAAGCTACAGTCTAAAAGATGAAACTTTTGCCATCCTATTCTTCAATGTATGTGCCTATCCCTTTTCCTCTGAGTATACTTGAACTGTGTGTTTTGAGAAATAATATGTTTAGAAATAATTCAGCTATATGATCAGCAAATACTCTGTCACATATGGAATGTAAATAAAAGCCCCCAACATTTAGTCAATGGCTATGTGGTCGGCTAGTCATATGCAGTTGGACTGTAAAACGGAGACAAAAATCTGAGTACCACAGGACACGTTAGTTCTTCCACACTTAGCCTGCAGACGTATAGACTTCAATATTTCATTTCAATTGAAAATCACCATAAAAGTTACAGTAAGATTTGGAGACTTAGTATCAGGAATAGAAAGAATATCATAGTATAGTGTCATTAAACCATTAAAAATATATTCCACGAGGGTAAGAGGGACAAGGTTGCCTCAAAGAAATTGTACAAAGTTTGATCTGCCCAGGAAAAGGGCACCAGGGCAGTTGTCTCCTGGAGTTGTGGTAGGAGAACAAAACAGCAGGAAAGCTACCCATGCCACAGAAGTTACTGTTTGTTCAGTTTTAAAGGTGTCAAGGAGTCCAGACCAAACAGATTAAATGAAAGCAAAATGTTTTTCAAAAGACATGCCTTCATGGCACGATAGGAAGCTCCAGGGTTGTTTTTTTCCCACAGGAATTCTTAAAATATGGTGTATTGGTGTGTGTTGGGGCATTCATGAAACAGAAAACATCCTTGAAGCCAGACTACCAGAAAATAAAGTCAGTGGCAAAACAATACCCAAGTAACGTGTCTGACATTTTTCTTACTGTGAACAGAAGGAATGATGTAAGTTAAAGGATGAAATTCAGTGTACCATAATGTACCAGCCTTTAGTCTTTTTATTCACACTGGCAAAGAGTAAAAGTACAGTTCTCAAACTTAATTGTCAGGAGATCATGCTAATGCAAATGATATAAAGATAAATAGATAGAGCCAATTCTATATGAAAATATATATAGTGACAAATGCACGTTCATGCATTGTTGTGGGTCTGCTGCTGCCATTTTTCCCTCAGATCTGAGTTTTGAGTCAGTATTTCATATATATTTTCAATGGAAAATATAAAACTCAGAAATATTAAAAATTCTTGGTGATCTTGAGGGAAAAACACATCTATTTTAAGCTTAGCATTAGTGATTTGGTTTCAGAAGTCATTAACTGTAATGATGAAGAAATAAATGGGATCTCTTTTCTAACTAGCTATTGGCTGAAAATTACATACAAAGGAACTTTTGACATAAAACTGATTCTTAAGAGTGCATATTTCAAATAGGAAACTTTCACACAATAGTATTTTCTAAGCATAAAAGCAATTAAATGATAACACAGTTGTAGATTTACTGTTGATGCCATATGAAGAATGCATATATCAGTGCATCCATTCCAGTTTTTTTTTTTTACTTTTAGATTAGCTATTTATATTGATTAAACAGAATTTTATTGAACAAAACCTTTCCAGAGTAAATAATACCAAACTATTATGTTGCTGACAAATGGCTTGGCACTACCTAGGATATCGTATATGTGAAATATACAGTACCTGTGTTGAAAGTAAATAATGATTGCCTTTATTGCCTCAGGAATCTGCCTTAGGAGATGGACTACCTAAATGATTACTCGGAAAGAAGACAGTCTACTTTGTACCCAGGGGAAATGGCTCATTTCTGTGGTAAGTTTGTCTAAAGAACTACAAACAAAAAAAACAAAAAAAAAGCCAACATGTATTCAAACACATAAATGGAGTATATACTCTCAACAAATGTAACTGTATGGAAAAGCCAGTTTCATCAAGGTTTGTGCATCAGGCATTATGGAAAGTACCAGCACAATACTGGCACTTGCTTTCAGTGTGACTTTTGCTAATAATTTCAGAACCACAGAAAAAATAATATTCTTATTGTTTGTGGTTAGTCAGGTAGAGGAAAAGGAAAAAGCAAACTGTATTATTAACTATCCCTGTAATTTACAGTAATCCAAGGCAACAGCATTTAAATGTGCAGAAAGGGAACACAATAAATGTGAAGAGCTCTTGCATTGATGACAGAGCTACTGAGTAACACCTGAAGCATGATTGTATAGTGTTTGTTTTTAATAAACATGTGCAGGCCTTAGTCTCACAAACAAGTATACACTTTTTCCACTTCAATGGCTGGCCTGACTGGCTTTTTTACAAAGAATAATGTGAATGGGTGTTGCAGGGCTGGCTTAAAGACAGACCATATGTGCAGATAGCTAGTGATCTACTTGTGTAGTGTTGAGAATTAGTGTTGTTTCATTATTCTGCTTTCTCTTCCTTTTACCTGTGTTCAAAATGAAATTTGAAACCTGAGGTACCATCAGGACAAGGATTCTCTTAGAAAATAAAAATGTGTTTCTTTTAATAATTTAATTAACAAATTTTGTATAGTGGCTGATGTTGCAGTGTCCTTATTTTAGAGCATGGATAAAAGTGAAAATATCTTCTTTTTGCAGGGTACCTTTTGTGCAAATTCTTCCTAAGTACCTGAATTAAATCTCTGAGATTGGTCTTTGTTGTATGTTGTATAGGAGAATTAGGGAGGTTTTAACCTAAAACTACTGTGCTGGTAGAAGAGATGTTGGAGGGTGAGATAAACAACAGCAATGTATTTTAGTTGCTATTTAGGAGCCCACTGATAATCATTACATTCAATTTTAGTTTAGCAAGGGCTGTTCTGATAAAATCAAAGAAAAAAACCACAACAAAATAAATAACATTTTTGCAGCCTTCTTTTACTGTTCAGAAATAAGGCAATGAACAAGCAAAAAGGAATCACCCAGGAATTTCAGGGCAGCACATCAGATTTCATCTTGCAGTTGCTATGATTTTCTGACAAGCTCCATGGGAGGAGCTGAAAACATGACTGATGCGCCTATGAGGGAATTATGCAGTTCTTCATAGTTTTCCCTATAGCTTTCTCTATAATGTAGACTCACGTTGTAACTAGAAAATATTCAGAATATTTTCCTCCTTTCTTCTAGTGATCCAACAAATTAGATTATTACAATCTTCTACTATTCTTTAAGAACAAAAAAAACAAGATGCTTTCATCCTTTTAAAGCACAACCACAAATTGAATCTATGTAACTTGAAGAGCTCCATGTGTTGACAGGTATTTATACTGGATACAGCCAAATTAATATGTCCAAAATTTATGCAGCTCTTCAAAAGGGGAGTGCGGCTCTTGGTGAAATCCTCACCATACAACTGCTTAGAAAGAAAAGAAGTATTCCAGAGCATTCATAGCCCTTGGATGCCCAGGCAATAAGTAAAAGTTAGCCTCCATCCACATCTGGCAAGATCTGCTTCTAAGGCCAGTAAGACAATGGAGAAAGCAAAATAACACCTCCAATTTTAATAGCCATTTTTTAATCATTGTTTACATTATCACTGATATCTGTGGAATAATTAAAAATATATACATTAGCTTTATAGTCTGTTTTACACTTATACACTATGACAGCAACACATAATGATACCCAAACCAAACTTAAAGTTCTTGCTTTCTTTTGTTGAAATGTAGATGATAATTATTAATCCCTTTATTGAACAAAAAATACCCAAACTATAATAATTGGAAAGGTATTTGTGTGGCTTCAATATGTAATTTGATATACTAGAAATAGTATTGACAACAAACCTATGTGACACCAATTTAATTACTATACACGTGAACACCATGTGGTTATCCTCTTAGTTCTTTGTAGAAAGTTGGAGACAATAATCTAAACCAATAATGAAAGCCCATCTTTCAGACACTGTCCTGCTTAAATTTTTTTTCTCTTCAGTAATCTCCTGGCTATCCTAAACCTGTAGTTGCACTGTTTTAGAAATCCTTCTGTTCTTTCTCATGGAGAATAGAGATAAACTGCACTTTCTGTACTTTCTTAATCTCTGTGTTTGTGTTAAGTGCTCTGTAGCTATGACCAATGATATTGGGAGGTAGATTTTTTACTGACCAATGGTTGCTAGATTATTAATGGATATATAAAGAAGTTTCTGTAAATAAAACTCTCTCTTTCACCATCTTGGGGGTTTCTGCCTGCTTTCTTGCCAGCTTTCTCTGCCTGCAGCCGCGAATATTATGAGATTCGTCGTGATATAAACCTGTATAGGAGTGAGATTTGATGGATTCTTTTTTCTTCAATTAATTTAGTCCAGTGCTTTTGAGCTGCAAGAATCAGGAGCAATGAATTTGACAATTAAGATGTGCATGTCATGAAAAATATTTTCCTGCGCTTGTTCTATAGCTTCTAGTCAATAAATTCATTTTCTACCCTAGTGTTTCATGCATTATGAGAAAGAACATATCATCATTTTGTATTTCATTTCAGTTAATACTCATCTGACCCATACCTAGAATACTGATATAAGTCAGGAAGTTCTGTATGCCATCCTATTTAACTTTTTTTTTTTTTAACAGGATTTATGATCTTTATTAAAAAAACAAGTTTACAACCACGCAAAAACCTGGGTGCACAGTTTGCTCATAACATAGCATAGCATAATTCTCTCAGGCATGACATGATGCCCAGCGTTAGTGACAGCAACATGACATTCCCCATACATTCTCCCTCTTTACATCTGTCATCACTACTCTGAAAAATGAATACTTGATGAGGAGAGGAGGGGGAAGGCTGACAAATAGACAGCTCACATTGCAGAAGCTTCTTGACAAACTCTCTGAGGAGTGCTGTGTCAAACCTCATGGCATGATCTGCATCAGCAGCCAATGCACAAGCAGACCAGAGGGGAAAAAAGTCATACCCCTGGGTGTGATGACAAATTATTGCTTTTCTATGTCTTTGTGTCTTTCAGTGGGATGGTAGATCCATCCAATACACTTTATCTTGCAATTAAAAATCTCGCACTCCTGGGGAAGCTCTTTCTCCATTTTGTAAGTTTCTTTTTAGTGTTCTTTCAGTGCCTAACAAAATGAGGGTGATCATGTGAATGACAAAGTCAAGGGAATAAATCTGAGTTACACAAATAAGTGTTCTGACATAGATAATTTCCAGTTGTTCTGTAAAGCAACACCTTGTGAGACTACAGGATAAAAGTTGTTTGGTTTGTTTTTAAAGAATGTCCTTTAAAAGGGCTGGATGAAGACAAATTGAAGAACAAATTGAATTGTCATGCAAAAGTTTATTTTTTTATAAACTTCAATAAGTTTCCAGTCATTTCCTCCCACTGCAGCTTTCTGGTTCTCTACTTCCCAGCCCTTTTAGGAGAGTTTTAGAATTTTTAGTTGTCTGCATATAGTTTGATTCTTAAGAAAAAATTTTAAATAATGTGATATCAATCCTCACAAAGAACTGAAGATGTGATTGGACTTAATCTTCATTCTTTCTTCAACTGTTTTCATCACAGGATATGGAAAAAGATGCAATCAAACAGAAAATAATTTGCTAGTTTTCTGTGCAGAAATGATGTTCTGTTACATGAATTTCAATGCAGAATGAAAGATTTCATCACATTGTTCTTTTTCTGAAGAACTGTGATTCCACCTTGAAACAGTTTTTCTGGTAAAAGCTAAGAAAACAAGGATAGTTGCATCCTTCAGTTTCTGTGTACAGTCTTTCATCATTTAAACCTGTCCTATTTGGCTGCCCCTGCTTCTTGCTCTGACAGGTATAGGCAACAATTAGTAAAAATAAAATGTAAGAGACTATGTGACAAAAAACTCTTCAGGAATATTTCTCTCTCTTAGATTTGCATTTATTTAGCTGGTTTATTTTCTGTAGTTTGCAGACTGCCCTGTCACATCCTAATGGTCATTCAAAAGCAGTGCAGTATTCTTGCCTACACGATCTGCTAAGCATAAAAAAGCAAATTTTTTTCCAGTAAGTCGGTACAACAGACATTTCTCACTGAATGTTGCTAAAGGCTAAATGCAATCTAATGGCAAGCCTGGTTATTAAAAGACAATACAATTGCCCAGCTGTGTCCTCAACCATCAACTGTTTCATGACAGGCAGCCTTGAAAATAATCAAGTCTGTGCTGATGGTGATAGAAAGATGCTGAAGGGCTATCCCAAGAAAGAATCTAGTAATAAAATACCAGTACAAGGAATATTGTAGTTATTCATTATGGCATCTGGCAACAGGTGTTTTATGATTACATTTTATACTCAGGAAATCAAGAACATCGAATCCCTGGAGTTATTAGAAATGTTTCTTTTGCTATGTTGCTGTACTATGCATTCAGAGCTCTCACTGAAAAATTATCATCTTATTGAAACAGGCATTACTGAAGTGAGCATTTAAATACAGACTCACATAAAAGACAATGAGCTATTTATAAAGTTAAAAAAAAAGGAGACTGTAAAGAAAGATAACAATGAATCATCTGTGATAATGAGCTTACCTGCCATGTCTTCTGGTCTTTTTAATGTCACCTGTTTAGACAGAATTAAGATTGAAGATATTGGTGAATCAGAAGAATTTTAAGGTATTTGAGGGAAAGAGGTAAGTCTAGAAAACTGTGTTAGCCAACTAACGAACTTAATATACATCGAACTGGAACAAGATGTACTGATTCAGGACACCCATTTTTAAAAGTCTGTGTGGAGCAATTCCCTTTATATTCCTAAACAAACTCTGCAAAGACCACACATAAAAAAATTCACAGAAAGATAAAGTGAGAGAGGGAAGAGAGCTTCGATGAGTAAGATACAAGCTGGAACTAAAGAGCCCCAGAGCCTAAGGAATCACCTCCAGAAAGCGGAATCATTATCTGCCTACCCTGGTTTCCTGTGAAACCTCAACAGAAGCACATTATGCAGAAATTGCAGTGTGACAGCCACTATAGAGTTTGAACCCCTGGCTGAGAAATGCATTTCTCTGGCACAGACCTTTGCGACATGTTTGTATCTTGGGTATTTTGTGTGACCAGCATCCTGTTCTTCCTAATAGGTGCAAGTGGGCAGCTGCACCTCTACTCTGAGTTAGAATTGTATTTGGGTAGCATTTTCCTAAGGGTATCTGGTTTTGCACATAATGAGACAATTGTTCAGGTATTTGTGAAAATGCCAGTTGAATTGGGAAGCAGTTTAACTGCTTCCCCAGGAGCCCAGATGCTCCATCTGTCTGCTCAGGAAAACATGTGGGTGTAGTTACAGTTGCCAATATTGTCCAGTTCTCCATATGTCACCACAGTGTTAATGGGGTCATTTCACTGTCCTGGGAAACTGCATACCTTGAGATAAATTTATAGTCATATCAGCTGGATGCTTGCTTTGGAGCCACTGTTGAAATTGGACTTAGAACTCAGTAATTTACAGTCTTTTTTTTTTTTTTT